>CM062819.1:1194010935-1194610935 GCA_031772625.1 Pinus tabuliformis
AAATACCTCCCTCGCTAAGAGGGTGTATTGATTTTTGGTAGCTTGGGAGGTACTCCAAGCCCTAGTGTCACGCCCCCAATTCTTTTTTCGTTAAATTGGCCGAGTGCGGCACCGCCTAAGTTAATAACTTGTTCCATCGTTAATTAACTTTACGAACTACGCCTTCAACAATTCATAATAAACATGAATTACATATTATTAATGTGCGGAAACCATCAACAATATAAGAATGATAATAACTCAACAATAATATAAAAGAAGTGATCTTTTATTATATAAGAGGAATTACAATGACCGGGAGCTGCACTCCACCGGTGTTAATAATACAAGTGGGCGCCCGCCCGTGCAAGAGCGCACGAAGGTCTGCCTTAATAATCCACGAAATACAATACATACACATAACCTTAGCATTGGGCGGGCGGGCGCACCCGCGCACGACCCGTGCCCAAATCTCAACCCAATCCAAATGCGTAACCGGCGTGGGCGCCCGTGCGCACCACCACAAACTTCAAAACTCTTCCACCGTGCACCTGAAACCTCTGCCCAGCTCGGCGGGCTCATTCCCTTTGTGCGAGCTGCGGTAGTCTTTGCGCAATCCCTTGTGCGAAGAGAATGCGATGAGAGTTGATGCCAATGAGCGTGCGTCCATCCTTTACTTATATGCGCACATGGTAGTCGCCTCCCCATTCGGCTGACGTCAAAACTACATAAAACTTCACCCACCAAACACTCTATCCTCCGTTGGCTTGCCCAACGTGTGGTTGTGCCCTTGGTCGGCTTGAACGCACAAGGTGAACCGCCTGTCCACCATATAAATAGGCGAGCTCTCTCCATATTCGCGCCCGCACTTCACAAATGCCTTCGTCGTTTATGGAGCGCTCGCACCAACACTTAGTCGATTTTCAAGTGAGAGGGGCGCGCGCCTTCGCACGATCCTCCAAGGCGTTACATCCTCCCCCACTGGAAATCATTGTCGCCCTCGACAATCCTGCTCTTCTCCTCAACTTCCTGTCGTACTTCTCGATCTTGTTCTTCCATCTCCAAAGTGAGTCCTCCGTTTCCCAACTGTCTTCCTCCGGTGCATCCTTCCATCTGCAAAGAAATTCCCGTCGCATGTGGCAACAAACTCCTGTAGTTCTGAGACTCAAAATCTTCTCCAACTCTAGTCCTGGTCTGTCCACAATGACGAATGGTCCTCTCGTCGGTTCAACTCTCTCCGGATGGTCTGAATCAAGTCTACATCTCTTCAACTGACTCACATGAAAAACTGGGTGCTTCATGTGCATATGGCATGGAAGCTCCAGCTCGTAAGCAACTTCCCCCACTTTCTTCTTCACTCGGAATGGTCCCTCATAATTCCGTGTCAGTTTGCTCGTCGTCCCTTGGCTGGCTGAAATTTCTCCCCAGTAATCCTGAGAAACACCATATCTCCCACACTGAAGTGTGCCTCCCATCTCCCACGATCAACATACTTTTTCATCCTCCTTGCGGCATCGTGCAAGCGTAACCGTGCTAACTCCAAGGTCTCCTCCCAAGCCTTCATGAACTTCTTCGCATGAGGACTCCTCAAGAAGCCTCCCGTCAATACGGTATGCGGTGCAACCGGCATCTGCCCATTCACCAACTCAAATGGACTATACCCCGTCGCATAACTCTTTTGAATATTGTAGCTAAACTGAGCAATATCCAAGAGTTCAGGCGAATTCTTCTGATCAGCCGTCACATAATGTCTCAAGTAGTCCTCCAGTAATGCGTTGATCCTCTCGGTCTGCCATCTGTCTGCAGATGGTAACTCGAACTCATCAACAATTCTGTCCCGACTAGCTTGAATAATGTGGTCCAAAATCTGCCTGTAAAACGCGAATCTCTATCCGACACAATGCTCAATGGCATCCCCCAATACTTCACTATGTTCTTAAAGAACAACTCTGCAGTCCGCTTGGCTCCACAAGGTATCTTTGTAGGAACAAAGACATCATACTTGGAAAAATGATCAACCACGACCATAATCCCATTATACCCCTGAACCTGTGGCAACTGAGTGATGAAGTCCATTGAGACACTCATCCATGGTCTCTCAGGAATCGGTAAAGGTTGCAACAGTCCTCCTTGCCTATGAGTATCCGATTTGTCCTGCTGACAAATGATGCACATATGTACATACTCCTCTACATCCTCCTGCATCTTTTCCCAAAAGAATCCTCTCTCCAACAATGCCAAAGAACGACGCATCCCTGGGTGGCCAGCCCACGGAGAATCGTGGCACTTCTTCAAAAGGTGCCTCCTGAGCCCAGATGACTTTGGAACATAGAGTCGGTTTCCAAAGAACAAGAACCCGTTTCATAGAAAGAACTTTCGTGTCTTCCCTTCCTTTATCTGCTTCACTATATTTTGCGCCAAAGTATCGGTTTCAACACTTTCCTTGATCTTATTATACATCTCTTCTGACATATGAACTCGACTCCTACTCCTAGCTGCCCGGTCTTCTCCCTCCAATGCCGCAAGTTGTCCCTTCCTGCTAAGGGCATTTGCTACTGCATTGTGCCTTTCCGGTCTATACTCGATAGTCATGTCGAATTCTGCCAAGAAGTCCTGCCAATGAGCTTGCTTCGTAGAAAGCTTCAGTTGTGATGCAAAATAACTTGCTGCAACGTTGTCAGTCTTGACAACAAACAACTTCCCAATCAGGTAATGCCTCCACACATGAAGACAATGGATGATGGCAGTCATCTCCTTCTCATGAACCAGATACCTTCATTCTCTATCCTGCAACTTTCGACTCTCATACGCCATCGGATGCCCATCCTGCATAAGAACTCCTCCTATGGCAAAATCTGAAGCATCTGTGTGTACCTCAAACGGTCTCTCGAAGTCAGGAAACTTCAGTATCGGTGCTGTAACCATCCTCTTCTTCAAGTCATCAAATGCCTCTTGACATTTGTTCGTCCAACTCCACCTCTTGTCTTTCTTCAATAAGTTTGTCAGTGCTGATGTCACCTTGGAGTACCCCTCTACAAACTTCCGTTGGTAGTTGGTCATGCCCAAGAACACTCTCATCTCATGGACATTCTTCGGCTCAACCCAGTCCTCAATCGCCTTCACTCTGCTCGACTCCATCCATATGTACCCTTGACCAACAATATGCCCAAGGAATGGAATCTCGGTCTGAGCGAACACACACTTAGACTTCTTCAAGAACAACTGATTTTCCCTCAGCGCCTCGAACACCATCGCCAAGTGCTTCTTATGATCCTCCATGTTGTCACTGAACACCACTATATCGTCCAAGTATACTACTACGAACGAATCCAAGTATGGTTGTAGAACATCGTTCATCAAAGTGAAAAATGTAGCAGGAGCATTGCACAACCCGAATGGCATAACAAGGAACTCAAAGCTACCATACCTTGTTACTATCGCGGTATTCTTCTCGTCTCCTTTAGCTATCTGCACCTGATAATACCCATGCCTCAAGTCCAGCTTGGAAAACACTCGGGCTTTCGCAAGCTTGTCAAAGCAATCAACAACCAATGGCAAAGGATACCTGTTCCTTACCGTCTGCTTGTTCAATGCACGGTAATCACAGCACATCCGTAGCTCATTCGAATCCTTCTTCCGCTGGAACAATACCGGAGCTCCATAAGGGGACCTTGAAGGTCTAATGAAACCTGCATCAGTTAACTCCTTTAACTGTCGTTTCAACTCCTCCAACTCAGGCCCTGACAACCGATAAGGTGCTTTAGCCGGGGGTTGCTTTCCTGGCTCAAGCTCAATGCTATGGTCCACTGTACGTCTTGGTGGAAGCTTCTTTGGAAGCTCATCAGGCATCAAATCCGCATATTTGGTAAGCACATCAGATATCTCAGCTGGAATAGGCGTCCCCACTCCATCACCTTCGACATCCTTGAACATCACCACATATGTCTCCATATTTGACTCCTTCATAGCCTTCTCCAAACTCAGTGCCGAAACATGCTGCACCTTGACTTCCCTCCTTTTCCTATGAGTGGGAAAAGTCCAAGTTTGTGTTTGTCCAACCAGCACCACCTCATCACAGAAGGGGACAACAATAGCCTTGTTTCCCTTCAAGAAATCCTGTCCGAGTATCATATCAAAGTCATTCATCTCCACCACCGTGAAGTCCAACTGACCCTTCCAGTCTTTTATCTGCACAGGTACTTCGTGTACCAACCCCACCACTTTAGCTCTAGAGTTCACTGCCTTGACTTCCATATTCAATGGGAAGATCATTAGTCCAACCTCTTTCACCAACCGTGTCGTCATGAAGTTATGAGTGGCCCCTGTGTCCACCAGAGCTTGAATGGTCTTACCATGAACCATCAAGTCCACGAAACCCAGACTGTTCATCCACGATTTCTCCATAAATCTTCCCTGTTCATCAAGCTTCTTCAATCCTGAATCAGATTCACCTATCATAAGAAACGGCTTCACCACCTGTGAACCTGCTCTGATACCACCTGTCACGCCCCCAATTCTTTTTTCGTTAAATTGGCCGGGTGCGGCACCGCCTAAGTTAATAACTTGTTCCGTTGTTAATTAACTTTACGAACTACACCTTCAATAATTCGTAATAAAAATGAATTACATATTATTAATGTGCGGAAACCATCAACGACATAGAATGATAATAACTCAACAATAATATAAAATAAGCGATCTTTTATTATATAAGAGGAATTACAATGATCGGGAGCCGCGCTCCACCGACGTTAATAATACAAGTGGGCGCCCGCCCGTGCAAGAGCGCACGATGGTCTGCCTTAATAATCCACCGAAATACAATACATACACATAACCTTGGCGTTGGGTGGGCGGGCGCACCCGTGCACGACCCGTGCCCAAACCTCAACCCAATCCAAATGCGTAACCGGCGTGGGCGCCCGTGCGCACCACCACAAACTTCACAACTCTTCCACCGTGCACCCGAAACCTCTGCCCGGCTCGGCGGGCTCATTCCCTTTGTGCGAGCTGCGGTAGTCTTTGCACAATCCCTTGTGCGCACACTCCTTTGTGCGAAGAGAATGCGATGAGAGTTGATGCCAATGAGCGTGCGTCCATCCTTTACTTATATGCGCACATGGTAGTCGCCTCCCCATTCGGCCGACCTCCAAACTACATAAAACTTCGCCCACCAAATGCTCTATCCTCCGTCGGCTTGCCCAACGTGTGGTTGCACCCTTGGTCAGCTTGAACGCACAAGTGAACCGCCTGTCCACCATATAAATAGGCGAGCTCTCTCCATATTCGCGCATGCACTTTGCAAATGCCTTTGTCGTTTATGGAGCGCTCGAACCAACACTTAGTCGATTTTCAAGTGAGAGGGGCGCACGCCTTCGCACGATCCTCCAAGGCGTTACACCTAGGGTTTGGGGTTTGGAGGTTGGAGTGCCACAATAGGGCATTGTGGGCTTGGAACCCGAGATGTGGGCTATGCACCCAAGCATGTGGATGTGAATCCATGAGCCTCACTAGACACGTGATGGATGGAGATGATAGAGGATGTCGAGACGAATGCAACGCATCCAGAATCATCAAATTCTGATTTTTCTGTGGAGATGAATCTTTCAAGTTAAGGAATGGTTTTTGTGGCACCTAGAGTAAGTCGACATAGTGTATTTGTGTGCCACAAGACATGTTGGAGACACCACATGAGCTGTATAAATATGAGTGACATTGGAGGTCATTCCTCACCATCCAAGTGTATCAAATCATCACCATACTTCTCTAAGGCAACCACAAATGAAAAGGAGGACTAGTGTGGAACATTTTATGAGTTTTTGAGGTGTCCCTTGTCTTGGTACAGGTCCGAGCTATTGCAGGAAGGAGGCCACATTATAGAGAGAGGGTTTTAGGGCTATTTTGGGTGCGATTTTGTGTGGAGGCAACTCTTTTTGCTACAATACAGTAGCATGGTCACATGGTAGTGTTGTGAGGGTTGTTTTAGGCTACTGTAGGGTGTTGCAGACCTAAACAAAATTTTGGAAGAGGACAACGTAGGTTGGATAGGTTTGGACAACAATAGGGGCATATTGGAGCAAGGCTGCAGTTTCTAGAGTGGTTCTAGAAGAGGAAAAGAGGGCTATAACGATGTGTTATAAAACCTAACCAGGAGAATAACTTGCAACAAAGAACATACCTACAAACCAAGGTATGTATTAGGGATTGCTTATTGATTTGGTTCTAGGGATGGATTCCTAGTATGGAAAAAAGTATTGGGTACATTAGGATTGTTGGAGGGAAGCGTGCAGGTGACCCAAGAGTAGCCCTTGATCAACAGTTATAAAGGAGTTTGATAGCTAAAGGTGAGTGAATTATTGAGCCTATGAGTAGCTCTTTGAAGGACGAAGGAAGCTACTAGAAGAGGAAGTTTGGTGCTCAGGTATTGGCCAACCTAGAGGAGAAGATTGGATCAACCAAAGTTCATTGTATCAGAAGAGACATGCAACAGTGATGTCATTCAACCCTCCTGGAGTATCTATGTGTTGTTCCTTGATGGAGAAAGGAGAAACTAGTGAGAAGATTAGGAGCAGAAGGATTAGTAGGTTACAGGGTATGACAAAGCAACTGTAAGGTGCACTACATTAGCAAGACAATCAAATAGTAATGTATTTGTATTCTTTTACTTGTGGATATTTGAGGGCCATTATCCCTAGTACAAGAGCCCTAGACTATTGTATTATTTAGTTGGATTAATATAATGAATATTGGGTTGTTGTAGATTCTTGTGTAAAAATTTGTGTATATTTTGTGCACTAATAGATTTATTGTTGTATATTGTTCCACTATGTAAATTAGTTTCATTGTGATTATTGGTTTTGTAGCGTTAGAGATTTAAGATTCTATCCTAGACACCAGGGTCATGGAAAAACAACAATATGGCCTTGATACTTGGAACAATAGAAGAATACCACATCAAATGGAGATAGTATGTTTGGATAAGTTATTGGCATTTGAAGTATTTTGGGAAATGGTATATGGAGTGATTGATGTGGAGAAGATAGAGGGAGACTATCTTTTTTCCTCTTATGCACTTGTGATATGTGAGTGTAGGTGCAAAAGTGGATTTAATAATGTGTATGCTTTATATTTGTGAATATACGGTGGTGCAACCAACTGTGGTTGGGAGTTATTCCTAGCTAAGAGATCAATTTGGTGACTAAGGTTTATTGTATGTGGTGGATGACCTAGCTAGGGTTTGAAGATCATGAGTTATATTGGCTTGTATTATGTTATTGGTATCTACTTGTAACTTCATCCTATGTATATATGAATATTTCCTTGCTATCACTTTGCCTTCTTGTAGATCTAATTTACAACTTGTGTTCTCATAATGATTGAGTAATTTTTAGAGATAATTATGCATGTTTATTTAACATGATAATGAGAAAATTTTGTTAAAAAATTTGGAAAATGTTAATTTTTCATAGGGCTGCATTGTTCTTTGCTTTGAAAATTGCATTTCTTCATTAATACATTAAGTTCACCCCATATCATAATTAAATGATTAAGATCTACACCATTATTCGTCAGCATATGCAACTATATAGAAATAACAACATCATCATCATCAATGCAACATAACTTAAAGAAACAATAGAAGAAAAATATGCACACATAGAGGCACCAGGATTGGTCCGAGCCCAGGGAAAAACTCACTATGAGGAAAACCCTTGCAAATATTCTTCTTCTTAGATCATCATCAAATGATTTAGAAAAAGAGATTACAATGATCCATAACTTTATCTATGCAACAAAACAACTATGATATCCATGAAACATATCTAATCATGCTTATAATCACAACCTTGATTCTGAGGACTGTAGTGTGCTGTCACTGACTGTAGTGAATTATTGGATACTGCTGTCACTATGCTGAACACTGCTGTCACTGAGCGAAATCTTTGGAATATTGAAATCTCATCTTTGAGTCCTAGACGCAGGGAGGAGGAGTTGTGCGAGCGTCTATAGCAGTCATGGATGCTCTCTACAGAACTGGAAGACTGCGTCTGAAAAAAATCTGGATGCTCCCAGGTGAATTGGATGAGGGTGTATAGGGTCAACCATATCCAAATCAACCTCAAACCCTAGACTCTCTCATAGGCTTATGTGCAAGTTTCTATGGCAGCCCAGACGCTCTTAGGACCATACTATGTGTGAGTCTGGGGACCAAACTGAGTAGCGAAAACCCTAGCCTCTCAGATGCTCCCATAACACTTTATGCTAGTGTCCAAGGCTCCCTGGATGCTTTCAGGACCACTGTGTGCCAGCATCTAGGGACTGAAATGCCCAGTTCTGTGTCAACGTCTGGGAATAAGAAAAACCCTAGATCCGTGCGAGCTTCATCCCTGAGATTTCACACCCTTGCGCGAACTTTCCTCTGACAGACCTATGCGAACCAAGACAATAAGAAAATAGAAGATGGCTTTATCAATGTGTAAAAATGAGCTTGAGGACTCTTCTATTTATATGCTTTCATGAGGGTCCACTTGGGGTTGAGGCCGACTTGTCGAATTTAACATGTGCTTAGGGCTGACCTAACCCAATATATATGAGTGAATAAATAAATTCAAAAAATCAACTTTCGCTTGTCCAAATAAGGTGATATTTAGGTCGATTTTGTTCCTCTCGAAAAGAGGAATATAACGTAATCATCATCTCGGTCATTTGATCTGTCAAAGGTGGAATTTGATTGCAGTTGCAAAAATTAACATCCTCTCAACTAGGGAGAATTCCACCTGCCAATATCTGTCCATAGATCAATATGCCATTCTGGTGTCTTCAAGTGTCATCAAGTATCATCCCTAATCATCTTTTTCATGTAGTCATCATGCCATGACTAGCTCAAGTATCTCATCATCACAAATCATCAATGTACATCTCGATCCATCGCTTGCTTATTCCTACTGATCTCTTGATTGTTCCTACTCGTAAGCTGAACATTTTCGAATCTAGACAAAGAAGAATTTGTTACCGAAGGGGAGCTTAAGCTACCACCCTCTATCCATAAGAATTCTATTCGAAATCTCTTCCAGCAGGATACTACTCGGAATATCATCATCAATCGTCGTTGGAGAGCATATCATCAAGGAGCACATCTCAACTTGGAACCACATCAGAGAACACATCTCGACCCAGAATCTCATGGGGGAGATACACATCTACAACCCCATATTAATGAATAGGATATACAAGCACACAAGGAGCACATCTCGACCCTGGGATCTCATCAGGGAGCTCAATCTTAACCTGGAATCGCATAGGTTTATCTTAACTCATCCTATTGCCTACTGATATTCCCATAAATGACCCTGAATAGTCATGTGGTAGAACACCGACATCATAATAGACTTGGGTTGTACACCCAAAGTAAACTCTCAAATCATTGGCCAAATGAGGATCAATATTCGCGACAAGCTCGACTTGTGGGTATGATGCCAACTAGGGTATACTCTGCAAAGACTAGAAAGGGGAGAAAACATTCTCCGACCCTGTGAAGTCAAGGGAGCAACATCTTCAACCCTATGGGTAACAGATAGGGGTCATACCCTATTTTCCAGAGTTACCTCAACCCCAAGATCCCTTCTAACTCAATTCCTCACCCTGGGAGCTTAGACAGGGAGGAAGAGCTAGCTTAGTGTCCTTGATCAATGTTGTTCTCATCATACTCAAATATGGTATCTGCTTGTCTCAATAGCAGTTGTTTCTTATTCATAAGGACATCAAATCAAATATCATGTCAAAACATAAATAATCATATAAATCTCAAAAGGATATCATAATCATCCTCCCTCTCAAGGAGGTGCCAACCACAAGCCCGAGCTTGTTTCGAATATATGCATGATATCAGTATATGAGCGTATCTCAATCCCAACTATAAATATGGGACTTTCTAGCAATCAAATCTCACTCTATGTTATCACAATGTATCCATGTCATATCCAGATCATGCTTAGACAAATATAAAAGGAGCTTATTCATCTTGCCTCATAGCTAGCCATGCTAGCAACATTGTACTCAACCTCAATAATACTATGGACCTCTCATCGAAGATATCATGGCAGATCTCATACTAAAGCAACATCCAAATGTGCTTAACAATAATCTCTATCAAAAACAATACATCCATGAAATCACATATCATAGGAGAAATATCTCAGCCTCAAAAATATAATATCCCATGTAGATATTTCAAAGGATGCTTGGTAGAAACTCTATGTGAATGAAGTGGCTCACTCATGAAGTTATTCAGGTTCTATTCACATCATATATATACAGATGGATGTTCAAAACGGAACATCAATGCTTTAATCAACAATTGGGTGCCATGTCAAGTTCAACAACATATTTGAACTTCAAATCAGAGTATCCAAGGATTTACATTTTGATTATTCAAAAACGTTTTCCAATAGCTTTGCAATATAGAATTTCTTTTCCAAATTTCAGAAATCGATTCGTCATGCCATGATACATCATTTCGAGCTTTAGAAGCTATCTCCCTTTGATTTAGATCATAAGAGGCTCATCACCTGTCAACAGTGGAACATCAAGATATAAAACCAGAACCATAATCAAAATCAAAGCCATACCTTAGAACTCATCATCCTGACTTCATCAGATAACTGTCAAATATAAACATATTAGGATTGGGGAGCTTTCTTCATGCAATTATCTAAGCATAATGCCTTGCTACGCCAACATAATTAGCCTTACATAAATCAATTTTGTACCATAACATCAACAAAGTCACCTTATCAAAGTTTAGAAGCCAGATCACGACCATTATCAAAGTCATCAATATCACAATATCAATTCTTTCAACCAGGAGATAGGTGGAGCTCATATCAAATGACAAGAAGTTGTAATCAATCATGCAATATCAATCCAAACTTCATCACGTCATTCTCATAAGTCATTTCTATCACTAGGTGCAAATTCATACACCAAATATGAGTCATGTTGGGCATGGAATCCCCCCACAACATGTTTTGGGGCTCAAAGCCCAAGTTTTAGTCAAAGGTTTTGTAAGACTCCGCGATTTTTGGGCGCAGAGCACGAAGTATAGGTTAAGTCATAGGGTTGTCTGCCCTAAAGTAATGTAATGTAATGTAAAGTCACGTCGGCCTACCCATGGTTCGTGGACCATGGGATTGTATAAATTGAGCGAGACTCTAAGTTGTAAAGGAAGCGAGGGAGGAAGAGAAAAGAATACGAATGGTTCGAGCTTAGAGTAGGAGTCTAAGTGTATTGGGTCATAGTAGTAGGAAGAGGCTCTGGAGCTGAGTGCGCAGAGACCTAGTAGAGTCCGTAGTTGAGTGCGCGGACCCTTGCAGCTGAGTGCGTAGGGTGGTGTTAAGTTTGTAATCAGGATTGAAGATAAATAAAGAGAAGTTGATTCCTATTTTTGTGTATCTGCTGTGCGTTTCCTTCTTTACGTTTATACTGTTTTATTTATCGCGCACACTGATATGATTGCTTAATATGTTGTAAAAATCATTAGTCTTACCTAAACAAGTTAAGTAACCAGATAGTAATAGATTACATAGCAAGGGACTTGGATATTACGGGTTGTGCCCCGATTAGGGCTGCGCGGAAGCAGCATCGCAAGTTGCGAAGGGATAACAAGTGCGCGTAGCGACGTGCGTGCAGGGTCAAACCGCGGACCCCCAGAAGCTCATTAGACATCCCCAGGGTGCAGAAACCTGGTTCTAACACCCTCCCATACTACTTAGGGTGAGACCTCAGTCCGCACTTCACAAACTATTGCCGAAAGGTTCAATATTACCGGGATTTGCTTGGCTAAATCACCTTTGAACCTGGGTGAGGCCAATACAAGCCAACAAATGGTTCCGTTGCCGGGGCTGGGATATGCATAAAGGATGTTTGATGTCATGCCATTGGAATCCAATGAAGAAAGAAATTGAAGAGTGGTTGGACAAGAAGATTCACGAGTTCGCGGCACAAGAAAGAAAAAATCCATGAGTATCTAAGGAATAGTGGTTGGAGCGCTACTTGTATATGGAAATCCACAAAATTTTCTTTGCATCCTTTCCTTTTGAGCTATATGAGTGGATCGTGAAGTTAGCAGACAACCAAGGAAGGTGTAGGCTCGACAAACCAATAGTGTGGACTCCGGAATTAGTGTGCAGACTAGAAGCATCAGGAGATAAGATAGCGCGAGCTGTGGACCATTGGCTTGACCGAATAATAGGAGGATTTATCACTGAGTTTGCGGTCGACACAACCGTCAGCTACAGTGAGGCGGAACGACGTTTTCTCAAGGGACTGCGAGGTAAGTATATTAAATCTTTGAACACTTGGATTAAGATGCTATTGTGTGAAAAGCGGGTTATGCGAATAAATTAATGTTTGGAACTACACGAAGCGGGAAGATCTACAGAAGCAGAAGTAGTGAAGAGTTGGAAAATAGTCCCTTAATTTCACCCTCGCGGGAAAGCGAGGAAGAGCTCGCGAAAGTTTCTCCGAGAAGCGCGGTCAGTTTGATAAGGCAATGTATTTCGTGTTTACCACCTCCACCCACACCGCCACCCATCTCACCCTCCTCACCTCCATCTCCACCCACCCCACCTCCGCCACCACCACAGTTCAGTATGGCGAGTGTGATCAAACTACCGGTATTCAGAGGAGTGGGAAATGAAGATCCGAACCAATTCTGGTTTGTGGTAAGAGAAATATGGGAAGCACAGGGCGTCGTGGATGATAATATTAAAAAGGATACGCTGGTGAGCGTGTTACAGGATCACGCATTAACATGGTATATCAAGCATTCTAATGACCACCTAAATGCAGGAATCGTAGAGATCTAGGCCGCGCTAAACAGGGAATTTAGTAGGCCAAAATAAGAAATGCAATCAATCATTGGGTTTAAGGAGATTGCGATGCTCCTGGGTGAGACCCCCTGGGATCTGGACCAAAGGCTGAAGAGTACGATCTGCAAATCCAATATGATGTTAATGGATGCACAACATCGCACATGGTTTGTGGCCTCACTTACGCCACACTTAAGGACAACGCTGTCACAGCAAAAACTTTCCACCCAGGCTGAAGCGTTGGAAATGGAAATGAGATTACATGAGACCCCTATACAAGACCCTGGGTTGGGAGTCCAAAAAATCCATGTGCAACTGCAGAATTTGTGTCTGGAAATGCAAATTTTGAAACAAGACAAGACACCTCGGCCGGAGGTGCGCAAGGAAGTATGGTGCATAAAATGCAAAGGCCAAGGGCACGACAAGGACCACTGTCTAGTGTTCGTGAACTACTTGGTAGGAGGAGGGCTGATGCCGTTAAGACCGGAGGCACAGGTAGGGCCGAGCGCGGCGTCTGCCCTATGGTGCACAATCTTCTAGATAGGAGGAAAACACACTATGGACAATTGTCATCTGTTGCAGAAGTATACGCAGACGTCCTAGAAATTGTTTTGTAATTTTTGCAGGTCGGTAGGCCATGATGAATGCACCTGCCGAAGCTACAAACTAATGATGGATCAGACTCCTGCCTATAGGGTGCAGACCGAAACGCGAGCCCTCGACCCAAATGCAGGGATGGCGCGCGTTGGATTTCAGGGGCGCGGTCGGGGTCGAGGTGGAATGGGACCAGGAAGGGGTCGCGAACAACTAATTTGTTACAATTGCGGAGGACTAGGACACTATGTATGAAATTGTACAAACCCGACAAGAATATCATGTTGGTACTGTACACAGTTTGATCATGAGGCAGAAGACTGCCCTTCGCTGATAGCGAGGATGCGCAAAAAGGGGGTACTCTAGCCCCCTCCGACCCAAAATTTACAAATGATGAGGTCTGAGCCGCGCAAAGAAGACCCAAATGTAAACATGATGCTCAGGAGTGGTATGACCATGGGAGATGATAAAGGGAAGCAACTAGAAGAAAGCATGTGGGTTCGCAAGGCTCCTACAAAGGAACCCAAATTTGATTTAGAACTCACGAAGAAGACATTCATGGAAGCTAAGAAGAGCTTCATGGAGGCCTCCACTTCAGGTAGTAAGGATCAACTAGAACCATGGATGAATCCTTCAATGCTCACTACATTTTTGGAGACATGCATGAAACTGCTACGCGACAGCAAGGTGGTCAAAGGAATACAAGAACTTATCACTATGTGCGCAAAGTCAGGAGAACCGCACGTGGTATGGAAACTTGGAAAGCATGCATTGCGCATAGGAAGTGAAATGAGGTTGACTGCGCAAATAGGTGAATACAAAATGGTTCAGGTAATCTTGGATCTGGGTTCAGACACAAATGTACTACCAAAGCAAACATGGGAATCCATGGGTAGACCCGTGTTACAATGGTCCCCTATTTAGTTACGAATGACGAACCAATAGAAGATTTTGCCCATGGGAAGATTGCAAGGGGTAACAGTTGATATTGAAGGTGCAAGCACGCAGGCGGATTTTGAAGTGATAGAGATTGTCGATGACAGCAATCCCTATCCCGCGCTACTAGGAATAGACTGGGCCACTGATATGAACGGAGTCATAAATCTGAAGAAGCACAAAATGATCTTTGAGAAAAAGTCACTACGCGTGGTAGTATCACTCGATCCAGCCGAAGGAGCATGATACACTGAACCGGTGCGTGATGATGATAGTGATGATGATCTCGATTGTATTTACAAGATAACTGTGTGAGAATAAGATTGGGTGAATCCGACTGCAGATGGAAGGATTTCATGGGAGCGCGAAAGCTCTTGCACTTCAGATTCAGACGAAGAGATAGAGCGATGGAAAAATCGGCTGCACGAAGTAACAATGCTTAATTGCAACATGATGATTAGATCATTGCGTTGCGTGACAACATAGGCAAGGGAGTTGCTGACATATGATGGATTAATAGTGGTGGATGAATTTCTGAGCAAATTTGAAAGCGCAGTACTAGAACAGTAGCGGTTCGATATGTTGAAGTGGGCACTATGCATAACACTCGCATGATGGTGGGGTATGCATCAAGGAAATTTTGAGGACTGGCGCGGATGCAGAAGGATGATGTGCTTATGTTTTGGAAAACCCCAGCTCTGAATGAAAGCCAATCAGCAGGGGTGGAACAACTTGCGTGCCCACCTTTCCCAATGGGTACAGACATATGCTGTACAGTCCGCACAAGTGCACACCACCCCTAGACTAGAGAATCAGAACAAACCACAACAGTAGGAAAGGTGACGCACGCTACCAATTCTCCATGATGAGGCACTCAGTAAGTTGTGCGGAGTACTAAACAAGGTTCACTAGGTGAGATGAACTGATTCGGACCTGCACGTACCTGCGGTTCAATGGGCCTATAGGACCATGTGCAAAACCCTGAACGCAGAGATGATTCCAAAGATGTGGAACAGAGTAAAAATCGTAATTTCTGAAGAGAATACAAAAAGGAGTCCGCACGTAATGGCTCCCGCAGTTGTGATAGTGCGTGATGGCCAGGAGGAAGAAATCACACATCTACACGAGGACGAACATCTGAGCATTCAGGAAGACATTCAGAGAGGGAACCTTAGACTTCGCGAACTCAAACAGGACCAGGTACGATTGAGGAAGAAAAGCATTTGGATGGACGCTGAAATTAAAAGGCTGGAAAACGAGATCACGCAAGCATGTCTCGTCGATAAACCAAGGATGACAAAGCAAGATACGGATGACCATACCACTGCATTAGAAGATTTTCGCTGAGATTTTATGACTCTGCTACCATGTATACGATCACACCTCACCAAACGCAGTAACCAGGGAAGCGCACTGCATACAGTAGAACACGTGGTGCCGGCGGTCGCGCAGACAATTGAGGAGTTTCCGCAGACTATGCTGGAAGGTGAATTGAAGTCTCGCACAGGTGGTGCGACCACCTGACTAGCTGTAGGGAGCACAGTCTCAGTGCTACAAACAGTTGAAAGAGAGTGTGGGAATCTAAAAGAGTCTGTTTGGGGGCTGCTCAATGAGGGAGGTGCACGTAGAATCAGGATGACACAAGGTTCGCACTCGCACACAGGGGGCTGCACTACTGCGCGGGTAGGCTAGGAAGTAACCATTGGTGTCACTGTTCATGACGAGATGTCCAATTTAAGGAAAAAGGGAGTGGGTGGCGAGCATTTAAGACACAAATTAAGGGCTAGATTTGGGGCAATCTACCGCCAAGAAAGCATTGATGGCCCAGAATTGGGGGGAATGGTCGGATTTGAATTCAAAAGGCGCTATAAAACTCCAAGGGCTAACCATAAGACAACACTTGTTCATTTGATATTTGAGCATTTCATTAGAGCATAGAGTGTTGAGCATCGAGCAAGATTTGAGCCCCGAAGTTCGCGAACAACCACAGACAGCTCAAGCAAGATGACAACTACCAGGAGAGGTTTGGGCTCTGCAGAAGGAACCATCGATGAGGCCGTGCAGAACCCCACGGTACATGATGTTCCTGGAGACACTGGGGTCACGCCGGAAATCCAAAAATCGCCTCGGATGCTGAGGCCCAAGAAAGATAAGCAGGCAGCGGGACCAGTTTGCATGTCCCCAAGGAATCCATGGTTCGGTAAACTTTCAATGGAAGAAAAGGGCAAGGTTGTCACCATTGAGATAGATGACAAGGAGGAGGACCTACAAGCTCTCGTTGATGAGATAGAGGCAGCAAAAGACATGGAAGAGGACATCCAGCTAGTGTGCGCTGCAGCGAAATTGCCCGAGTACGTTCCTCCGCGAAAATGGAAAGCCAAGATACCCAAGGACTTGGATGCCACTAAAAGCGCACTCCAGACCTCGCTCCTCCCCGATGGAATTGTGTTTGAGGGCTCGCACCTGGGTCACGTACCCACAATGAAGTTTGAATATTGGGACCTCGTGGATAGCGAGAAGTTCCCACACTTGGAGACAGAGAGCCTCATGAAGCAAAGTAAGGAGGGGTCAGTCACAACACTAGAACCGTGGAAATGACTGCGTGGTGTGGAGAAGGCCAAATTACTTCATCTGCTATGGATTCCACACTTTCACTGCGCGCCTATCACTATTTTCGTCATTAGGAAACTGCTTTGCTTGGTGCACGATGGGTACTTATGGCTGGAAGAGCCTATTCCCATCACGACGGATCTCATCTATAGGATTTCTCAGCTCCCATGTAAGGGAAAGGACCCCGCGATGATAGTAGGCAAAAGTGGAGATTTGGCGCTCATAGAGGCCATGAAGAAAAAATACAAACTGGAGAAGAAAAAGAGGGGTTACGCAATTAGAAACATTAAAGATAAAGGGGTGCGCATAGCCAGCCAGCTCTTGGCTGGGAAGGTAATGAGAAAATTCCATGGAGATGAGGTGCTAGTGCTGGTAGTTGTGTTGGCAGAACAATGTGTGGAGGGGGTCCAATTCAACTGGGCCGAGTTCCTCTGTGAGGAGTTCCTGACTAACTACAAGGAAGCCCAGGAGCAGGGCAAGACCTTCCACTACACATGGTTGCTCTTGTCTATTTTACTGGTAACAGGGGAACTGCCTGAGGACAGTCAGTTCCCTAGTATTGAACAGGACTTACCAGAGGCCACAAAGTACGCGTCGCTCTAGGCCACCAAGGACACCAAGCGAATTCGTGAGACCAAGATCTTCTAGGTGCTTATGGAGGCGAGCATCCGAATGTGCTTTGCAGACTTCAAGGCGGAAATGCATAATGTGTACATCAAGGTGCGTAAGGACCCGACGCAACAATGGACCAAGCTCCCCTTCATCGCTATCGATGATGCGATCTTTTCAGTGCTAGAATCATGGCCCCCTGAGTGGCATGCCCCAGATCTGGCGGAGATGGATAGAACAACAGCACAAAAGCAGAAGGATGCAACCAAGTTGCGTGTCACAAAGTTGGCCCAGCAAAGGCGCAATGAACAAGCAGCCACAGAGGAAAAGGCTATCCGCGAGGCAACAAGGGCAACCATAGAGCAAGAAAAGGCCACCGAAGAAGCAACAGTAGTGTAGGCAACAGGGGCCACCACAACACAGGACGAGGAGGGCCAGAACTTGTTTACATGACAGGGAGTAGAGAACATAGAAGAAGGCACAGACCCGAGCACAATTTCCCCCTAGTTGAAAAGGGCGTGCGTCACGGAGAGATCGGGTCCACGAAAAAAGGTCAAGGCATCCAAATTGGTCATCGAACCGATCACACTAATAGAACGTGACCTCTACGACATTGGCGACACGGTTCATGAGGTCACCAAGGAAGCGCTCCAGGAAGCCATGTCGAAGCAGCAAATTGTGTTGGGGGCCCTAAGGGCATAACTGCAGGAACTATAGGTGTGCCCCCCATAGGAAGGAACCGTAGCCACCTACGGTGTAGTAAGTACATCAGCAACAGAGCAGCTGCTACGCACGAAGATGGCTAATACCGTAGTGCTACCAGAAGGAGCACTAACAGCGGAGAAAGAGGATGACAGAGCCATGGTGGGCAGGATCAAGGGACTTGGCCTAAATTTGGCTGCCCTTTCGTGAGATACACTGTACCAGTTGTAGGATAGCATAATAGCAGAGCTCCACACTAGGGAAGGCTGCACGATTCAGGTGATGAGTGAGCAGAAGATCAACATCGAACAACTTAGCCTACAGTGGGACGAACTGGCATCACAGAACCAACAGATTGTGAAGATAGTGGATGAAGCATGTCAACGAGTCCCAGAGTTGTCCATCGCCGCAGACCTACCAACAGAGATGCAGATCCACTGTCTGGCAAGTGGAGTCTGCAACGCGCGTGAGGAAACAACACGAGTGCAGTTGGAGCTGAACCTCCAGATTGCTGAGCTGCGGATGAAGGCATAGCCTTCCACTCCTCCGGAAGTTAGAGAGTAGTGTGTTAGCATGATTCAAACAGGACTGGAAGAAATTGGACGGGCAGTGCAGGACTGTACCGGTATGTTGGACCAAGCTTTTGACGTCCTCACATCCTTGCAGGAGGACCCCAACATACAACGCCTGGAAATAGAGGCATGCGAACTGCAGGAACAATATGATAATGTCAGGGGAACTGCATAGACAGTCATCCTCACCCAACGACTGGAAAAGATGCAGCAAGCAAGGGTGCTGAAAGAGCAGGTGGATGCCGCCAGACAGAAAGAGGCACTTCTCAAGGCGTGCGTCCAACCTTGGATTGATGAGGCCTTCTTACGGCCGACATTGAGGGAAAGTTCACACAGATGCAAGAACTATATGCGTTAAGGCAGGTAGCAGATCCTCACAAATAAGCATCAGAGGAGCGCATGCAACAGGTCCAGCAAATCGCAGAACAGTGTGCTACGGACCTCCGAGCAATACGGGACCAGTTGGAGGGGCTCCGCGCCAAGGTCGCTACACCAGCAGAGTGACTCGGGATGAGTCACGATGATTGTGTTGGGGGCCTGTTGGGCATGGAATACCCCCACAACATGTTTTGGGGCTCAAGGCCCAAGTTTTAGTCAAAGGTTTTGTAAGATTCCGCGATTTGTGGGCGCGGAGCGCGAAGTATAGGTTAAGTCATAGGGCTGTTCACCCTAAAGTAATGTAATGTAATGTAAAGTCATGTTGGCCTACCCATGGTCCGCAGACCATGGGATTGTATAAATAGAGCGAGGCTCTAAGTTGTAAAGGGAGCGAGGGAATAAGAGAAAAGAATACGAATGGTTCTAGCTTAGAGTAGGAGTCTAAGTGTATTGGGTCGTACTAGTAGGAAGAGGCTCTGCAACTGAGTGTGTAGAGGCCTATTACAGTCTGCAGCTGAGTGCACGGACCCCTGCAACGGAGTGTGTAGGGCGGTGTTGAGTCTGTATTCGTGAAGATAAATAAAGAAAAGTTGATTCCTATTTCTGTGTATCTGCTGTGCATTGCCTTCTTTACATTTATACTGTTTTATTTATTGCGCGCATTGATATGATTGCTGAATACGCTGTAAAAATCATTAGTATTACCTAAACAAGTTAAGTAACCAAATAATAATAGATTACATAGCAAGGGACTTGGATATTATGGGTTGCGCCCCGAGTAGGGCTGCGCAGAAGCAGCATAGTAGGTTGTGAAGGGATAGCAAGTGCGTGTAGCAATGTGTGCACAGGGTCAAACCGCAAACCTCCAGAAGCTCATCAGACATACCCAGGGTGCGTACACCTGGTTCTAGCACCCTCCCATACTACTTTGGGTGAGACCTCAGTCCGTGCTCTGCGGACTGTTGCTGAAAGGGCCAGTAGTACCGAGATTTTCTTGGCTAAATCACCTCTGAACCTGGGTCAGGCCCATACAAGCCAACAATTCATGCAAGTTCCATTTCATGCTGAATTGCAACTATTAGTACCTCAACCATTGTGCTAGGAATGAGGAGACTAGTATAAAATCATTTTTCCGAATACTCACATAAGTCATTATGCCCACATAACATAGACATCAAGGAAAATCAACAATCGTCAGATTAAATCATTAGAGAGATCTATAGTCAAACCATATATCAATCATTAATTCAAAGTTATTTTCAAGCATCATGACAAAACAATGTTCATCTATATAAATAAACCAAATCATACCAACCTCTTGTAGCACAAACATAGTGACATATCTATATGTATGTCCTAGTCACTTGCAAAAAAAAGTTCAGTCTACATGTTCATGTTATGGAAAGTATTCAAGATTTTCCTGGTTCCTGATCTTGTTATCTGCAACATATCTATGGAACAACATCTTCCAGGTGACCATTCGATTTCATGAATAATACTTCATTTTTTATGTGATCAACAATTTAACTCAACAACTTCAGAGATCAGATTACAGTGGAAGAATATGTCAGAGACACCCTGATACAGATTTCAAACAACTTCAGAAAGATTTAGATGATGGTCAATTGTAGTCAAACCCTTAAACACTCCCTTCAAGTTAACATGGGAGCGTCTTTAGTTTCCATGACGCTACCTGGGCCTTAACATGCGTGGGTCTAGGGATAAGATTTCTCGGTTTTGTGCCTACGTTCGGAGCAGAAACCATAATTTTTTTACAAGCTTCAAATTTGAGACTTTAATACAGTTCAATAATGACAGATAGATCATACTTCAACAATACATAAAGCAAATATGTGATGTGAGTAAGAATCTTGAGAAGAGATTCTCCCTCTGACTGGGAATCTATGTCATCAAACTATCTCTATTAATGTCAAGAAAAAATAGGTCTGTTAGATCATAAACATATATCTATCATGGATATCAACATCATGACTCAATCTTTCATCAAAGGTTAGATTCAAAGAAACAGATAGATGAAACATAATATCTCAGAGATTATGAGCACAATAACCATTCTATCAGGTCACTTCATCAAGTTAGGGCATTCATCTTAACCATATGCCATCAAGACAAGACCATACGTAATAAGAGATCTAGAATACTAATCTTATAGTTATAGATCTAACATTAAGGATACCATGCTTATCATGATCAATGATATCGAGTTAGGTCATTTAATAAGGCTTTAACAAAACAACAAGAGTGTAAATCTCTCTTTCCATATGCTTTAATCATGCTTATCACAAGCATTATCAACATACTCATGTACAAGAGTCATGAGCTATACTTCTATATGGAATCCATCATGAAAAGTATCAAGAGTATCATTTACTAGAGTCAAGGTGCTAGCCTTCCTTATAGGATCAATATGTCCAACAGATGGATGTTAGCCAATCATCAAGTGTATCATTGTATCAATATTAGATAGCCTCATAGAATTCAAGAATATCAAAATTTTCAACACCAGGGGCATCATTTCATCATAGGAAACATAGATCCAAGTCGCTTTCATATGCATGTATGATCCATCAAAGAAAGATACATTCTCATCACACCTTAGGGCTTATCGAGCCACACAATGTTACAACTGAAATAAAACATACCATGCATACGTTGTGGTATTCAAATACTTGTGTACTTTCTCATAGGCAACTTGTAGTGCTTGTCACCTTTTCATAAAGTACCTCTTTACCTCTTTCTAGATCTATCTTTTCTTTCCTGCATCTCAAATGATCTCAAGAAGGTTCTACTCATCAGATCTCATCAAGGACGTTAGAAACATCCATATACTCAAATACATATGAAAAAGGTATAAGAAATAAACATAAGTCAAGAAATAATTATTTTCAATGAGAGGTAAACCTCTCCCTCTTGAACCAATCTCCAAGAGCTATCAATCTCTATGGTCCATATACCAATGTTGCCTTCAATTATCCAACCATGTCCACTAGGGATTAACCCATCTAGGGCTTCCTCAAATATTTTTCAAGTGCTTGAGCATCTTCACATTGACCGGCTAGGTTCCATATCTCATATTGTTTCATAAACCACGGTTTTCTCTTCAACCTTAACCTCATAGAATCCATAAAACGCTAATAATCAAGTTGCCTAGGGTTTTTTTCAAACCTATAATTATTTTAGGTCTCCACCATCCTCTTCTTGCTTCCTCAAAGGTGTCATCATCCTGGTGATATCCATGGATTTTCTTCAGCCCAACTTTGAAACCATGTTAATTTTTCATAGGGTACGTTGTTATTTTCTTTGATAATTGCATTTATTCATTAATACATTAAGTTCACCCCATATCATCATTACATTATTCAGATCTACACCATTGTTCATCAACACATGCACTATACAGAAAGAACAACATCATCATCATCGATGCAACAGAACATAAAGAAACAATAGAAGAAAAGCATGCACACATAGAGACACCAGGATTGGTCCGAGACTAGGGAAAAAACCACTATGGGGAAACCCTTGCAAATATTGTTCTTGTTAGATCATCATCAAATGATTCAACAAAAGAGAGTAACGATCCATAAATTTATCTATGCAACAAAACAACTATGATATCCATGAAACATATCTAATAATGCTTATAATCACAAACCTAATTCAGAGGACTGTAGTGTGCTGTCACTGACTGTAGTTAACTTCTGGATACTACTGTCATTGTGCTGAACACTGCTGTCACTAAGCAGAATCTCCAAAATACTGAAATCTTATTTTTGAGTCCTGGACGTAGGGAGGAGGATCTGTGTGAGCATCTACAGCTGTCCTGGACGCTCTCTGCAGAGTTGGAAGACTGCATCTGGAACAGATTTGGACTCTCCTAGGTGAACTGGCGTGGGAATCCAGGGTGAATCATACCTAAGTCTACCTCAAACCTTGGAAATTCTCATAAGTCTTATGTGTGAGTGTCTATGGTAGCCCAAATGCTCTCAGGACCATACTGTGAGTGCGTCCAGGGACCAAAATGAGCAACGAAAACCCTAGCCTCCTGGATGCTCCAATAACAATTTTTGCTAATGTCCAAGGCTCCCTGGACATCAAGATCATTGTGTGCCAGCGTCCAGGGACTATGCCAATTTCCAAGAATAAAAAAAACCCTAGATCTGTGTGAGCTTCATCCTTGAGATTTTGCACCATTGCACGAACTTTCCCCCGATAGACCTGTGCGAACCAAGAAATTAAGAGAAGAGAATATGGCTTGATCAATGTGTCCAAATGAGCTTGAGGTATCTTCTATTTATAGGCTTTCATGATAGTCCACTTGGGGTTGAGGCCGACCTGTCCAATTTAGCATGTGCGAAGGGTCAACCTAACTCAATATACACGAGTGAATAAATAAATTCAAAAAATCAACTTTCGCTTGTCCAAATATGGTGATATTTAGGTCTATTTTGGTCCTCTCGGAAAGAGGAATCTAATGCAATCATAATCTCAATCATATGAGCTGTCCAAGGTAGAATTTGACCACAGTTGAAAAAATTAATAGAAAATATATGGAATTTAGGTGGGAATATTTATGGCTATAATAAATATGTTGTAATAAGTAATTTTAGATATATTATATGTTGGGAATAATGCCCTAAGTGCTAGAAAATAAATTCCCTTGAAGTACACTCATTTGATTTTTATTTTCTTGGGTTTCCTTATGTATCTAGTTGGATAGAAGTGAAATATATATTACTATAAGTCATACTTTAGCTTCATCCATAAGGTTGAAATTTGATGAGAAATATATCTAGAAAATCTCAAGGTTGAGGTGAAATTTTTGAGTTTATATTTCAAGGTGACTTCTAAGAAATTCAAGAAAAAGTTAGTATAAATCAATCCATGTCATAATGATGTATTAAAACATAATTAGGTGATACATCCCTTATGAGAAAGCAATACAAATTATTTTACATATTCATGCAAATGTATTCATATGTATGGTCCTCCATAATAAAAATGCATAATCAGGTCTCCTTCTATCTCTTTGTTGTGAGTGTTGATTTCTAACAATGGGATACAACATGGAGAAGGCAAAACAATAAGGTATAAACTATGAAGATACTTTTGCATCCACAACTTAATTTATTGCCTTTTTTTTAGTTTTCAAAGAAAATATTTAGGTGGTAAGTCCACTAAATGGATGTTTTTTTTAAAGACATGGATAGAGTTTATATGGATCAACCATAGTGTTTTATTACCAAAGGTAAAAAGTGTAGGTTTTCAAGTTAGTGAAAACATTATATGGATTAAAGTAAGACCCCAAACATGGTATAAGAAACTTGATCAATGCCTTAGGTCCAACAATTTGAAAAGGAGTAATTCAAATCCATACTTCTATATTAATAAAAAAATATGAAATCAATACCATGATTCATCATGTTAATGACTCAATAAACATATGAATAGGTCCATTTGAATAGAGGAAGAAAAATCCAATCATTGTGAAGTAATTGATATGATAGATTTAGGCATCAATGCAATATTGCTTACACATAGAAGTTTGGTAGCAAAAATAATATGATCTTTATTTCATAGGCCAAGTATGAATTAGAATTGCTTGAAAATTTCAAGATGACTTTGATCGGGAAATAATGGAGGTAACATTAAAACTTTCAAAAGATGACAAGTTTAAAGATGTAAATGAGACCATGTGTCATGTAGGAATTTTGATTTATATTATAACAACTAGACTAGACATAAACTTTGTAGTTAGTGTGTTGTCAAGGTTTTTCAACAATCTAAATTTGGTACACTAGAATGCAATGAGAAAAATATTGTCAACTCTTTATTCGAGAAAATAGGGGGAGTTCACAAACTATGGGAAAACAAAACCCATTTCAAGAAATTCAATAAGAACCTTAAGCTCATAAACATCCAAACCATATATGGCCTTGATACTTGGAACAATAGAAGAAGAAGACATCAAATGGAGGTAGTATGTTTGGATAAGTTCTTGGTATTTAAAGTATTTTTGGAAATGGGATACAAAGTAGCAATATAACTGCTACTAAGAACTCTTTTTTAATATTGGCCTGTTTTTATATAATGGAACAATATTAGATCCCTGAGTCCAACCCCATTTAGTTTGCAAAATTTTAGCTTAATCAACCATACTTCAAGGAAGACATGTGGATTTGGTGGCAATAAGACATCAATATCATGGGCACCAAAATGTACATTTCCCAACAAATGCTCAAGAACATCAAGGCTCAACTTAAGGAATCAAACAAAGAAGAATTTGGTAACATCTTCTTGGACAAAATGTAGTTGGAAAAATAAGTAGCCTCAACTCAATGGGAAATAATGAACACTAGAATAATGGACATATAAAATGAGGAAAATATGATTGGTGAAGAAATTATATCTCATAATATTCAAGAATAATGTTTATGGAGGAAAAAATATAGACTCTAATGATTGAGAGAAGGGCACAAAAATAGAATTTTTTTCATTAAACCATTATGAAAGGAAGAAACCACAACAAAATCATCTTCTTTCATGCACAAGGGGGAAGTTATAGGCATGTTAATTCACAAAAAAAGATATAAACACATACTTTAACACCTTCTTGATGGATCCATGTTAGAAATCACAAACAACATCTACAAACTAGTTCGGGAAGAGAAAAAATCCATTCTTATGTAAGAAGTTTCACATGAGGAAGTTCCATTATCTAAGGAAAATATTGCCTAAGTATTTGGGGAGGTTTCACTAATAAAAACATGTTCGACTATGGAATCTGGCCTAGAATAATCAATAGTTTTCTTCATTTTAAAAGGCCTACAAGGCAAAGGGTTTACTTGTTTCCCATCCCATTTCAATTAGGAGAAAGGGAGGTTCCCCTAATGGTACTCAATCTGGTTATCCCTTTCTAAGGTAGGGTTTATAAACCACCTGTTGAGACTTTATGAGTTGAACATCCCAACATCCATCCTTATGAGGTCAATCCAATGGTGGTGAAGTTCCATGGGTCGCAGGTGTTACTGCATCTCAATTAGACGTGTAAATAAGTCTAATTGATCCCACCATATTTTTTAGTAATCCCGTACAAGTAAGAAGAATCCCCCTACTAATTTAAAGCATATAAATCATAGCACTTTCCCAGGATCCTTTGGAGAATTTGGTGAGACATCAACTATCTCATTCCCATTATCAATTTCCACCTCAGGTGAAAGTTCAAGTTAAAGTTCATATATATATGGCGCTGGCGCTTGATCGTTTTCTTTTCTTGGGTCATCCTGACCACTCATGCGAGGAGGTGAGGGTTTCTGATTTCTTTTCTCTCCGATCCTTGTATATATAATAATGATTTTAGCCCAAGCAAATAAACAAGGTGGGAAGAAAATCTATATTTTAGTGCCGATCCCTACGAGTGTGAGCTAAAAGAAATGGATCATTGTTTTGATTCACTGTTTTGAGCATATTAATACACAGTATGAACCTAAAAACAATGGGCCGATTGGAACCCTAAGACCATAACCCTAAGGCTTGTGCCGGTAATTTACACTTATAAAAAGACATTTATGGAACAATTGGGAAATTTACACTTACACTTATGGAAGCCTAGAAAAAAATTGGAATTTTTACACTTACAAAAACATTTCTGTAACAAATGGGTCTCTTTCCTCTTTCTCTACTCTTCCTTAGGCCCTCGATTTGTCAATCCAGGCTCTTCCTTAGGTCCTGTCGTGATGGCGGAGGCTCTTCCTCTTGCAGTAGCTCGGAAGTGGGCTTGGGCTCAGGCTCACGTGGATATCATGGGTCAATATCATTCAAATTCATCGCATAGAGGTGGGAAGATGTTGAGAAGACTCACAAAAGTTCAAATTCACGGAAGAGATTAGGCTTCACCGCAAAATTTCAAGTTCATCGTAGAGATTGTGGTTTGTCGTAGAGTTATCAAATTCATCACAAAGATAATATGTGTTGTGTTATTTTTTATTTTATTTTGTATTTTGTATTTTTGTATTTTTGTATTTGTTTTGTGTTTTTTATTTTGTTTGTGTTTTTTTTGTATTTCCAATTTGTTTTTGTTTTGTTTTGTTTTTTAATTTTTTGAATTGTTTCAACAAGTACCCAAATGATCAAAAAATAATTTTGGAGTGTAATGTGGAGACTCTCTCCAATGTGTGCTGAAGTGATATTAATCCTCAAGATTTAGTGACCACACCTTTTTCTAAAGATTCTAATTTTGAATATAATTCCCTATAGAGATGCATCAAAGAAATATGTTGGAAATAGGGAATTATGGGGATATAATGAATAACTTTGTGTGGCACCTTATTCTATATTTAGGGAATTCAAACTTTGTTGTGTGTTATCCACATTATATAATATGATCCTTAGGGAACACATCAATAATGTGATATTCTATCACTATATCTTTCATAATGATACATAATTCTCAATATGTGTGAGGTAAAGTATTTAATGGTGGTAGGAGAATATCACCTAACAATATATACAAAATCCCTTGGTGGTAGCTCACTTGGAAAAGCATGTTAATGTGAGGTCACCCCCTATTAACCCATATTTTTATTAGGGGCAAGTGTGGTGCACCTAGTCATTGTAGTGGTAGCAAATGGAATTGACCAAAAAAATATCTACAAAAAATACCAATCAATATATTGAATAGTAGATATTAAGGGCATATATACTATAATCACAAAGAAAAATAAAATAAAATAATCTTTTGCATATCTTAGGATTTGTGGCATATATGTGCTTGAAATGTCATTTTGCACTTTGATATTTACCAACAATACAATATCAAATATCAATGAGACAACTTGTCTTTGAGTAAATTTATTCTATATGGTCAACACAAATTCTATTACATTCACAATATTTACTATGAATTGTAGTATCAAAATTCCAAGCATAGGTGTTCTTCTATTTATTGTTAAAAAGATGTCTTTATACATATTTCTTTATAATTTCAATATGTCTTTATAAATATTTCTTAGAATGTCATCTTGTGATTAGTATGCATATAAACGCAAGTTTCAACTACAATTTTGTTTTGTTTAAGTACATACTAGAATGCAAGGAGAGGATGATATGGTGATAATGACTATGTTGATATGCTTATTTAGAGAAGAATGCAATGAGTCTACAAAATATATGTTTCCAATTTCATTAACAATATTGGTATGAAGAATGAGCAGGATGAAAAGTCAATCCTTAATGACTGACATAATAGTGTTGTTACCTCTCCCATATAGTCAATGCATGCATCTACCATAAACATGTCAAATTTCAGTGCATATGAGCACAAACTGAAAAAATTTCAACATTGGCCTCATTCTCGAGTCACATCACGACTAGCTTAAGAGACTTCTGCATCCCTCTAGAAACCAACTGAAACTTGCAAAGAATAGATAGTGCAAAATAATAAATTATACAATCACCTGATAACACTTTCAGATGATGATGGTGACATTGAGAATAATGTTGACACCTCCTAGTAGTAGTGCAACAAATATATCGGTCAACACAAATAATTAGCTCATTGATGAAAACAAAATATAATCATTTGTTAGTACCATGTTGCATAATAAATCAATTATAAAATGACTTTTAACACCTAAACATTAATTTAGTCAAATTTTTAAAAATCATTTTGAGGGCCCCTATTGGGAACTCTGTTCATGGACAGTCATGGGCCGACCTTACTTATTTTGTGCAGGTTCCCCTTGCTAAGTTAGATCGACCCACCAACTAGTCACACGAACACCCCATCTGGTCATGCGCCTTGACATGCCAAACATGCGATGCCCCCGTGGGCGCCCTGCCTTTGTGTGGGCATGCCTAGGGTGTGGGTGTTCATCCTACCATGCATGTCACATTATTAATTTTCCGGTCAGTTGCTTTACTCATACGTCATCATTCACCCATCTTCTCGCATGTATTTCCTTGCTTATTTCACACGTCTGCCTGATTGCCATGTCGCTTGGTTCACCTATTTCCAAATTTGCTCAATCCACCTGATGTGCCCAACTCGTCCACCCATTTCCTTGTTTTGCAAGTCGCCTTTGGGCATTTGGGCGCCCCACCTTTGTGTCGGCATGACAAGGGCGTGCACTCTTGTCAGGCACATGACTCCCTCAATTCACTTCACTCGTTCAATTTTCCCATCATGTCACCTGTCATGCACACCTTGTTTGTGCATAGGTGCTTGGGTGCCCTGCCTTCGTGTGGGAAAGCCTAGGGCGCTCATATCCATGTTGTGAACGTGACACCCCCACAGTCACACTTCAGTTTATACTTTGATTTTTCACCACTTTGAGTGGGCACTGGCTGTCATAGGCCAACCTTAATTATTTTGTACATGTACCCCTTAACAAGTCGGGTCAACCCACCCACTTGTTGCATGGGTTCCCCTGTCAGGAGGGCTCCCTAACATTCCCAGCACGTGGTGCCCCCATGGGTGCCTGAGCATCCCGCCTTCGTGCAGATGTGCCCAGTGTGTAGGCATTCGCCCTGCTGTGCACTTCATGCTATGAATTTTCTCGTCAGTTGCTTCACTCATATGTCATCATTCACCCAACCACTCACACGTATTGTCCTTGCTTATTTCTCACATCTGTCCAACCATCGTGTCACCTAGTTCAACCATCACCGAACTCGCTCGGTCCACCCTACGTGCCCAACTTGTCCACCAATTTCCATGTCGTGCAAGTTGCCTTTGGGTGCTTGGGCTCCCCACCTTCATTTGGGCACGCACCCTTTTCATGCACACAATGCCCTCAGTTCATTTCATTTGTTCTGTTTGCCCATCATGTTACTGGTCATGCATGCCTTGTTTTCTTGTGGGTGCCTGGGCACCCTGCCTTCATGTGGGCATACTCAGGGCTCTCAAGTCCACATTGTGCATGCGACACCCCCATGATCGCACTTCAATTCATACTTCAGTTTTCACCACTTTGAGTGGGCATGGGAAGTCATGGGTCGATAATACTTCTTTTGTGCGGGCACCCTTTTCCAAGTTGGGCCGACCCACCAACTTGTCGCATGGGCACCCATGATAGGTGGGCTCCTCGCCTTTGTGCAAGGACACCCAAGGTTTGGGGATTCACCCTACCGTCCACGTCATGCTATGAATTTTCCCATTGGTTGCTTCACTCATATTTCATTGTTCACCTAATCGCTCGCACATCTTTTCCTTGGTTATTTTTCACATCTTCTTGACCACTTCGTTGTTCGGTTCACCTGTCGCCAAACAAGCCTGGTCCACTTGACGTGTCCAACTCGTCTTCCCGCCATTGTGTCATGAAAGTCACCTTTGGGTGGCTGGTTTCCCCACCTTTGTGTCGGTGCGACTAGGGCGCGTGCCCTTGTCATGCAAATGATGCCCTCTATTCACTTAACTCATTCAATTTTCTCATCGTGTTGCGCATCATGTCGCCCATTGTGTCACTTGTTGTGCATATTCCAATTTCCCGTGGGCACTTGAGAGCCCTACCTTCATGTGGGCGTGCCCAGGGCATTCACATCCATGTTGTGTATGTGACACCCCTATGGTCGTACTTCGGTTCATACTTCAGTTTTCGCTACTTTGAGTCAACACAAATCATTAGCTCATCAATGACAATAAAATATTATCATTTGTTAGTACCATGTTGCATAATCAATCAATTATAAACCAAATTTTAAAACCTAAACATTAAATTAGTCAATTTTATAAAAATCATTACGAGACCCCCTTGCAGGAACTCTGTTCATGGGAAATCATGGGCCAACCTTACCTTTTTTGTGCAAGGTCCCCCTTGCAAATTCGGGATGACCAACCAACTTGTCGCACAGGCACCCTTGCCAAGCAGGTGCCTTGGCGTACCTGACACATGATGCCACCATGGGTGCCTGAGCGCCTCGCCTTTGTGTAGGCGAGCCTAGGATGCTGGTGTTCACCTTGTCGTGCACGTCACACTATGATTTTTCCCTTTGGTTGCTTTGCTCATATGTCATCATTCACTTGACTGCTCACACATCTTGTCCTTGATTATTTCACACATATGCTCGACCACCGTGTTGCTCGGTTCACTTGTCGCCCAACTTGCCTGGTCCACCCAACATGCCCAACTCTTTCGCCCGTCACCGTTTCAGGCAAGTCGCCTTTGGGTGCCCAGACACCCCACCTTAGTGCATGTCACAAATTAGTCCCAAATTATTATTGTGCATCCAAGCCTTGGCCTACTCCCTATGCCTGCTATTTTTTGGAATAAAAAGCCCCATTCATAGTTCATTCTATGCGGGGTCAAAGAATAATTTCCACTAATAATCAGTTAATGGAATACCTTGGAAATTATTAGACGAACCAAAGTTAAAATCGGAAATGATGGTATAAACATAAATGAGATTCTCTTCATTTCAAGAATAATATATTCTCTACTGAACAAGGCTGACCACATGAAGGTGGAAGCTCATATGGTCCCTCCCCCCCTCACATCACTCTTAATTCTCCATTACCCAATCTATCTACTATAATATATTTGAAATAAACACAATAACATTCAAACATAAAATCTAGGAAAATAAAAATTTAAGGTGAACAAAAGAGAACAAACCAACTAGAAACATATAAATAGATACCTTGTACTTTTCAAATTTTGATATCATTAATCTTCTTCCTCATCCAACTCATCATCTATATCATCCAGTTCATAATTGATGTTCAAAGGATTCATCATATCAGCATCATCATCATCATCTATATCATCATCTGGAATATGCTCTTCTACAATTGGTTCAACTTATTCAAGTTCTTCTTCTGACACAACGTCAATATCATCTAGTTCATACAAATTAATATTGTCTTGATTAACATACATTCCTTCACCTTATTCAATGTTTTTTTCTTCCACTGCATGGACCCTCTGCTCTACATCATCTTCTTCTTCAATTTCATCTTCTTTCACTACATTATACTTTATGGGCCTTCCTCTGCGATCATATCTAACGACATATGACCAATCCACTTTATTTGGAACATATACATAAAGTACTTGTTCACATTGGCCTGGAAGAACATATGAATTTGATCCTGGCTCAACATTCCTTGTATCAACCATCGTGAATCCGTTAGCATGCTTAATAACAATTCTATCAGGGTCACATTCTTGGATTCGTAGCCTGAACAATTTGACATCGAACACAATTAACTTGAATGATTTAAAGTCACATTTAAGTATGTCATGCAGATACCCATAATATTGATTGTCAGATACTTTTGTATGTTTTTCATGTCTAGAGGAAACATTGATAATCTGAACTACAATTATCCCACTATAAGAAGTTTCATCTTTTCATCCAACCTTTGATGTGGAATTTGGTTCATCGCACCACATTTTGTTGTGGTGTTTCATATGCAATATATCAAACACATAAAAAATGTATTGTCAATTGATAAGCATATTTATAATTGCAAAATTTGCAAATTAAGAAAAAAAACATTCCATATGCTTCGATATAATTGTACATTTTTTTAAAGTTGTATCAGTGAATATGCTTGTTTGATATTCTCTTAAACCATATGCTAAATTGATTTCCCTCTGTGTAAGATTGGTATCTCCACTACGTTGATATTCTTTGACCAATGTAGACACACTATACCATGATAGCCTACCCTTATTAGCTTGTTTGCATCGCTCAATCCATACCTTCATCCAATCAAGATTGTTCACAATGTATAAATATATTGCATCCCACTCTTGACTGGTTGTATTAAAATAAAAAAATCACACATATATAATTAGTTACTATGTTATACCTTCATAATAATGGATTATGCAAGAAGAATAAAAATTAAATAAGTATGATATACATAAAAACAAAAAAGTCATATGTGTTATAAATCTCCACTATCTATTTACATCTCACTTTCCTCACTCTACCTTTCCCCAATAGGTGCTCTCCTTCAAATTTTTCATGGAGTTGACATCCCAAATGTGATCCAATACATTAATACTTTTTCCTATTGCAAGACTATATTGACGAATATAAACCATGGTTTGATATACCATATATCCCTCTACCATGGAACCCTTAGGGTGCACTCTTTGTCTAATCAAAGCCTTTAGTGATTTGAAGTGCCTCTCAACCATCCACATTGATCTTGTATGTAGAGGTCCACATTTTTCAATCTCCTCGACTTGGTGTTTTAGGTAGTGGTCTTGTGCATGGAAATATGGAATAGGTAGATACTTTTGCATTTCACACATTAGACGAGGAATTTCTTTCATCCAATACTTTATATATTATTTATCGATTTATTTAGATGACAACCATCTAAAAATGAAGCAAGAAAATCATAGGTTTCAACAAAAAAATATATAGTACCCAATGATAAGTAAAACACATGTAGTAAAAAATATGCAACACAACGAATTATTGAAAAAATTACACTTTGCAAATAAATCTAACTCACCTCATTTATTTTCCAAGATCATATATAGCTTGTTTGACATTGTTGTCAAATTTTTCTTGGGGAGATAGAGGTAGAACATACTATAACAAAAATAACGATCGATCATGATTTTTTCCCAAGTTAGTAGAAAAAAAAAAACACTAATTAGCAAGATGTTTCACCAATGTATAAATATATACACCAAAATAATTACCTTAATGAACATATGCCAATCATGAGTTTTTACCCCACCTAATTCACCTTTCTTTGTTAGGATATTCTTTATGTTTGAAGAAAATCCAGTTGGAAATTTGATTTTTTCAATAACATCTTTAACATCCTTGCTTTGTTTCTTTGTCAATAACCATGGAAGGGTGCTTATATTTTGGCCGTCTCCATCGCTATTTGAATGAGTTTCACTTTGCAATTCATGGTTGGCCTCCTTAATGTCATTACAAATCTTGACATTTTTTTCTTTATCTCTCCTTTGATCTAACATCCGCTATAAGGTCTGTGTTACATTCTTCCTGATGTGCATTGTATCAAAAAAATGAACAATTTATAGGTGCTCATAGTAGGTAATTCTATTGAATTTCTTGGGATAACTTTTCATTCCTCATGGAAGTGTCCTTTTATTAATTCCTTGATAAACTATAATGTGAATCATAGTGAAAGATATTATGACAAAAGTATAAATTATCAAACAGTACAATGAATAAATGGCATAAAAATATAAAATAATCCAAACGTATCATGTATATTGATACATATACAATTTTTATGCATACCTTGAGAGACTCTATTATATTTCAACTTCAAGGCACGAGGTGTCATTCACCGTGGTCTTAATCCAATCTCTTATTTCCCATTGAAAAGATTTTTTTTTAGTACTTCGGTACCTATGGTTCTTAGAAAGGAAGTGCCCATACTCGTCAAACACCTCCTTTCCTAAGATTATTGAATGACAAAATTTCATCTTAGGACCTGTTGACGGTGCTGGATACCACCAACATACAGGGGATCTCCTTGATATAAGGTCCCAAATAGACCTCACACCGTTTGGTGTAGGAGTCCCATTCAGAATACGACCCGACTGCCGCTTACTGAAATATATGCCTTGGTTTTAGCTGTCAGTACGAGAGAGAAGCACACTTTTCCTTTCGAATGAGAAAGCTAGTATGGCTTGTGTATGTTCTATTGCCAATGTATCAAGGTCTTCTGTTGCGGGGGGGGGGGGGGGGGGGGCGCAATTAAGTGAGCCCCTAAGAGAGAAGTAATAGTACTACCCTAAGGGAGACACATGTGAAAGAGAAAGCTTCATCTAACATCAAGCGTAATAGTTCACAAGGATGCAACGATCGTTATAAACATACAACACATTTCCAACAAGGAGCATCGAAGTAATCATAATAGTTCAATTAATCTAGTACTAATGAAAGAAAACATGAACCATAAATATTCAAAGAAACATCTTAGAAACATTCACAATCCATGCGTGAAAATGTGCTGGCCTAGAAGGCTTCAATATTAAGAAAAAGTCCCAAGATACATAAATGCAATGAACACCACTAGCTCCAATAGAGGAGCTTAGAGCCACTGATTTCTCCCCAAAAGTACTAATTTTGTCTCTCTAATTCCTCGTGGGAGAAGCCAAGGTTAAAAGTACTTTACAATACAAATGAGGATCTATTTATAACTTGAGGAATGAACTTTCACATCCTCATGACTCCTGACTTTCTAACTTCTTGTGACCTTGGGACTTCTACAACCTTTGGGATTCCAAGTGAATTTTAATATTACATAAGGATTTTGATATTATATGTCTTTTGGACTTCCATGAATCTTTCTTCCATACATGACTCTTGGACTTCCACTTATTTGTCTTTACAATGATTACAATAATACATCATGACTTCGACATCATCATGCGATGAGACTTGACATGTCACTATCTTTGATGACTCTAACTAATATTGGCTGATGACATGGAATTTCTCTAGTTGTGACATGGACTCCAACTGTATCTTCGTTCTTCGAGCAACTCTGATCATTGATGTCCTTACCCTCCAAAGGGTCTTTGATTTAATGGATTCTTTTTTGTTGCTTTGATCATCAAGATTCAAGCATGTTCTTCGTTCTTTTTGAGCTTCCAGTATTTTCTCTGTTTACCCCATCTTCCTCATATGTGATTTCCATGATGTTTCTAAAATATCTATATCTGCAAATCACTCATGAAAAACAACCATCAACATGAAAATCTCCTATTCTACCATGTTTCATGCATATTTTCTGTTCATTCCTTTCCGGTGTAGTCAAGAGGGACAAAAGGATGCTTCAGGGTGCATGGGAAAATTTCAAAGGGATGAGGAGATGAAGAGAAGAGGCTTCAGGTCTTCATCATGTACTCATGCACTCATAGGAAGAAGACATTTAAGGTAGGGCACATGGCACAAGTATGAAGGGCGAAGGGGAAAGCTTCGAGCTTCCAAAGTGCGCTGTGCACTCAAGGGAGTGATGGAGCGCATAGGGAGCACTCCTGAAGGCTAAAGGGAGGAAAGATTAAAGCCTTTGGGGTGTGCTCATGTGCTCAAGAGGACCAGGAGTGCGCATAACACACTCTTGAAGGCTAAAGGCTGGTGATTCATGCCTTCAGAGTGTGCTCATGTGCTCAAAGAGTCCGAGAGGGAACATGGTGCATTAAGGAAGGATGAAGGATGAATATTAAGGCCTTAAGTGTGCGCATATGATCTCAAGGAGGGCACAGTTCTTTGAGTTGAAGGAGTGTGCTCAAGGAAGAATTGGTCCTTTGAAGGGAAAAATTCAGAGTAAGGAAGGGGAAAGAGGGTTGAGGAGTGTGCCTACTTCTCTTAGAGGGAACATGGCGCACATCCAAACAATGAAGGATTACTCAAGGATTTAGAGTGCGCTCGTGCAATCTTAGCCTTAATGAGTTCACTTTGAACCAAAAATTTGTATAAGTACGAGTTATGGGGTGAGTGGTGAACATGATGAGTTTAGATATAGAACCAAGTGAGACACACACTTAATCATCATTAAAACTTATAAAAACTTAAACAATGATAAATATTCATTGAAACGCCACTTGGTACACATTCCCCAAGTATAATGAGTGAAGTGTGTGTGACTGTGACCCACAAGTGTCGTTTTATGACAACAAAGATGTTATGACCATGAAATGCCCCAAAATATGCTTAGATGAATGCGACGACACTTGAGGTGATTCAAAGATCTTTAAACACATAGAATAACATGAAACGACAATTGGTAATCAAAGAAACTCTATATTCAAAAATGATAGTAGGCTTCGAAATTCAAATGCAGCGAAATTTGGAGGGCGTCGTAGCAGCAACAATAAGAACACAAATTGGACAAGCAAAGTTGCCCTTTCTTTGAAGACTTGAAGATATGGAAATTTTTTTATATCAATTATTTTAAGTATGCACAATGAAGGAACTATTTAAAAAACATACATGAAATGAATTTCATAAGATTAAACACTATTAAAGTGCAGAGTAACGTTATAACATACCACAAAAATGTATTAGCCCTATGGCATCTTGAATTGTCCATACAAGTATTGCATGGAATTAAAATTCCCTTTGTGCATCTACTAGGCTAGAGATATCATACATAGCGACACCATTTCATAACTCCACTAACTCATTGATAAGAGGCTCAATATATACATTCATACCTTTGACCTGGTACTTACCTAATTGATTGAACTTATAATATTACATAATTACTACATATATGAGTAAATAAAGAAAATTATAAGACATAATTGAGCATATATGAGTAAATAAAAAAATATAAGCCATAATAATGAAACAAACAAGACAAATGAGATGTTATTGTGTTAATTTTTTTTATTCTAAACAAATTAATACCCGGAACAATCATTGTTAATGTTGGGTCCCCATAATACTAGTGATTACCCCATTACTATTGTAGTTATACCCCTTATTTATATTGTTGTGTCTCTATTACCCCCATGTTGTTATTTCTGTGCCCCATAGAATCCCTCTATTGTTATTTTTGTGGCTTTATATTATTATTGTTAGGTCGACTGGATTATATTGTGACTCCTTAGACTCCTATATATAGAAAGGAGGTTTTGTCATTTGTATCATCCAAGAATTGTTCATTTATGTAATGTAAAGGAGGTTTCCCCCTCGAAGAGGCTGAATTCTAAGGCGTTGATCTATCTTTTCTATCTTTTCTTGAGCTGGTTTCATAACATTTGGTATCAGAGCTTTGGATTCTAGGGTTTCGCTGCTCCAAACAGGTCATTGTGAAATTTTCGCTATAAACTTTTTTTTGTGACGTTTCAGAAGTCGCAAAAAAAACCCATTTGAGAAGAAATTGTGCTGAACCTTGGGTACGAATTTCAGAGCTTTTCACACAATATTTGCGGAGATATGATCTGAGGAATTTGGTTTTTTTGCAGACTCCTGAATTACATTCAAAACAGGTGACCAGGGGAAATCGTCATAACTTTCTCTCTGGGGATTGGATTGAAATTTCGTAAAAAGGTACAGAAAGAGGACGGACTTTAATTTCTTGTATGTGTGTTTCAGATCCAAAGGTTGAAACAGTGACTCGTGGCACGTCGTACAAGTTCGCTCTACTGAACTAGTCTAAAAGCAAGTCACTGTGGGAGATTTCACATAACTCTTCCTTGGAGAATCCAATTTGGGTTAGACTTCTGGCATTGGAAAGAGGACGCAGAAGGCTACTATAGGTCGCAATTTTAGAATTGGATGATCCAAAGTTACAGAGATACATCAGATTCAATATCACGCTTCTATAAAGTGAAAAAAGGTGTGTAGTTTTTTTTAAATTTTTGTGTAAGCTTGGTTTAACGGAATTCAAAGGGCATAGTAAAGCATTATTATCGGTAACTGATGCCCCGAGGAAAGAAAATGCAAACACCTAGTAAGGAACCTGAAATCTCTAGCATGACTTATGAAGAAGAGGAAGAAATGCTACATGATATATCAAAATTACAAGAACAAGTGCAACAAATGTCACACTCACAAAAGCTAACAGAAGCTAAGATAAATGGCGTGGAATCTAAGATAAATGGAGTGGAATCTAAGATAAAGGGCATGGAAGCTAAGATGGATGATTCAAAGACAGATTTGAAGAGAGACATGGCAGATTTGAAGACAGATTTGAAGACAAACATGGCAGATTTGAAGACATATTTAACAAATTTTCTACAAGAAATACTTACTAATGGTGAAAAGGTTGTAAAGGAAACTCATGATGTGAACAAAAGTAATGTTAATCATGATTCCATAGGCTCTAATGTTGGATCGAAGACCCACCATATACCAAAAATCGATATGAGGAAGTTTGATGGCAAGGATCCCACCACATGGATATTACAGATGGAGCAGTTCTTCGATCTCAATAATGCGCAAAACATACAAAAGGTACGTATGGAAACCGTATATGTAGTAATTATGTAGTAATTCCATGCAATACTTGTATGGGCAATTCACGATGCCATAGGGGTATTACATTTTTGTGGTATGTTATAACGTTACTTTGCACTTTAATAGTGTTTAATCTTATGAAATTCATTTCATGTATGTTTTTTAAATAGTTCCTTCATTGTGCATACTTAAAATAATTGTTATAAAAAAATTTCCATCTCTTCAAGTCTTCAAAGAAAGGGCAACTTTGCTTGTCCAATTTGTGTTCTTATTGTTGCTGCTACGATGCCCTCCAAATTTCGCTGCATTTGAATTTCGAAGCCTACTATCATTGTTGAACTTATAATATTACATAATTACTACATATCTTAGATCTAGACCTGTGATAAGTGTCGTTATGATCTTAAGAGTTAGTTTGTTTGTTGTTCATAGCTGATTGAGCTTTTGCTTTCGTCATATGGTTTGAATTTATGTATTTCTAGTGTTGAAACAAGTAAATCTTAAGGTGTCTTTTGATTTTGGACAAAAGCTTGTTTGCTTTCACTTGAAATTGAATTCAAAGTTATACAACAGCTTTTTTTTTGTAGTACACCAACATTAAGAAAGAGAAAAGAAATACCTGCATTGTGCATGTGCATTTTGACAGCTTGCATGTTGATTTAGGAAAAAGTGCATTAGTGTGTGCTCTATGATCTGTGTGAAAAGATGATGTCTTTCTTTTCCCTCAGTAGTTAAGATTTTCATAAGTTGAAAAGATTGAAAAAGCTTGCTTCTCATCTTTAGACTGCATTTAGGAGTTGTACCATACATCTCGTGGTGATCCATAAAGGAAAACTGCTAAACAAGATCAACCTAAAATAAATTGAATTTACATAACAATGCTTTGAAACATAACGCAAACACATAGAGGTCTAAGCTAGAGATGTGTTCCGGCGTCGTTAAACGTGATATCTTAGCGTTGAGTGGTTGGGTGATTCCTCCACGGTGAAGCGATAAGTATCAATACGGACTTGTGCTCCCACGTACCATCGCGTATATATTGGGAGACCCCTATAGGAACAAAGCCTTTATCCATAGGAAGCCGTGTCGGCCGCCCTACTGATCGCAATGCAGTGAACACAGCATTCACGAAGATCGACCACCCGTACCGTAAAACGTATTCTGTGGTTTTGCGAAAAGTTTGGCACACCCTCTGCCTAGAACTCCAGAGTAGTTTCTTTTGGCCTTTTTCAAACTCTATAACTAAAAAAGTCCATCCGAGCATTTGTCACTTCGAGCTCGTTAAAACATCGAAGGAGACTAGAGTCATCTTTAGCTTTTTCTCGACTCTTAAAAAGTGAAAAAGCAAGTTGTGTCTAAAGCGTCGTTATAAAATTTATTTTAAATGGAACATAATCACCTCCTATTCCTGCGTTGATCTGTAGGTTGAGAACATGGAACACACCAACCAAGGAATTCCCCATGATGGGAATCCTAGTCCTTTCTCCTCTTGGGGAGAAGTTGGTGCGCCCCACATGGCCACATTGTCGCTTCCAGGATTGACAATTGGCCTGCCAATATGGCTATTCTCAACCAATGTAGTTCAGAACACCATGGTTCCTGAGCAGTCGAGTCAACAGTTAGATCAGTCTAGAGCTGCCCACCAGCCTTCTACTTCCTCTAACTCTTCCTCCAATCCTTCATCTTCGCAAGGTAGAGCCGGCAAAAGCCAAGCTCCCATGGAGAAGAAGGAGAAGAAGAAGAGAGAGAAGAAGAAGAAGGAGCCTAAGGCGACTGGGGGCAAGCAAAAGACATCTGACAAAAATCCACACACAGCACAGACCGGGCCTAAATCGCCATGTGTCATATGTAGAGGAGACCACTTCCATAGAGATTGTCCCTGTATTCCCCGGATACTAAGAGACTGGTCCCCTCGTTTGCACAGTTCGGGAGCATCAACCTCTGATAGCCATGTTGAATGCTTAGCGTCAACCAGCGAAAGTGAAGGTTCAAGACAAAGGGGGGAGCAAGATCCCCTGCAGACTGTGTGAAGGCGATCACGCCATCCACCGTTGTCCCTTCTTAGACGAAGCGAAGAGAGTTTTGGAAGATCGTCCGGTTTCACCGTTGAGACTTCCTCCTGGATACAAAAAACTCGTGCCAAGTCCTTCGTTGGTTGAGAATACAGCTGGCCCGCTCAAGTGGTCAGCTGAAGCGTCAGTCATTGAAAATGAACCTAGTGAATCCAGACCGGACGAAAGTCCAAAGGTCGAAACGGCAGTTGACCCGGTTCTCCCTTCAGAAGTTTCATCTTCAAATGATACCGTCACTGAAGATTCATCTTCAAATGACACCCTCACTGAAGAGAATAAGGATGACACCATCCAGATTCTTTTCATCAACACAGACTCTGACGAGCATCAGGGCAATGTGCCCATTCCTTTATCGCAGGAAGGAACATCGTCAGGGTCATATCCGGCCGTGTATTCGGTCCCACCACCAAGCAACCTGGTTGTGTCCTTTGATTGGAACCAACTAGGTAGACCCCGGTTGCCAGCCAGTATACCATTCAGAATCATAGTCCAAATATACAGAATGGTAATGGCTGGCACTATCATTGATGAAGGGGCATCTGTGAGTATCCTTTCCTCTGTTGCTTGGAAAGCACTGGGTTCCCCGGCGATTTTGCCTGAGATAAGAAATCTCTCAGGTTTCGATAAAGGAACCAGTCGACCATTAGGGATCCTCCCCAATGTGCCCATTACATTGAAAGGAAAGGCCGTTCAAATGAACATGATGGTCGTTCAAGGACCCTTGGATTATAACCTACTCCTTGGACGAGACTATATATATTGCATGGGAGCAATAGTCTCCTCACTCTTTAGAGTAATGTGTTTTCCACACGAAGGAAGAATGGTCAAGCTCGTAGACCAACTTTCATTTCCGGGATCACACATCGCAAATAGTCACATACCAACCCTGAATGGTCTATTCAATCAAGAAATGTCTCCACCCCCAGTCCTTCTTCCCGATGAGTGCGAGTGATTTGGAAAGATGGGACTGGAACCCAGGGGGCATGCATCCTGGTCTGCTTCGGGCAGAGAAAACCTTGGGTGTAAGGTAGAATTTCCGCGGGAGAATATGACTAGTCCGTACCCCGTCCGTGGATGGAAGAGGGGTTGTTCTGGAATAAGATTCTTTTGTCAAAGTTACGTGTTTGACAAAGGTCATTCACCCTTGTCTATTTCGGTAGACATTGCCGAGGAAGTGTTTTGTTTGAAAGATTAACGAGACAATCTTTGGGTAACCTGAAAGAGGTAAGCCTCTCCCGATTAAAACAAATGTTTTGGCGGAAGAGAAAGTAGAGGTAACCTTGAAACTCTGTTTTATACCTGGGGGCATGCAACCTTTTGGAGTGCAAGCAAGGGGCGACTATTTAATTTTTTTGAATTTTTAGGTCCTCCCTTTAAACCTGTAGGTCTAACCCTTTAAACTCGTAGGATTAGCCGTTTCTGAACTTGCATAAAGAAAGGAGAGTGAGCATAGCTTTGGTAAGGCGCAAGCTCTATAAAAAATGGGATCTTTCAGGAGACACTCTTATCTTATGACTGGGTATTCGAGCAGTTTTAGCATAAAGTTCATGCTCGTTAAAAAATAAACGCAAGATCTGAGCAGTTTTAACGCGGTCTTCATGCTCGTTAAAAAATAAATATAAGCAGTGAGCAATGTTTCATCCAGAGTTTAAGCTCATTTTTAAATAAAAAATGAACCTATCCCGGTAAATAACCACTGTGATCGTAAATTTATCAGCCATAAAAGCCTTGGTCGTGTTTGCACCTGCCACCTCCACTTTCATTTGGCCGATCGTTCACCTCCATATGATTGTTTACCTATTTTGAGGAACAGCTGCGAAGAGTGATTTCACCTAGCCATCCTTGTGACACTGCCGTGATTGGAAAATTCCAACCTGTACCTGGAATCAGTTTCTATCCCTGTTTATCACTCGTTCCTCAAAAGACGAGTCTTCTTTAAGCTCTTTTCAACTGAGTCGTAAAATATGAAAATTTTGCCGAGTTTTGGCCTTCCAGCTCGTTAAAATGACTGGAAGAGCTATCCCTCCTCTAGATTTTAATCTTTTTGGACCTGAGGGATTATTGCACAAAAAGGTCGAGCGCTTTTTTTATTCGGCTCGTTAAAGTTATCAAAAACTCATCCTTCTGTATTGTTTTATACTTTTTCGGACTTAAGGGATTAGATGACGAAAAAGGAATTTTGGAGTTAACTTTATGTACCTTTTCAGACTCTCTAAAAATGAAAAGGACCGAGTTTTCCTTGTCGTTAGACTCGTTAAAATGATTAAATAGCGACAAACTTGTCTTTAGACGAGAACGAGTTTCCCTATCGCTAGGCTCGTTAAAACATAGCGATGGGCTTGCCCGAAGGGCAGGTTATAGAACAAGCATATGTTATCCTCCTCAAGCTTGACAAAAATAAAGAGGTACTGGTCAGAAATGACTGGGGAAAAATTGGGAGAACCTCAAAGCTTTAATGGTAGCAAGTCGCTCTTGAACATGACACTTTTCCTCCGTACCACATCGGGTTGGGTTGTTTCATTCACCGGTCTCATCACCATGGTCTCGCCAAACCATCCACATTTGGGGTAATGCTACCGATCCATCGCATCAGTGTCGTTATATGTTCAAGAGATGTTGTTCAGAAAGAGTCAACCGTGTCCCATCCACTGCCATACATCATCTTTCATCCTTTCATGACCGCCACCCTGAATCATATTTCACAGATCGTTTTCACCTTCATCACAATCATTAGCTCCGTTCCGTGTCACTGATGTGGGATTCATTAAGGCCCTCCTTTGACGGATCGCTCCTTGTCGACATCAGCTCATTATCCAAGGAGTTGATCTAGGAACAACCCCCTCAGTACTTTGAAGCTTGCATGCCTCAATGGCAAGTTTCTCACTTCCGGCGACAGGTATACATCAATGACCTTCGACCGAAAGATTTTGCGTGGTGTTCGACGCCAAGTCCTTTATTCACACCACGTGGATTGTACTGCCGTACCTTGAGGATCATCATCATTATCGGTGATTCCTCTCGCGCTTGTTAACGGTTCACATCATTGACCGGTAATCAAGCGATGTCTTTCCATGTTCGACTTCAGCGCAATTCTCACATGGATCGACTTGTACTTAGAGTGAAGATCGGACGAGTTTGAAGACCCTGGATCTAGTTTCATCCATCCGGGCTGCGATATATATTCAGGAAATAAAGACATTAACATGTGCAGCAGATGATCATCCTACTCAAAGGATGATAATTTCAACAGAGAATTATCAGTCTATCATCAGACGATTGTCTGTTCTATGTACAGGAAAATGTATTTATAAAGCTGAGCATGGGAATGCCCGCCTCACCTAGATCATGAAAGCAGTATGAAAAATAATGTATTGTATTGTATCTTATTACAGGTCACCTCTCAGCGATTGAATGAACTTTGGATCCTCCTGATAAAGCATTTCACCCGATAAACGACCTCATACTTTAGGGGGCAACTGTTATAGACATTTTTGTGCCTTATAGCATGAAGCATGAAATGTCCATAATCTAAGGGATCCAAAGTCCCTAAACATGTTGTTCCTACCCCTAGAGGAACAAGGTCAGCAAACCACAGCACTGAATAAAAGTTCTCCACCTGAAAACACTCAAAAACAAGGCAATTCTGGATCATGTCAACTGCTCCACTGAGCATCTGCGCTGAATGTCAACTGCTCCACTGTCTACCTACGTTGAATGTCAACTGCAAAGAAGGCTACCTGCGCTGGGCGAGTTTGGACATGTGGCACAGTCATTCCTCAAGGTGTCAATGCCCAGGAAGCTTCCAAAATGACACTCGGATCAGGGAATTCGACTGGTGATGAGTAAGAGGTTCTAGATCTCAAAGTGGAAGCAAGAACCTCCAAGTGGACTCAAGAACTGAAGAATAACTGAAGTGAGAGAGGACACTAGTCAGCTTCATGCCAGCCTCAAGCTGACTCATCCTTTCTCCAAAACTCCTATATATAGATCTCTCTCATGAGGTCTAGGGAGGCTGGAATCTTGTGAATGTAAAGAATTGTTGTTGGTTTGAGTTTAGAACTATTGGGTGATTTGCTTTGAAGGAGGTGAAGAGGAGATTTCTTTCTGCTGGGAAGGTGATGCTGGATTGGGCCTTTTATGGTTGTATCACTTCCTGAACCTTACTTCTTCCATTAATAAAGCATTTGAGGTTCTTCTATATGCATGTGTCTCAATGGTGTGTTGTTATACTTGTGTATTTGATTTATTCTAATCCTTGAATCAATTATGAATGTATGCTTCTTGTAGTTTCCCTCTCTTGCCATTTTGCAGGATCTTGGTGTAGTTGGGCCAGTGAAAGAGCAAGGAGCTGGGGGCAAGCAGCAAGGAGAGAAGATTGGATCAACCATTAGCGAAAGACATTGGTTAGTGATCCCTTTCTCCCCTCTTTTACATCTCATAAAGAAGTAATCTCAGATAGCTTTGCTTTGATTGTTGCTAAGGAACTATCACCCTTAGAGTGGGATAGGGTCATTCCGTATTGGATACTTTTCCCAACAACAAATCTTTCCTCCCTTTAGCCTTCAGGAGTGCTCCCTATGCGCTCCATCACTCCCTTGAGTGCACATCGCACTTTGGAAGCTCGAAGCTTTCCCCTTCGCCCTTCATACTTGTGCCATGTGCCCTGCCTTAAATGTCTTCTTCCTATGAGTGCATGAGTATATGATGAAGACCTGAAGCCTCTTCTCTTCATCTCCTCATCCCTTTGAAATTTTCCCATGCACCCTGAAGCATCCTTTTGTCCCTCTTGACTACACCGAAAAGGAATGAACAGAAAATATGCATAAAACATGGTAGAATAGGAGATGTTCATGTTGATGGTTGTTTTTCATGAGTGATTTGCAGATATAGATATTTTAGAAACATCATGGAAATCACATATGAGGAAGATGGAGCAAACAGAGAAAATATTGGAAGCTCGAAAAGAACGAAGAACATGCTTGAATCTTGATGATCAAAGCAACAAAAAAGAATCCATTAAATCAAAGACCCTTTGGAGGGTAAGGACATCAACGATCAGAGTTGCTCGAAGAACGAAGATACATTTGGAAGCCATGTCACCACTAGAGAAATTCCATGTCATCAGCCAATATTAGTTAGAGTCATCAAAGATAGTCACATGTCAAGTCTCATCACATGATGATGTGGAAGTCATGATGTATTATTGTAATCATTGTAAAGACAAATAAGTGGAAGTCCAAGAGTCACGTATGGAAGAAAGATTCATGGAAGTCCAAAAGACATATAATATCAAAATCCTTATGTAATATTAAAATTCAATTGGAATCCCAGAGGTTGTAGAAGTCCCAAGGTCACAAGAAGTTAGAAATTCAAGAGTCATGAGGATGTGAAAGTTCATTCCTCAAGTTATAAATAGATCCTCATTTGTATTGTAAAATACTTTTAACCTTGGCTTCTCCCACAAGGAATTAGAGAGACAAAATTAGTACTTTTGGGGATAAATCAGTGGCTCTAATGCTCCTCTATTGGAGCTAGTGGTGCTCATTGCATTTATGTATCTTGGGACTTTTTCTTAATATTGAAGCCTTCTAGGCCAGCACATTTTCACGCGTGGATTGTGAATGTTTCTAAGATGTTTCTTTGAATATTTATGGTTCAAGTTTTCTTTCATTAGTACTAGATTAATTGAACTATTATGATTACTTCGATGCTCCTTGTTGGAAATGTGTTGTATGTTTATAACGATCGTTGCATCCTTGTGAACTATTACGCTTGATGTTAGATGAAGCTTTCTCTTTCACATGTGTCTCCCTTAGGGTAGTACTATTAATTCTCTCTTTAGGGGCTCACTTAATTGCGCGCCCCCCCGCAGCAGAAGACCTTGATACATTGGCAATAGAACATACACAAGCCATACATAAGAAACTTTTGTTTTAGCTGGGAATTCTTACAGAGGTATAAGCGATCTTTGTACCATAATGAATCATTTTTCCAGCTAAATGTATCAAACGTACTGGAATCTTGTTGTAGCTTTCGAATAAGTTCCCACACTTCTTCATCATTCTTCCATTCCTCCCTTGCTTCGTTTATCCAATCTGGTTGGATAATAGAAATGGCACACAACAATGCTTCCACATCCTCATCCTTTCTTGAGAGTGCATCTGCCACCACATTTTGCTTCCCTTTTTTGTAGATGATTTCAAAGTCATAACCCAACATCTTTGTGACCCACTTTTGTTGCTCTTCAGAGGATAATCTTTGTTCTAAAAAGTATTTAAGGCTATCATGATCCGTTTTTACCTTGAAGTGTCTTCCCATTAGGTAGGGTCGCCATTTCTTAAGTGCATGGAGTATTGCCAACATTTCCTTCTCATAAATAGCTTTGCTTAAAAACTTTCCCTTGATTGGACGACTTTCAAAAGCAATGGGTCTTTCATCTTGCATTAAAACAGCACCAATTCCATTTCCTGAAGCATCACATTCCACAATAAAGGTTTTTGTGAAGTCCGGTGTAGCTAAGACCGGTGCTTGGCACATTGCCTCTTTAAGATGTTCAAAGGCCTTTGTTGCTTCCGGAGTCCATGAAAATGCATCTTTCTTCAATAATGTTGTTAGAGGTGCTGCTATTCTCCCATAATTCTTAACAAACTTGCGATAATACCCTGTCAACCCAAGAAATCCTCGCAGATGCTTTATGGATGTGGGGATTTTCCATTCCTTAATGGCTTTAATTTTGCTAGGGTCTACCTTAACTCCTTCATGAGATACAATATGACCCAAATATTCCACCTCCTGGACTCCAAAGAAACATTTGGATCTTTTTGCATATAATTGTTTCTCCTCCAATAGTTGTAGCACCCTGTCAACATGTTCAACATGATCCTTCCAAGACTTGTTGTAGATTAGTATATCATCAAAAAATACTAACACAAATTTTCTAAGGAATGGTTTGAAAATTGAATTCATCAAACCTTGAAATGTTGAAGGTGCATTGGTAAGGCCAAAAGGCATGACCAAAAATTCATAATGACCCTCATGAGTTCTAAATGTCGTTTTCGGAATGTCTTCAATCTTCATTCTGATTTGATGATATCCCGAACGAAGATCCAACTTGGTGAAGTAAATTGATCCATGCAATTCATCCAGTAATTCATCAATGACAGGAATGGGGAACTTATCTTTAATAGTGAGCTTGTTGAGCTCCCTATAATCCGGACACATGCGCCATGATCCATCCTTCTTGTGCACCAATACTACTGGAGCAGAGAAAGAACTTTGACTCGGTTGAATTATACCAGCCTCTAGCATTTCTGCAACCATACGTTCAATTTCACTTTTTTGGACATAGGGATATCTGTACGGCCTGATGTTTGGAGGAACACTTCCTGGAATCAGATGAATAGCATGATCATGATCACGCATAGGTGGGAGACCTTTGGGAGTCTCAAATACCTTGGAATGATTGTCCAGGACTTTTTGGAGATCTGGAGAAATAGATGATTCCAATGTGGAAACATCTAGCGAACATAATTGTGCAATTACACCTCTTTGCTCCTTTTTTAGAAGCTTTGTCATACCATTAGAGCTGATTATCTTTCCTGGTTTCCCTGCAATACCCCTTAATTCAACTTCCTTTCCTTCCGTAGAAAATTTGATGAAAAGTTCTTGAAAATTAAAAGCTATTGTACCCAAGGATTGTAGCCATTGGACTCCTAGTACAACATCAGCACCTCCCATTGGAATGGAAAGCATTGGGCTAGTCAATACATATTCTCCCATGGATAGCTTGATATTATGGCACTTTCCAGAGCAATTTATTGTTCCTCCATTTGCAATCATCACTTGACACTCTGGTGCTGGATATAGGAAGCAATTCAATTCTTTTGCTACCCTACAATGAATAAAATTGTGGGTGCTTCCTGAATCAATCAACACTATTACCTTTTTCTTCTTGATTTGTCCTTCTATCTTGATGGTTTGAGGAGTGGTAATTCCTGCCAATGCATTACAAGATATGGTCGGATTTATTTTTTCTTCATCTAGGCTTTGTTCCTGGAGTATATCTTCTTCTTTTGACCTTTCTTGCTCCTTTTCTTCTTCCTCTTCACAATCTATGTAGAATAATTTCTTCTCAGCACACTTATGACCTTTAGTGTATTTGCTATCACAACTGTAACAAAGCCCTTTTGCTCTTTTTTCTTCCAATTGTTGTGGTGTCAACCTTATAGGTTGTGGAAGACTAGGGGCAACAACACTTCCGTCTTTATAGTTGTGAGTGGTATGCTTCCTGGTTGCCATAATTTTGCTTTCCATTTTTCTTGCTAACCTGAATGCCTTCTCTAATGAATCAGGTTCCCAAAGGCGAACATCATGTTGGATATTATCCTTTAAAGACCCTATGAACACATCAATCCTATGCTCCTCTGGAATATCTTTTACCCTTATGTTCAATTTTTGGAACTCCTCAATGTGCTCCATTATTGAACCCTTTTGTTTGAGACTTATCAATTGGCTAAAAAAAGTGTTGCTTTTTGTATCCTCATAATGTGCTATCAATTCTTCCGTAAAAATTGCCCAAGTGATAAATTGTTTACGAGAGAAAAGCCATTGATACCATACAAACTGATTTGGTTCCAAATATACAGTTGCCATACGTACCTTTTGTGTGTTTTGCACATTATTGAGATCGAAGAATTGCTCCATCTGTAATATCCATGTGGCGGGATCCTTGCCATCAAACTTCCTCATATCGATTTTTGGAATATGGTGGTCTTCGATCCAACATTAGAGTCTATGGAATCATGATTAACATTTCTTTTGTTCACATCATGAGTTTCCTTTACAACCTTTTCACCATTAGTAAGTATTTCTTGTAGAAAATTTGTTAAATCTGTCTTCAAATCTGCCATGTCTGTCTTCAAATCTCCCATGTATCTCTTCAAATTTGTCTTTGAATCATCCATCTTAGCTTCCATGCCCTTTATCTTAGATTCCACGCCATTTATCTTAGATTCCACGCCATTTATCTTAGCTTCTGTTAGCTTTTGTGAGCGTGACATTTGTTGCACTTGTTCTTGTAATTTTGATATATCATGTAGCATTTCTTCCTCTTCTTCATGAGTCATGCTAGAGCTTTCAGGTTCCTTACTAGGTGTTTGCATTTTCTTTCCTCGGGGCATCAGTTACCGATAATAATGCTTTACTATGCCCTTTGAATTCCGTTAAACCAAGCTTACACAAAAATTTAAAAAAAACTACACACCTTTTTTCACTTTATAGAAGCCTGATATTGAATCTGATGTATCTCTGTAACTTTGGATCATCCAGTTCTAAAATTGCGACCTGTAGTAGCCTTCTGCGTCCTCTTTCCAATGCCACAAGTCTGACCCAAATTGGATTCTCCAAGGAAGAGTTATGTGAAATCTCCCACAGTGACTTGCTTTTAGACTAGTTCAGTAGAGCGAACTTGTACGACATGCCACGAGTCACTGTTTCAACCTTTGGATCTGAAACACGCATACAAGAAACTAAAGTCCGTCCTCTTTCTGTACCTTCTTACGAAATTTCAATCCAATCCCCAGAGAGAAAGTTATGACGATTTTCCCCAGGTCACCTGTTTTGAATGTAATTCAGGAGTCTGCAAAAAAAACCAAATTCCTCAGATCATATCTCCGCAAATATTGCGTGAAAAGCTCTGAAATTCGTACCCAAGGTTCAGCGCGATTTCTTCTCAAATGGGTTTTTTTGTGACTTCTGAAACGTCACAAAAAAAAAGTTATAGCGAAAATTTCACGATGACCTGTTTGGAGCAGCGAAACCCTAGAATCCAAAGCTCTGATACCAAATGTTATGAAACCAGCTCAAGAAAAGATAGAAAAGATAGATCAACGCCTTAGAATTCAGCCTCTTCGAGGGGGAAACCTCCTTTACATTACATAAATGAACAATTCTTGGATGATACAAATGACAAAACCTCCTTTCTATATATAGGAGTCTAAGGAGTCACAATATAATCCAGCCGACCTAACAATAATAATATAAAGCCACAAAAATAACAATAGAGGGATTCTATGGGGCACAGAAATAACAACATGGGGGTAATAGGGACACAACAATATAAATAAGGGGTATAACTACAATAGTAATGGGGTAATCAGTAGTATTATAGGGACCCAACATTAACAATGATTGTTCCGGGTATTAATTTGTTTAGAATAAAAAAAATTAACACAATAACATCTCATTTGTCTTGTTTGTTTCATTATTATGGCTTATATTTTTTTATTTACTCATATATGCCCAATTATGTCTTATAATTTTCCTTATTTACTCATATATGTAGTAATTATGTAATATTATAAGTTTAATCAATTAGGTAAGTACCAGGTCAAAGGTATGAATGTATATATTCAGCCTCTTATCAATGAGTTAGTGGAGTTATGAAATGGTGTCGCTATGTATGATATCTCTAGCCTAGTAGATGCACAAAGGGAATTTTAATTCCATGCAATACTTGTATGGACAATTCACGATGCCATAGGGCTAATACATTTTTGTGGTATGTTATAACGTTACTCTGCACTTTAATAGTGTTTAATCTTATGAAATTCATTTCATGTATGTTTTTTAAATAGTTCCTTCATTTTGCATACTTAAAATAATTGATATAAAAAAATTTCCATCTCTTCAAGTCTTCAAAGAAAGGGCAACTTTTCTTGTCCAATTTGTGTTCTTATTGTTGCTGCTACGACGCCCTCCAAATTTCGCTGCATTTGAATTTTGAAGCCTACTATCATTGTTGAATATAGAGTTTCTTTGATTACCAATTGTCGTTTCATGCTATTCTATGTGTTTAAAGATCTTTGAATCACCTCAAGTGCCGTCGCATTCATCTAAGAATATTTTGGGGCATTTCATGGTCATAACGTCTTTGTTGTCATAAAACGACACTTGTGGGTCACAGTCACACACACTTCACTCATTATACTTGGGGAATGTTTACCAAGTGGCGTTTCAATGAATATTTATCATTGTTTAAGTTTTTATAAGTTTTAATGATGATTCAGTGTGTGTCTCACTTGGTTCTATATCTAAACTCATCATGTTCACCACTCACCCCATAACTCGTACTTATACAAATTTTTGGTTCAAAGTGAACTCATTAAGGCTAAGATTGCACGAGCGCACTCTAAATCCTTGAGTAATCCTTCATTGTTTGGATGTGCGCCATGTTCCCTCTAAGAGAACTAGGCACACTCCTCAACCCTCTTTCCCCTTCCTTACTCTGAATTTTTCCCTTCAAAGGACCAATTCTTCCTTGAGCACACTCCTTCCACTCAAAGAAGTGTGCCCTCCTTGAGATCATATGTGCACACTTAAGGCCTTAATATTCATCCTTCATCCTTCCTTAATGCACCATGTTCCCTCTCGGACTCTTTGAGCACATGAGCACACTCTGAAGGCATGAATCACCAGCCTTTAGCCTTCAAGAGTGTGTTATGTGCACTCCTGGTCCTCTTGAGCACATGAGCACACCCCAAAGGCTTTAATCTTTCCTCCCTTTAGCCTTCAGGAGTGCTCCCTATGCACTCCATCACTCCCTTGAGTGCACAGCGCACTTTGGAAGCTCGAAGCTTTCCCCTTCGCCCTTCATACTTGTGCCATGTGCCCTGCCTTAAATGTCTTCTTCCTATGAGTGCATGAGTACATGATGAAGACCTGAAGCCTATTCTCTTCATCTCCTCATCCCTTTGAAATTTTCCCATGCACCCTGAATCATCCTTTTGTCCCTCTTGACTACACCGGAAAGGAATGAACAGAAAATATGCAGAAACATGGTAGAATAGGAGATTTTCATGTTGATGGTTGTTTTTCATGAGTGATTTGCAGATATAGATATTTTAGAAACATCATGGAAATCACATATGAGGAAGATGGGGCAAACAGAGAAAATATTGGAAGCTCGAAAAGAACGAAGAACATGCTTGAATCTTGATGATCAAAGCAACAAAAAAGAATCCATTAAATCAAAGACCCTTTGTAGGGTAAGGACATCAACGATCAGAGTTGCTCGAAGAACGAAGATACAGTTGGAAGCCATGTCACCACTAGAGAAATTCCATGTCATCAGCCAATATTAGTTAGAGTCATCAAAGATAGTCACATGTCAAGTCTCATCACATGATGATGTGGAAGTCATGATGTATTATTGTAATCATTGTAAAGACAAATAAGTGGAAGTCCAAGAGTCATGTATGGAAGAAAGATTCATGGAAGTCCAAAAGACATATAATATCAAAATCCTTATGTAATATTAAAATTCACTTGGAATCCCAAAGGCTGTAGAAGTCCCAAGGTCACAAGAAGTTAGAAAGTCAAGAGTCATGAGGATGTGAAAGTTCATTCCTCAAGTTATAAATAGATCCTCATTTGTATTGTAAAATACTTTTAACCTTGGCTTCTCCCACAAGGAATTAGAGAGACAAAATTAGTACTTTTGGGGAGAAATCAGTGGCTCTAATGCTCCTCTATTGGAGCTAGTGGTGTTCATTGCATTTATGTATCTTGGGACTTTTTCTTAATATTGAAGCCTTCTAGGCTAGCACATTTTCACGCATGGATTGTGAATGTTTCTAAGATGTTTCTTTGAATATTTATGGTTCATGTTTTCTTTCATTAGTACTAGATTAATTGAACTATTATGATTACTTCGATGCTCCTTGTTGGAAATGTGTTGTATGTTTATAACGATCGTTGCATCCTTGTGAACTATTACGCTTGATGTTAGATGAATCTTTCTCTTTCACATGTGTCTCCCTTAGGGTAGTACTATTACTTCTCTCTTAGGGGCTCACTTAATTGCGCCCCCCCCCGCAGCAGAAGACCTTGATACATTGGCAATAGAACATACACAAGCCATACTAAGAAACTTTTGTTTTAGCTGGGAATTCTTACAGAGGTATAAGCGATCTTTGTACCATAATGAATCATTTTTCCAGCTAAATGTATCAGACGTACTGGAATCTTGTTGTAGCTTTCGAATAAGTTCCCACACTTCTTCATCATTCTTCCATTCCTCCCTTGCTTCGTTTATCCAATCTGGTTGGATAATAGAAATGGCGCACAACAATGCTTCCACATCCTCATCCTTTCTTGAGAGTGCATCTGCCACCACATTTTGCTTCCCTTTTTTGTAGATGATTTCAAAGGCATAGCCCAACATCTTTGTGACCCACTTTTGTTGCTCTTCAGAGGATAATCTTTGTTCTAAAACGTATTTAAGGCTATCATGATCCGTTTTTACCTTGAAGTGTCTTCCCATTAGGTAGGGTCGCCATTTCTTAAGTGCATGGAGTATTGCCAACATTTCCTTCTCATAAATAGCTTTGCTTAAAAACTTTCCCTTGATTGGACGACTTTCAAAAGCAATGGGTCTTTCATCTTGCATCAGAACAGCACCAATTCCATTTCCTGAAGCATCACATTCCACAATAAAGGTTTTTGTGAAGTCCGGTGTAGCTAAGACCGGTGCTTGGCACATTGCCTCTTTAAGATGTTCAAAGGCCTTTGTTGCTTCCGGAGTCCATGAAAATGCATCTTTCTTCAATAATATTGTTAGAGGTGCTGCTATTCTCCCATAATTCTTAACAAACTTGCGATAATACCCTGTCAACCCAAGAAATCCTCGCAGATGCTTTATGGATGTGGGGATTTTCCATTCCTTAATGGCTTTAATTTTGCTAGGGTCTACCTTAACTCCTTCATGAGATACAATATGACCCAAATATTCCACCTCCTGGACTCCAAATAAACATTTGGATCTTTTTGCATATAATTGTTTCTCCTCCAATAGTTGTAGCACCCTTTCAACATGTTCAACATGATCCTTCCAAGACTTGTTGTAGATTAGTATATCATCAAAAAATACTAACACAAATTTTCTCAGGAATGGTTTGAAAATCGAATTCATCAAACCTTGAAATGTTGAAGGTGCATTAGTAAGGCCAAAAGGCATGACCAAAAATTCATAATGACCCTCATGAGTTCTAAATGTCGTTTTAGGAATGTCTTCAATCTTCATTCTGATTTGATGATATCCCGAACGAATATCCAACTTGGTGAAGTAAATTGATCCATGCAATTCATCCAGTAATTCATCAATGACAGGAATGGGGAACTTATCTTTAATAGTGAGCTTGTTGAGCTCCCTATAATCTGGACACATGCACCATGATCCATCCTTCTTGTGCACCAATACTACTGGAGCAGAGCAAGAACTTTGACTTGGTTGAATTATACCAGCCTCTAGCATTTCTGCAACCATACGTTTAATTTCACTTTTTTGGACATAGGGATATCTGTACGGCCTGATGTTTGGAGGAACACTTCCTGGAATCAGATGAATAGCATGATCATGATCACGCATAGGTGGGAGACCTTTGGGAGTCTCAAATACCTCGGAATGATTGTCCAGGAATTTTTGGAGATCTAGAGAAATAGATGATTCCGATGTGGAAACATCTAGCGAACATAATTGTGCAATTACACCTCTTTGCTCCTTTTTTAGAAGCTTTGTCATACCATTAGAGCTTATTATCTTTCCTGGTTTCCCTACAATACCCCTTAATTCAACTTCCTTTCCTTCCATAGAAAATTTGATGAAAAGTTCTTGAAAATTAAAAGCTATTGTACCCAAGGATTGTAGCCATTGGACTCCTAGTACAACATCAGCACCTCCCATTGGAATGGAAAGCATTGGGCTAGTCAATACATATTCTCCCATGGATAGCTTGATATTATGGCACCTTCCAAAGTAATTTATTGTTCCTCCATTTGCAATCATCACTTGAACTCTGGTGCTGGATATGGAAGCAATTCAATTCTTTTGCTACCCTACAATGAATAAAATTGTGGGTGCTTCCTGAATCAATCAACACTATTACCTTTTTCTTCTTGATTTGTCCTTCTATCTTGATGGTTTGAGGAGTGGTAATTCCCGCCAATGCATTACAAGATATGGTCGGATTTATTTGTTCTTCATCTAGGCTTTGTTCCTGGAGTATATCTTCTTCTTTTGACCTTTCTTGCTCCTTTTCTTCTTCCTCTTCACAATCTATGTAGAATAATTTCTTCTCAGCACACTTATGACCTTTAGTGTATTTGCTATCACAACTATAACAAAGCCCTTTTGCTCTTTTTTCTTCCAATTGTTGTGGTGTCAACCTTATAGGTTGTGGAAGACTAGGGGAAACAACACTTCCGTCTTTATAGTTGTGAGTGGTATGCTTCCTGGTTGCCATAATTTTGCTTTCCATTTTTCTTGCTAACCTGAATGCCTTCTCTAATGAATCGGGTTCCCAAAGGCGGACATCATGTTGGATATTATCCTTTAAATACCCTATGAACACATCAATCCTATGCTCCTCTGGAATATCTTTTACCCTTATGTTCAATTTTTGGAACTCCTCAATGTGCTCCATTACTGAACCCTTTTGTTTGAGACTTATCAATTGGCTAAAAAAAGTGTTTCTTTTTGTATCTTCATAATGTGCTATCAATTCCTCCGTAAAAATTGCCCAAGTGTTAAATTGTTTATGAAAGCAAATCCATTGATACCATACAAACTGATTTGGTTCCAAATATACAGTTTGCATACGTACCTTTTGTATGTTTTGCACATTATTGAGATCGAAGAACTGCTCCATCTGTAATATCCATGTGGTGGGATCCTTGCCATCAAACTTCCTCATATCGATTTTTGGAATATGGTGGGTCTTCGATCCAACATTAGAGTCTATGGAATCATGATTAACATTACTTTTGTTCACATCATGAGTTTCCTTTACAACCTTTTCACCATTAGTAAGTATTTCTTGTAGAAAATTTGTTAAATTTGTCTTCAAATCTGCCATGTCTGTCTTCAAATCTGCCATGTCTCTCTTCAAATCTATCTTTTAATCATCCATCTTAGCTTCCATGCCCTTTATCTTAGATTCCACGTCATTTATCTTAGATTCCACGCCATTTATCTTAGCTTCTGTTAGGTTTTGTGAGCGTGACATTTGTTGCACTTGTTCTTGTAATTTTGATATATCATGTAGCATTTCTTCCTCTTCTTCATAAGTCATGCTAGAGATTTCAGGTTCCTTACTAGGTGTTTGCATTTTCTTTCCTCGAGGCATCAGTTACCGATAATAATGCTTTACTATGCCCTTTGAATTCCGTTAAACCAAGCTTACACAAAAATTTAAAAAAAACTACACACCTTTTTTCACTTTATAGAAGCCTGATATTGAATCTGTTGTATCTCTGTAACTTTGGATCATCCAGTTCTAAAATTGTGACCTATAGTAGCCTTCTGCGTCCTCTTTCCATTGCCACAAGTCTAACCCAAATTGGATTCTCCAAGGAAGAGTTATGTGAAATCTCCCACAGTGACTTGCTTTTATACTAGTTCAGTAGAGTGAACTTGTACGACGTGCCACGAGTCACTGTTTCAACCTATGGATCTGAAACACGTATACAAGAAACTAAAGTCCGTCCTCTTTCTGTACCTTCTTACGAAATTTCAAACCAATCCTCAGAGAGAAAGTTATGACGATTTTCCCCAGGTCACCTGTTTTGAATGTAATTCAGGAGTCTGCAAAAAAACCAAATTCCTCAGATCATATCTCCGCAAATATTGTGTGAAAAGCTCTGAAATTCGTACCCAAGGTTCAACACGATTTCTTCTCAAACGGGTTTTTCTTGTGACTTCTGAAACGTCACAAAAAAAAAAGCTATAGCGAAAATTTCACGATGACCTGTTTGGAGCAGCGAAACCCTAGAATCCAAAGCTCTGATACCAAATGTTATGAAACCAGCTCAAGAAAAGATAGAAAAGATAGATCAACGCCTTAGAATTCAGCCTCTTCGATGGGGAAACCTCCTTTACATTACATAAATGAACAATTCTTGGATGATACAAATGACAAAACCTCCTTTCTATATATAGGAGTCTGAGTCACAATATAATCCAGCCGACCTAACAATAATAATATAAAGCCACAAAAATAACAATAGAGGGATTCTATGGGGCACAGAAATAACAACATGGGGGTAATAGGGACACAACAATATCAATAAGGGGTATAACTACAATAGTAATGGGGTAATCACTAGTATTATAGGGACCCAACATTAACAATGATTGTTCCGGGTATTAATTTGTTTAGAATAAAAAAAATTAACACAATAACATCTCATTTGTCTTGTTTGTTTCATTATTATGGCTTATATTTTTTTATTTACTCATATATGCTCAATTATGTCTTATAATTTTCTTTATTTACTCATATATGTAGTAATTATGTAATATTATAAGTTCAATCAATTAGGTAAGTACCAGGTCAAAGGTATGAATGTATATATTGAGCCTCTTATCAATGAGTTAGTGGAGTTATGAAATGGTGTCGCTATGTATGATATCTCTAGCCTAGTAGATGCACAAAGGGAATTTTAATTCCATGCAATACTTGTATGGACAATTCATGATGCCATAGGGCTAATACATTTTTGTGGTATGTTATAACGTTACTCTGCACTTTAATAGTGTTTAATCTTATGAAATTCATTTCATGTATGTTTTTTAAATAGTTGCTTCATTGTGCATACTTAAAATAATTGATATAAAAAAATTTCCATCTCTTCAAGTCTTCAAAGAAAGGGCAACTTTGCTTGTCCAATTTGTGTTCTTATTGTTGCTGCTACGACGCCCTCCAAATTTCGCTGCATTTGAATTTCGAAGCCTACTATCATTGTTGAATATAGAGTTTCTTTGATTACCAATTGTCGTTTCATGTTATTCTATGTGTTTAAAGATCTTTGAATCACCTCAAGTGTCGTCGCATTCATCTAAGCATATTTTGGGGCATTTCATGGTCATAACATCTTTGTTGTCATAAAACGACACTTGTGGGTCACAGTCACACACACTTCACTCATTATACTTGGGGAATGTGTACCAAGTGGCGTTTCAATGAATATTTATCATTGTTTAAGTTTTTATAAGTTTTAATGATGATTCAGTGTGTGTCTCACTTGGTTCTATATCTAAACTCATCATGTTCACCACTCACCCCATAACTCGTACTTATACAAATTTTTGGTTCAAAGTGAACTCATTAAGGCTAAGATTGCACGAGCGCACTCTAAATCCTTGAGTAATCCTTCATTGTTTGGATGTGCGCCATGTTCCCTCTAAGAGAACTAGGCACACTCCTCAACCCTCTTTCCCCTTCCTTACTCTGAATTTTTCCCTTCAAAGGACCAATTCTTCCTTGAGCACACTCCTTCAACTCAAAGAACTGTGTCCTCCTTGAGATCATATGCGCACACTTAAGGCCTTAATATTCATTCTTCATCCTTCCTTAATGCACCATGTTCCCTCTCGGACTCTTTGAGCACATGAGCACACTCTGAAGGCATGAATCACCAGCCTTTAGCCTTCAAGAGTGTGTTATGCGCACTCCTGGTCCTCTTGAGCACATGAGCACACCCCAAAGGCTTTAATCTTTCCTCCCTTTAGCCTTCAGGAGTGCTCCCTATGCGCTCCATCACTCCCTTGAGTGCACAGCGCACTTTGGAAGCTCGAATCTTTCCCCTTCGTCCTTCATACTTGTGCCATGTGCCCTACCTTAAATGTCTTCTTCCTATGAGTGCATGAGTACATGATGAAGACCTGAAGCCTCTTCTCTTCATCTCCTCATCCCTTTGAAATTTTCCCATGCACCCTGAAGCATCCTTTTGTCCCTCTTGACTACACCGGAAAGGAATGAACAGAAAATATGCATGAAACATGGTAGAATAGGAGATTTTCATGTTGATGGTTGTTTTTCATGAGTGATTTGCAGATATAGATATTTTAGAAACATCATGGAAATCACATATGAGGAAGATGGGGCAAACAGAGAAAATACTGGAAGCTCAAAAAGAACGAAGAACATGCTTGAATCTTGATGATCAAAGCAACAAAAAAGAATCCATTAAATCAAAGACCCTTTGGAGGGTAAGGACATCAATGATCAGAGTTGCTCGAAGAACGAAGATACAGTTGGAGTCCATGTCACAACTAGAGAAATTCCATGTCATCAGCCAATATTAGTTAGAGTCATCAAAGATATTGACATGTCAAGTCTCATCGCATGATGATGTGGAAGTCATGATGTATTATTGTAATCATTGTAAAGACAAATAAGTGGAAGTCCAAGAGTCATGTATGGAAGAAAGATTCATGGAAGTCCAAAAGACATATAATATCAAAATCCTTATGTAATATTAAAATTCACTTGGAATCCCAAAGGTTGTAGAAGTCCCAAGGTCACAAGAAGTTAGAAAGTCAGGAGTCATGAGGATGTGAAAGTTCATTCCTCAAGTTATAAATAGATCCTCATTTGTATTGTAAAGTACTTTTAACCTTGGCTTCTCCCACGAGGAATTAGAGAGACAAAATTATTAATTTTGGGGAGAAATCAGTGGCTCTAAGCTCCTCTATTGGAGCTAGTGGTGTTCATTGCATTTATGTATCTTGGGACTTTTTCTTAATATTGAAGCCTTCTAGGCCAGCACATTTTCACGCATGGATTGTGAATGTTTCTAAGATGTTTCTTTGAATATTTATGGTTCATGTTTTCTTTCATTAGTACTAGATTAATTGAACTATTATGATTACTTCGATGCTCCTTGTTGGAAATGTGTTGTATGTTTATAACGATCGTTGCATCCTTGTGAACTATTACGCTTGATGTTAGATGAAGCTTTCTCTTTCACATGTGTCTCCATTAGGGTAGTACTATTACTTCTCTCTTAGAGGCTCACTTAATTGCGCCCCCCCCCCCCCCCCCCCCCGCAACAGAAGACCTTGATACATTGGCAATAGAACATACACAAGCCATACTAGCTTTCTCATTCGAAAGGAAAAGTGTGCTTCTCTCTCGTGCTGACAGCTAAAGCCAAGGCATATATTTAAGTAAACGGCAGTCGGGTCGTATTCTGAATGGGACTCCTACACCAAACGGTGTGAGGTCTATTTGGGACCTTATATCAAGGAGATCCCCTGTATGTTGGTGGTATCCAGCACCGTCAACAGGTCCTAAGATGAAATTTTGTCATTCAATAATCTTAGGAAAGGAGGTGTTTGACGAGTATGGGCACTTCCTTTCTAAGAACCATAGGTACCGAAGTACTAAAAAAAAATCTTTTCAATGGGAAATAAGAGATTGGATTAAGACCACGGTGAATGACACCTCGTGCCTTGAAGTTGAAATATAATAGAGTCTCTCAAGGTATGGATAAAAATTGTATATGTATCAATATACATGATACGTTTGGATTATTTTATATTTTTATGCCATTTATTCATTGTACTGTTTGATAATTTATACTTTTGTCATAATATCTTTCACTATGATTCACATTATAGTTTATCAAGGAATTAATAAAAGGACACTTCCATGAGGAATGAAAAGTTATCCCAAGAAATTCAATAGAATTACCTACTATGAGCACCTATAAATTGTTCATTTTTTTGATACAATGCACATCAGGAAGAATGTAACACAGACCTTATAGCGGATGTTAGATCAAAGGAGAGATAAAGAAAAAAATGTCAAGATTTGTAATGACATTAAGGAGGCCAACCATGCATTGCAAAGTGAAACTCATTCAAATAGCGATGGAGACGGCCAAAATATAAGCACCCTTCCATGGTTATTGACAAAGAAACAAAGCAAGGATGTTAAAGAGGTTATTGAAAAAATTAAATTTCCAACTGGATTTTCTTCAAACATAAAGAATATCCTAACAAAGAAAGGTGAATTAGGTGGGGTAAAAACTCATGATTGGCATATGTTCATTAAGGTAATTATTTTGGTGTATATATTTATACATTGGTGAAACATCTTGTTAATTAGTGTTTTTTTTTTTCTACTAATTTGGGAAAAAATAATGATCGATCATTATTTTTGTTATAGTATGTTCTACCTCTATCTCCCCAAGAAAAATTTGACAACAATGTCAAACAAGCTATATATGATCTTGGAAAATAAATGAGGTGAGTTAGATTTATTTGCAAAGTGTAATTTTTTCAATAATTCGTTGTGTTGCATATTTTTTACTACATGTGTTTTACTTATCATTGTGTACTATATATTTTTTTGTTGAAACCTATGATTTTCTTGCTTCATTTGTAGATGGTTGTCATCTAAATAAATCGATAAAGAATATATAAAGTATTGGAGGAAACAAATTCCTCGTCTAATGTGTGAAATGCAAAAGTATCTACCTATTCCATATTTCCATGCACAAGACCACTACCTAAAACACCAAGTCGAGGAGATTGAAAAATGTGGACCTCTACATACAAGATCAATGTGGATGGTTGAGAGGCACTTCAAATCACTAAAGGCTTTGGTTAGACAAAGAGTGCACCCTAAGGGTTCTATGGTATAGGGATATATGGTATATCAAACCATGGTTTATATTCGTCAATATAGTCTTGCAATAGGAAAAAGTATTAATGTATTGGATCACATTTGGGATGTCAACTCCATGAAAAATTTGAAGGGGAGCACCTATTGGGGAAAGGTAGAATGAGGAAAGTGAGATGTAAGTAGATAGTGGAGATTTATAACACATTTGACTTTTTTGTTTTTATGTATATCATACTTATTTAATTTTTATTCTTCTTGCATAATCCATTATTATGAAGGTATAACATGGTAACTAATTATATATATGTGATTTTTTTATTTTAATACAACCAGTCAAGAGTGGGATGCAATACATTTATACATTGTGAACAATATTGATTGGATGAAGGTATGGATTGAACGATGCAAACAAGCTAATAATGGTAGGCTATCATGGTATAGTGTGTCTACATTGGTCAAAGAATATCAACGTAGTGGAGATACCAATCTTACACAGAGGGAAATCAATTTAGCATATGGTTTAAGAGAATATCAAACAAGCATATTCACTGATACAACTTTAAAAAAATGTACAATTATATCGAAGCATATGGAATGTTTTTTTTCTTAATTTGCAAATTTTGCAATTATAAATATGCTTATCAATTGACAATACATTTTTTATGTGTTTGACATATTGCATATGAAACACCACAACAAAATGTGGTGCGATGAACCAAATTCCACATCAAAGGTTGGATGAAAAGATGAAACTTCTTATAGTGGGATAATTGTAGTTCAGATTATCAATGTTTCCTCTAGACATGAAAAACATACAAAAGTATCTGACAATCAATATTATGGGTATCTGCATGACATACTTAAATGTGACTTTAAATCATTCAAGTTAATTGTGTTCGATGTCAAATTGTTCAGGCTACGAATCCAAGAATGTGACCCTGATAGAATTGTTATTAAGCATGCTAACGGATTCACGATGGTTGATACAAGGAATGTTGAGCCAGGATCAAATCCATATGTTCTTCCAAGCCAATGTGAACAAGTACTTTATGTATATGTTCCAAATAAAGTGGATTGGTCATATGTTGTTAGATATGATCCCAGAGGAAGGCCCATAAAGTATAATGTAGTGAAAGAAGATGAAATTGAAGAAGAAGATGATGTAGAGCAGAGGGTCCATGCAGTGGAAGAAAAAAACATTGAATAAGGTGAAGGAATGTATGTTAATCAAGACAATATTAATTTGTATGAACTAGATGATATTGACGTTGTGTCAGAAGAAGAACTTGAATAAGTTGAACCAAATGTAGAAGAGCATATTCCAGATGATGATATAGATGATGATGATGATGCTGATATGGTGAATCCTTTGAACATGAATTATGAACTGGATGATATAGATGATGAGTTGGATGAGGAAGAAGATTAATGATATCAAAATTTGAAAAGTACAAGGTATGTATTTATATGTTTCTAGTTGGTTTGTTCTCTTTTGTTCACCTTAAATTTTTATTTTCCTAGATTTTATGTTTGAATGTTATTGTGTTTATTTCAAATATATTATAGTAGATAGATTGGGTAATGGAGAATTAAGAGTGATGTGAGGGGGGGAGGGACCATATGAGCTTCCACCTTCATGTGGTTAGCCTTGTTCAGTAGAGAATATATTATTCTTGAAATGAAGAGAATCTCATTTATGTTTATACCATCATTTCCGATTTTAACTTTGGTTCGTCTAATAATTTCCAAGGTATTCCATTAACTGATTATTAGTGGAAATTATTCTTTGACCCCGCATAGAATGAACTAGGAATGGGGCTTTTTATTCCAAAAACTAGCAGGCATAGGGAGTAGGCCAAGGCTTGGATGCACAATAATAATTTGGGACTAATTTGTGACATGCACTAAGGTGGGGTGTCTGGGCACCCAAAGGCGACTTGCCTGAAACGGTGATGGGCGAAAGAGTTGGGCATGTTGGGTGGACCAGGCAAGTTGGGCGACAAGTGAACCGAGCAACACGGTGGTCGAGCATATGTGTGAAATAATCAAGGACAAGATGTGTGAGCAGTCAAGTGAATGATGACATATGAGCAAAGCAACCAAAGGGAAAAATCATAGTGTGACGTGCACGACAAGGTGAACACCATCATCCTAGGCTCGCCTACACAAAGGCGAGGCGCTCAGGCACCCATGGTGGCATCATGTGTCAGGTACGCCAAGGCACCTGCTTGGCAAGGGTGCCGTGCGACAAGTTGGTTGGTCATCCCGAATTTGCAAGGGGGACCTTGCACAAAAAAGGTAAGGTTGGCCCATGATTTCCCATGAACAGAGTTCCTGCAAGGGGGTCTCGTAATGATTTTTATAAAATTGACTAATTTAATGTTTAGGTTTTAAAATTTGGTTTATAATTGATTGATTATGCAACATGGTACTAACAAATGATAATATTTTATTGTCATTGATGAGCTAATGATTTGTGTTGACTCAAAGTAGCAAAAACTGAAGTATGAACCGAAGTACGACCATAGGGGTGTCACATACACAACATGGATGTGAATGCCCTGGGCACGCCCACATGAAGGTAGGGCTCTCAAGTGCCCACGGGAAATTGGAATATGCACAACAAGTGACACAATGGGCGACATGATGCGCAACAGGATGAGAAAATTGAATGAGTTAAGTGAATAGAGGGCATCATTTGCATGACAAGGGCACGCGCCCTAGTCGCACCGACACAAAGGTGGGGAAACCAGCCACCCAAAGGTGACTTTCATGACACAATGGCGGGAAGACGAGTTGGACACGTCAAGTGGACCAGGCTTGTTTGGCGACAGGTGAACCGAACAACGAAGTGGTCAAGAAGATGTGAAAAATAACCAAGGAAAAGATGTGCGAGCGATTAGGTGAACAATGAAATATGAGTGAAGCAACCAATGGGAAAATTCATAGCATGACGTGGACGGTAGGGTGAATCCCCAAACCTTGGGTGTGCTCGCACAAAGGCGAGGAGCCCACCTATCATGGGTGCCCATGCGACAAGTTGGTGGGTCGGCCCAACTTAGAAAAGGGTGCCCGCACAAAAGAAGTATTATCGACCCATGACTTCCCATTCCCACTCAAAGTGGTGAAAACTGAAGTATGAATTGAAGTGCGATCATGGGGGTGTCGCATGCACAACGTGGACTTGAGAGACCTGAGTATGCCCACATGAAGGCAGGGTGCCCAGGCACCCACAAGAAAACAAGGCATGCATGACCAGTGACATGATGGGCAAACAGAACAAATGAAATGAACTGAGGGCATTGTGTGCATGAAAAGGGTGCGTGCCCAAATGAAGGTGGGGAGCCCAAGCACCCAAAGGCAACTTGCACGACATGGAAATTGGTGGACAAGTTGGGCACGTAGGGTGGACCGAGCGAGTTCGGTGTTGGGTGAACTAGGTGACACGATGGTTGGACAGATGTGAGAAATAAGCAAGGACAATACGTGTGAGTGGTTGGGTGAATGATGACATATGAGTGAAGCAACTGACGAGAAAATTCATAGCATGAAGTGCACAGCAGGGCGAATGCCTACACACTGGGCACATTTGCACGAAGGCGGGATGCTCAGGCACCCATGGGGGCACCACGTGCTGGGAATGTTAGGGAGCCCTCCTGACAGGGGAACCCATGCAACAAGTGGGTGGGTTGACCCGACTTGTTAAGGGGTACATGTACAAAATAATTAAGGTTGGCCTATGACAGCCAGTGCCCACTCAAAGTGGTGAAAAATCAAAGTATAAACTGAAGTGTGACTGTGGGGGTGTCACGTTCACAACATGGATATGAGCGCCCTAGGCTTTCCCACACGAAGGCAGGGCACCCAAGCACCTATGCACAAACAAGGTGTGCATGACAGGTGACATGATGGGAAAATTGAACGAGTGAAGTGAATTGAGGGAGTCATGTGCCTGACAAGAGTGCACGCCCTTGTCATGCCGACACAAAGGTGGGGCGCCCAAATGCCCAAAGGCGACTTGCAAAACAAGGAAATGGGTGGACGAGTTGGGCACATCAGGTGGATTGAGCAAATTTGGAAATAGGTGAACCAAGCGACATGGCAATCAGGTAGACGTGTGAAATAAGCAAGGAAATACATGTGAGAAGATGGGTGAATGATGACGTATGAGTAAAGCAACTGACCGGAAAATTAATAATGTGACATGCATGGTAGGATGAACACCCACACCCTAGGCATGCCCACACAAAGGCAGGGCGCCCACGGGGGCATCGCATGTTTGGCATGTCAAGGCGCATGACCAGATGGGGTGTTCGTGTGACTAGTTGGTGGGTCGATCTAACTTAGCAAGGGGAACCTGCACAAAATAAGTAAGGTGGCCCATGACTGTCCATGAACAGAGTTCCCAATAGGGGCCCTCAAAATGATTTTTAAAAATTTGACTAAATTAATGTTTAGGTGTTAAAAGTCATTTTATAATTGATTTATTATGCAACATGGTACTAACAAATGATAATATTTTGTTTTCATCAATGAGCTAATTATTTGTGTTGACCGATATATTTGTTGCACTACTACTAGGAGGTGTCAACATTATTCTCAATGTCACCATCATCATCTGAAAGTGTTATCAGGTGATTGTATAATTTATTATTTTGCACTATCTATTCTTTGCAAGTTTCAGTTGGTTTCTAGAGGGATGCAGAAGTCTCTTAAGCTAGTCGTGATGTGACTCGAGAATGAGGCCAATGTTGAAATTTTTTCAGTTTGTGCTCATATGCACTGAAATTTGACATGTTTATGGTAGATGCATGCATTGACTATATGGGAGAGGTAACAACACTATTATGTCAGTCATTAAGGATTGATTTTTCATCCTGCTCATTCTTCATACCAATATTGTTAATGAAATTGGAAACATATATTTTGTAGACTCATTGCATTCTTCTCTAAATAAGCATATCAACATAGTCATTATCACCATATCATCCTCTCCTTGCAGTCTAGTATGTACTTAAACAAAAAAAAATTGTAGTTGAAACTTGTGTTTATATGCATACTAATCACAAGATGACATTCTAAGACATATTTATAAAGACATATTGAAATTATAAAGAAATATGTATAAAGACATATTTGTAACTATAAATAGAAGAACACCTATGCTTGGAATTTTGATACTACAATTCATAGTAAATATGGTGAATGTAATAGAATTTATGTTGACCATATAGAATAAATTTACTCAAAGACAAGTTGTCTCTTTGATATTTGATATTTTATTGTTGGTCAATATCAAGGTGCAAAATGACATTTCAAGCACATATATGCCACAAATCCTAAGGTATGCAAAAGATTATTTTATTTGTTTTTTCTTTGTGATTGTAGTATATATGTCCTTAATATCCACTATTCAATATATTGATTTGTATTTTTTGTAGATATTTTTTTGGTCAATTCCATTTGCTACCACTACAATGACTAGGTGCACCACACTTGCCCCTAATAAAAATATGGGTTAATAGGGGGTGACCTCACATTAACATGCTTTTCCAAGTGAGCTACCACCAAGGGATTTTGTATATATTGTTAGGTGATATTCTCCTACCACCATTAAATACTTTACCTCACACATATTGAGAATTATGTATCATTATGAAAGATATAGTGATAGAATATCACATTATTGATGTGTTCCCTAAGGATCATATTATATAATGTGGATAATAGAGAACAAGGTTTAAATTCCCTAAATATAGGATAAGGTACCACACAAAGTTATTCATTATATCCCCATAATTCCCTATTTCCAACATATTTCTTTGATTCATCTCTATAGGGAATTATATTCAAAATTAGAATCTTTCGAAAAACGTGCGGTCACTAAATCTTGAGGATTAATATCACTTCAGCACACATTGGAGAGAGTCTCCACATTACACTCCACAATTATTTTTTGATCATTTGGGTACTTGGTGAAACAATTCAAAAAATTAAAAAACAAAACAAAACAAAAACAAATTGGAAATACAAAAAAAACACAAACAAAATAAAAAACACAAAAAACAAATACAAAAATACAAAATAAAATAAAAAATAACACAACACATATTATCTTTGTGATGAATTTGATAACTCTACGACAAACCACAATCTCTACGATGAACTTGAAATTTTGCGGTGAAGCCTAATCTCTTTCGTGAATTTGAACTTTTGTGAGTCTTCTCAACATATTCCCACCTCTATGCGATGAATTTGAATGATATTGACCCATGATATCCACGTGAGCCTGAGACCAAGCCCACTTCCGAGCTACTGCAAGAGGAAGAGCCTCCGCCATCACGACAGGACCTAAGGAAGAGCCTGGATTGACAGATCGAGGGCCTAAGGAAGAGTAGAGAAAGAGGAAAGAGACCCATTTGTTACAGAAATGTTTTTGTAAGTGTAAAAATTCCAATTTTTTTCTAGGCTTCCATAAGTGTAAGTGTAAATTTCCCAATTGTTCCATAAATGTCTTTTTATAAGTGTAAATTACCGGCACAAGCCTTAGGGTTATGGTCTTAGGGTTCCAATCGGCCCATTGTTTTTAGGTTCATACTGTGTATTAATATGCTCAAAACAGTGAATCAAAACAATGATCCATTTCTTTTAGCTCACACTCGTAGGGATCGGCACTAAAATATAGATTTTCTTCCCACCTTGTTTATTTGCTTGGGCTAAAATCATTATTATATATACAGGGATCGGAGAGAAAAGAAATCAGAAACCCTCACCTCCTCGCATGAGTGGTCAGGATGACCCAAGAAAAGAAAACGATCAGGCGCCAGCGCCATATATATATGAACTTTAACTTGAACTTTCACCTGAGGTGGAAATTGATAATGGGAATGAGATAGTTGATGTCTCACCAAATTCTCCAAAGGATCCTGGGAAAGTGCTTTGATTTATATGCTTAAAATAATTAGGGGGCTTCTTCTTACTTGTATGGGATTACTAAAAAATATGGTGGGATCAATTAGACTTATTTACACGTCTAATTGAGATGCAATAACACCTGCGACCCATGGAACTTCACCACCATTGGATTGACCTCATAAGGATGGATGTTGGGATGTTCAACTCATAAAGTCTCAACAGGTGGTTTACAAACCCTACCTTAGAAAGGGATAACCAGATTGAGTACCATTAGGGGAACCTCCCTTTCTCCTAATTGAAATGGGATGGGAAACAAGTAAAACCTTTGCCTTGTAGGCCTTTTAAAATGAAGAAAACTATTGATTATTTTGGGCCATATTCCATAGTCGAACAGGTTTTTACTAGTGAAACCTCCCCAGATACTTAAGCCATATTTTCCTCAAATAATGGAACTTCCTCATGTGAAACTTCTTACATAAGAATAGATTTTTTCTCTTCCCGAACTAGTTTGTAGATGTTGTTTGTGATTTCTAACATGGATCCATTAAGAAGGTGCTAAAGTATGTGTTTATATCTTTTTTTGTGTATTAACATGCCTATAACTTCCCCCTTGTGCATGAAAGAAGATGATTTTGTTGTGGTTTCTTCCTTGCATAATGGTTTGATGAAAAAATTTAGTATTTTTGTGCCCTTCTCTCAACCATTAGAGTCTATATTTTTTCCTCCATAAACATTATTCTTGAATATTATGAGATATAATTTCTTCACCAATCATATTTTCCTCATTTTATATGTCCATTATTCTAGTGTTCATTATTTCCCATTGAGTTGAGGCTACTTATTTTTCCAACTACATTTTGTCCAAGAAGATGTTACCAAATTCTTCTTTGTTTGATTCCTTAAGGTGAGCCTTGATGTTCTTGAGCATTTGTTGGGAAATGTACATTTTGGTGCCCATGATATTGATGTCTTATTGCCACCAAATCCACATGTCTTCCTTGAAGTATGGTTGATTAAGCTAAAATTTTGCAAACTAAAGGGGGTTGGACTCAGGGATCTAATATTGTTCCATTATATAAAAACAGACCAATATTAAAAAAGAGTTCTTAGTAGCAGTTATATTGCTACTTTGTATCCCATTTCCAAAAATAATTTAAATACCAAGAACTTATCCAAACATACTACCTCCATTTGATGTCTTATTCTTCTATTGTTCCAAGTATCAAGGCCATATATGGTTTGGATGTTTATGAGCTTAAGGTTCTTATTGAATTGCTTGAAATGGGTTTTGTTTTCCCATAGTTTGTGAACTCCCCCTATTTTCTCGAATAAAGAGTTGACAATGTTTTTCTCATTGCATTCTAGTGTACCAAATTTAAATTATCGAAAAACCTTTACAACACACTAACTACAAAGTTTATGTCTAGTCTAGTTGTTACAATATAAATCAAAATTCCTACATGACACATGGTCTCATTTACATCTTTAAACTTGTCATCTTTTGAAAGTTTTAATGTTACCTCCATTATTTCCCGATCAAAGTCATCTTGAAATTTTCAAGAAATTCTAATTCATACTTGACCTATGAAATAAAGATCATATTATTTTTGCTACCAAACTTCTATGTGTAAGCAATATTGAATTGATTCCTAAATCTATCATATCAATTACTTCACAATGATTGGATTTTTCTTCCTCTATTCAAATGGACCTATTCATATGTTTATTGAGTCATTAACATGATGAATCATGGTATTGATTTCATATTTTTTTATTAATATAGAAGTATGGATTTGAATTACTCCTTTTCAAATTGTTGGACCTAAGGCATTGATCAAGTTTCTTATACCATGTTTGGGGTCTTACTTTAATCCATATAATGTTTTCACTAACTTGAAAACCTACACTTTTTACCTTTGGTAATAAAACACTATGGTTGATCCATATAAACTCTATCCATGTCTTTAAAAAAAACATCCATTTAGTGGACTTACCACCTAAATATTTTCTTTGAAAACTAAAAAAAAGGCAATAAATTAAGTTGTGGATGCAAAAGTATCTTCATAGTTTATACCTTATTGTTTTTCCTTCTCCATGTTGTATCCCATTGTTAGAAATCAACACTCACAACAAAGAGATAGAAGGAGACCTGATTATGCATTTTTATTATGGAGGACCATACATATGAATACATTTGCATGAATATGTAAAATAATTTGTATTGCTTTCTCATAAGGGATGTATCACCTAATTATGTTTTAATACATCATTATGACATGGATTGATTTATACTAACTTTTTCTTGAATTTCTTAGAAGTCACCTTGAAATATAAACTCAAAAATTTCACCTCAACCTTGAGATTTTCTAGATCTATTTCTCATCAAATTTCAACCTTATGGCTGAAGCTAAAGTATGACTTATAGTAATATATATTTCACTTCTATCCAACTAGATACATAAGGAAACCCAAGAAAATAAAAATCAAATGAGTGTACTTCAAGGGAATTTATTTTCTAGCACTTAGGGCATTATTCCCAACATATAATATATCTAAAATTACTTATTACAACATATTTATTATAGCCATAAATATTCCCACCTAACTTCCATATATTTTCTATTAATTTTTTCAACTGTGGTCAAATTCTACCTTGGACAGCTCATATGATTGAGATTATGATTGCATTAGATTCCTCTTTCCGAGAGGACCAAAATAGACCTAAATATCACCATATTTGGACAAGCGAAAGTTGATTTTTTGAATTTATTTATTCACTCGTGTATATTGAGTTAGGTTGACCCTTCGCACATGCTAAATTGGACAGGTCGGCCTCAACCCCAAGTGGACTATCATGAAAGCCTATAAATAGAAGATACCTCAAGCTCATTTGGACACATTGATCAAGCCATATTCTCTTCTCTTAATTTCTTGGTTCGCACAGGTCTATCGGGGGAAAGTTCGTGCAATGGTGCAAAATCTCAAGGATGAAGCTCACACAGATCTAGGGTTTTTTTTATTCTTGGAAATTGGCATAGTCCCTGGACGCTGGCACACAATGATCTTGATGTCCAGGGAGCCTTGGACATTAGCAAAAATTGTTATTGGAGCATCCAGGAGGCTAGGGTTTTCGTTGCTCATTTTGGTCCCTGGACGCACTCACAGTATGGTCCTGAGAGCATTTGGGCTACCATAGACACTCACACATAAGACTTATGAGAATTTCCAAGGTTTGAGGTAGACTTAGGTATGATTCACCCTGGATTCCCACGCCAGTTCACCTAGGAGAGTCCAAATCTGTTCCAGATGCAGTCTTCCAACTCTGCAGAGAGCGTCCAGGACAGCTGTAGATGCTCACACAGATCCTCCTCCCTACGTCCAGGACTCAAAAATAAGATTTCAGTATTTTGGAGATTCTGCTTAGTGACAGCAGTGTTCAGCACAATGACAGTAGTATCCAGAAGTTAACTACAGTCAGTGACAGCACACTACAGTCCTCTGAATTAGGTTTGTGATTATAAGCATTATTAGATATGTTTCATGGATATCATAGTTGTTTTGTTGCATAGATAAATTTATGGATCGTTACTCTCTTTTGTTGAATCATTTGATGATGATCTAACAAGAACAATATTTGCAAGGGTTTCCCCATAGTGGTTTTTTCCCTAGTCTCGGACCAATCCTGGTGTCTCTATGTGTGCATGCTTTTCTTCTATTGTTTCTTTATGTTCTGTTGCATCGATGATGATGATGTTGTTCTTTCTGTATAGTGCATGTGTTGATGAACAATGGTGTAGATCTGAATAATGTAATGATGATATGGGGTGAACTTAATGTATTAATGAATAAATGCAATTATCAAAGAAAATAACAACGTACCCTATGAAAAATTAACATGGTTTCAAAGTTGGGCTGAAGAAAATCCATGGATATCACCAGGATGATGACACCTTTGAGGAAGCAAGAAGAGGATGGTGGAGACCTAAAATAATTATAGGTTTGAAAAAAACCCTAGGCAACTTGATTATTAGCGTTTTATGGATTCTATGAGGTTAAGGTTGAAGAGAAAACCGTGGTTTATGAAACAATATGAGATATGGAACCTAGCCGGTCAATGTGAAGATGCTCAAGCACTTGAAAAATATTTGAGGAAGCCCTAGATGGGTTAATCCCTAGTGGACATGGTTGGATAATTGAAGGCAACATTGGTATATGGACCATAGAGATTGATAGCTCTTGGAGATTGGTTCAAGAGGGAGAGGTTTACCTCTCATTGAAAATAATTATTTCTTGACTTATGTTTATTTCTTATACCTTTTTCATATGTATTTGAGTATATGGATGTTTCTAACGTCCTTGATGAGATCTGATGAGTAGAACCTTCTTGAGATCATTTGAGATGCAGGAAAGAAAAGATAGATCTAGAAAGAGGTAAAGAGGTACTTTATGAAAAGGTGACAAGCACTACAAGTTGCCTATGAGAAAGTACACAAGTATTTGAATACCACAACGTATGCATGGTATGTTTTATTTCAGTTGTAACATTGTGTGGCTCGATAAGCCCTAAGGTGTGATGAGAATGTATCTTTCTTTGATGGATCATACATGCATATGAAAGCGACTTGGATCTATGTTTCCTATGATGAAATGATGCCCCTGGTGTTGAAAATTTTGATATTCTTGAATTCTATGAGGCTATCTAATATTGATACAATGATACACTTGATGATTGGCTAACATCCATCTGTTGGACATATTGATCCTATAAGGAAGGCTAGCACCTTGACTCTAGTAAATGATACTCTTGATACTTTTCATGATGGATTCCATATAGAAGTATAGCTCATGACTCTTGTACATGAGTATGTTGATAATGCTTGTGATAAGCATGATTAAAGCATATGGAAAGAGAGATTTACACTCTTGTTGTTTTGTTAAAGCCTTATTAAATGACCTAACTCGATATCATTGATCATGATAAGCATGGTATCCTTAATGTTAGATCTATAACTATAAGATTAGTATTCTAGATCTCTTATTACGTATGGTCTTGTCTTGATGGCATATGGTTAAGATGAATGCCCTAACTTGATGAAGTGACCTGATAGAATGGTTATTGTGCTCATAATCTCTGAGATATTATGTTTCATCTATCTGTTTCTTTGAATCTAACCTTTGATGAAAGATTGAGTCATGATGTTGATATCCATGATAGATATATGTTTATGATCTAACAGACCTATTTTTTCTTGACATTAATAGAGATAGTTTGATGACATAGATTCCCAGTCAGAGGGAGAATCTCTTCTCAAGATTCTTACTCACATCACATATTTGCTTTATGTATTGTTGAAGTATGATCTATCTGTCATTATTGAACTGTATTAAAGTCTCAAATTTGAAGCTTGTAAAAAAATTATGGTTTCTGCTCCGAACGTAGGCACAAAACCGAGAAATCTTATCCCTAGACCCACGCATGTTAAGGCCCAGGTAGCGTCATGGAAACTAAAGACGCTCCCATGTTAACTTGAAGGGAGTGTTTAAGGGTTTGACTACAATTGACCATCATCTAAATCTTTCTGAAGTTGTTTGAAATCTGTATCAGGGTGTCTCTGACATATTCTTCCACTGTAATCTGATCTCTGAAGTTGTTGAGTTAAATTGTTGATCACATAAAAAATGAAGTATTATTCATGAAATCGAATGGTCACCTGGAAGATGTTGTTCCATAGATATGTTGCAGATAACAAGATCAGGAACCAGGAAAATCTTGAATACTTTCCATAACATGAACATGTAGACTGAACTTTTTTTTGCAAGTGACTAGGACATACATATAGATATGTCACTATGTTTGTGCTACAAGAGGTTGGTATGATTTGGTTTATTTATATAGATGAACATTGTTTTGTCATGATGCTTGAAAATAACTTTGAATTAATGATTGATATATGGTTTGACTATAGATCTCTCTAATGATTTAATCTGACGATTGTTGATTTTCCTTGATGTCTATGTTATGTGGGCATAATGACTTATGTGAGTATTCGGAAAAATGATTTTATACTAGTCTCCTCATTCCTAGCACAATGGTTGAGGTACTAATAGTTGCAATTCAGCATGAAATGGAACTTGCATGAATTGTTGGCTTGTATGGGCCTGACCCAGGTTCAGAGGTGATTTAGCCAAGAAAATCTCGGTACTACTGGCCCTTTCAGCAACAGTCCGCAGAGCACGGACTGAGGTCTCACCCAAAGTAGTATGGGAGGGTGCTAGAACCAGGTGTACGCACCCTGGGTATGTCTGATGAGCTTCTGGAGGTTTGCGGTTTGACCCTGTGCACACATTGCTACACGCACTTGCTATCCCTTCACAACCTACTATGCTGCTTCTGCGCAGCCCTACTCGGGGCGCAACCCATAATATCCAAGTCCCTTGCTATGTAATCTATTATTATTTGGTTACTTAACTTGTTTAGGTAAGACTAATGATTATTACAGCATATTCAGCAATCATATCAATGCGCGCAATAAATAAAACAGTATAAATGTAAAGAAGGCAATGCACAGCAGATACACAGAAATAGGAATCAACTTTTCTTTATTTATCTTCACGAATACAGACTCAACACCGCCCTACACACTCCGTTGCAGGGGTCCGCGCACTCAGCTGCAGACTCTACTAGGCCTCTACACACTCAGTTGCAGAGCCTCTTCCTACTACTACGACCCAATACACTTAGACTCCTACTCTAAGCTCGAACCATTCGTATTCTTTTCTCTTATTCCCTCGCTCCCTTTACAACTTAGAGCCTCGCTCTATTTATACAATCCCATGGTCTGCGGACCATGGGTAGGCCAACATGACTTTACATTACATTACATTACTTTAGGGTGAACAGCCCTATGACTTAACCTATACTTCGCGCTCCGCGCCCACAAATCGCGGAGTCTTACAAAACCTTTGACTAAAACTTGGGCTTTGAGCCCCAAAACATGTTGTGGGGGGATTCCATGCCCAACAGGCCCCCAACACAATCATCGTGACTCATCCCGAGTCACTCTGCTGGTGTAGCGACCTTGGCGCGGAGCCCCTCCAACTGGTCCCGTACTGCTCGGAGGTCCGTAGCACACTGTTCTGCGATTTGCTGGACCTGTTGCATGCGCTCCTCTGATGCTTCTTTGTGAGGATCTGCTACCTGCCTTAGCGCATATAGTTCTTGCATCTGTGTGAGCTTTCCCTCAATGTCGGCCGTAATGGTGAAGGCCTCATCAATCCAAGGTTGGACGCACGCCTTGAGAAGTGCCTCTTTCTGTCTGGCGGCATCCACCTGCTCTTTCAGCACCCTTGCTTGCTGCATCTTTTCCAGTCGTTGGGTGAGGATGACTGTCTATGCAGTTCCCCTGACATTATCATATTGTTCCTGCAGTTCGCATGCCTCTATTTCCAGGCGTTGTATGTTGGGGTCCTCCTGCAAGGATGTGAGGACGTCAAAAGCTTGGTCCAACATACCGGTACAGTCCTGCACTGCCCGTCCAATTTCTTCCAGTCCTGTTTGAATCATGCTAACACACTACTCTCTAACTTCCGGAGGAGTGGAAGGCTATGCCTTCATCCGCAGCTCAGCAATCTGGAGGTTCAGCTCCAACTGCACTCGTGTTGTTTCCTCACGCGCGTTGCAGACTCCACTTGCCAGACAGTGGATCTGCATCTCTGTTGGTAGGTCTGCGGCGATGGACAACTCTGGGACTCGTTGACATGCTTCATCCACTATCTTCACAATCTGTTGGTTCTGTGATGCCAGTTCGTCCCACTGTAGGCTAAGTTGTTCGATGTTGATCTTCTGCTCACTCATCACCTGAATCGTGCAGCCTTCCCTAGTGTGGAGCTCTGCTATTATGCCATCCTACAACTGGTACAGTGTGTCTCACGAAAGGGCAGCCAAATTTAGGCCAAGTCCCTTGATCCTGCCCACCATGGCTCTGTCATCCTCTTTCTCTGCTGTTAGTGCTCCTTCTGGTAGCACTACGGTATTGGCCATCTTTGTGCGTAGCAGCTGCTCTGTTGCTGATGTACTTACTACACCGTAGGTGGCTACGGTTCCTTCCTATGGGGGCCACACCTATAGTTCCTGCAGTTGTGCCCTTAGGGCCCCCAACACAATTTGCTGCTTCGACATGGCTTCCTGGAGCTCTTCCTTGGTGACCTCATGAACCGTGTCGCCAATGTCGTAGAGGTCACGTTCTATTAGTGTGATCGGTTCGATGACCAATTTGGATGCCTTGACCTTTTTTCGTGGACCCGATCTCTCCGTGACGCACGCCCTTTTCAACTAGGGGGAAATTGTGCTCGGGTCTGTGCCTTCTTCTATGTTCTCTACTCCCTGTCATGTAGACAAGTTCTGGCCCTCCTCGTCCTGTGTTGTGGTGGCCCCTGTTGCCTACACTACTGTTGCTTCTTCGGTGGCCTTTTCTTGCTCTATGGTTGCCCTTGTTGCCTCGCGGATAGCCTTTTCCTCTGTGGCTGCTTGTTCATTGCGCCTTTGCTGGGCCAACTTTGTGACACGCAACTTGGTTGCATCCTTCTGCTTTTGTGCTGTTGTTCTATCCATCTCCGCCAGATCTGGGGCATGCCACTCAGGGGGCCATGATTCTAGCACTGAAAAGATCGCATCATCGATAGCGATGAAGGGGAGCTTGGTCCATTGTTGCGTCGGGTCCTTACGCGTCTTGATGTACACATTATGCATTTCCGCCTTGAAGTCTGCAAAGCACATTCGGATGCTCGCCTCCATAAGCACCTATAAGATCTTGGTCTCACGAATTTTCTTGGTGTCCTTGGTGGCCTAGAGCGACGCGTACTTTGTGGCCTCTCGTAAGTCCTATTCAATACTAGGGAACTGACTGTCCTCATGCAGTTCCCCTGTTACCAGTAAAATAGACAAGAGCAACCATGTGTAGTGGAAGGTCTTGCCCTGCTCCTGGGCTTCCTTGTAGTTAGTCAGGAACTCCTCACAGAGGAACTCGGCCCAGTTGAATTGGACCCCCTCCACACATTGTTCTGCCAACACAACTACCAGCACTAGCACCTCATCTCCATGGAATTTTCTCATTACCTTCCCAGCCAAGAGCTGGGTGGCTATGCGCACCCCTTTATCTTTAATGTTGCTAATTGCGTAACCCCTCTTTTTCTTCTCCAGTTTGTATTTTTTCTTCATGGCCTCTATGAGCGCCAAATCTCCACTTTTGCCTACTATCATCGCGGGGTCCTTTCCCTTACAGGGGAGCTGAGAAATCCTATGGATGAGATCCGTCGTGATGGGAATAGGCTCTTCCAGCCATAAGTACCCATCGTGCACCAGGCAAAGCAGTTTCCTAATGACGAAAATAGTGATAGGCGCGCAGTGAAAGTGTGGAATCCATAGCAGATGAAGTAATCTGGCCTTCTCCACACCACGCAGCCATTTCCACGGCTCTAGTGTTGTGACTGACCCCTCCGTACTTTGCTTCATGAGGCTCTCTGTCTCCAAGTGTGGGAACTTCTCGCTATCCACGAGGTCCCAATATTCAAACTTCATTGTGGGTACGTGACCCAGGTGCGAGCCCTCAAACACAATTCCATCGGGGACGAGCGAGGTCTGGAGTGCGCTTTTAATGGCATCCAAGTCCTTGGGTATCTTGGCTTTCCATTTTCGCGGAGGAACGTACTCGGGCAATTTCGCTGCAGCGCACATTAGCTGGATGTCCTCTTCCATGTCTTTTGCTGCCTCTATCTCATCAACGAGAGCTTGTAGGTCCTCCTCCTTGCCATCTATCTCAATGGTGACAACCTTGCCCTTTTATTCCATTGAAAGTTTACCGAACCATGGATTCCTTGGGGACATGCAAAATGGTCCCGCTGCCTGCTTATCTTTCTTGGGCCTCAGCATCCGAGGCGATTTTTGGATTTCCGGCGTGACCCCAGTGTCTCCAGGAACATCATGTACCGTGGGGTTCTGCACGGCCTCATCGATGGTTCCTTCTGCAGAGCCCAAACCTCTCCTGGTAGTTGTCATCTTGCTTGAGCTGTCTGTGGTTGTTCGCGAACTTCGGGGCTCAAATCTTGCTCGATGCTCAACACTCTATGCTCCAATGAAATGCTCAAATATCAAATGAACAAGTGTTTTCTTATCGTTAGCCCTTGGAGTTTTATAGCGCCTTTTGAATTCAAATCCGACCATTCCCACCAATTCTGGGCCATCAATGTTTTCTTGGCGGTAGATTGCCCCAAATCTAGCCCTTAATTTGTGTCTTAAATGCTCGCCACCCATTCCCTTTTTCCTTAAATTGGACATCTCGTCATGAACAGTGACACCAATGGTTACTTCCTAGCCTACCCGCGCAGTAGTGCAGCCCCCTGTGTGCGAGTGCGAACCTTGTGTCCTCCTGATTCTACGTGCACCTCCCTCATTGAGCAGCCCCCAAACAGACTCTTTTAGATTCCCACACTCTCTTTCAACTGTTTGGAGCACTGAGACTGTGCTCCCTACAGCTAGTCAGGTGGTCGCACCACCTGTGCGAGACTTCAATTCACCTTCCAGCATAGTCTGCGGAAACTCCTCAATTGTCTGCGCGACCGCCGGCACCACGTGTTCTACTGTATGCAGTGCGCTTCCCTGGTTACTGCGTTTGGTGAGGTGTGGTCGTAGCCATGGTAGCAGAGTCATAAAATCTCAGCGAAAATCTTCTAATGCAGTGGTATGGTCATCCGTATCTTGCTTTGTCATCCTTGGTTTATCGACGAGACATGCTTGCGTGATCTCGTTTTCCAGCCTTTTGATTTCAGCGTCCATCCAAATGCTTTTCTTCCTCAATCGTACCTGGTCCTGTTTGAGTTCGCGAAGTCTAAGGTTCCCTCGCTGGATGGCTTCCTGAATCCTTAGATGTTCGTCCTCGTGTAGATGTGTGATTTCTTCCTCCTGGCCATCACGCACTATCACAACTGCGGGAGCCATTACGTGCGGACTCCTTTTTGTATTCTCTTCAGAAATTACGGTTTTTACTCTGTTCCACATCTTTGGAATCATCTCTGCGTTCATGGTTTTGCACATGGTCCTATAGGCCCATTGAACCGCAGGTACGTGCAGGTCCGAATCAGTTCATCTCACCTAGTGAACCTTGTTTAGTACTCCGCACAACTTACTGAGTGCCTCATCATGGAGAATTGGTAGCGTGCGTCACCTTTCCTACTGTTGTGGTTTGTTCTGATTCTCTAGTCTAGGGGTGGTGTACATTTGTGCGGACTGTACAGCATATTTCTGTACCCATTGGGAAAGGTTAGCACGCAAGTTGTTCCGCCCCTGCTGATTGGCTTTCATTCAGAGCTGGGGTTTTCCAAAACATAAGCACATCATCCTTCTGCATCCGCGCCAGTCCTCAAAATTTCCTTGATGCATACCCCACCATCATGCGAGTGTTATGCATAGTGCCCACTTCAACATATCGAACCGCTACTGTTCTAGTACTGCGCTTTCAAATTTGCTCAGAAATTCATCCACCACTATTAATCCATCATATGTCAGCAACTCCCTTGCCTCTGTTGTCACGCAACGCAATGATCTAATCATCATGTTGCAATTAAGCATTGTTACTTCGTGCAGCCGATTTTTCCATCGCTCTATCTCTTCGTCTGAATCTGAAGTGCAAGAGCTTTCGCGCTCCCATGAAATCCTTCCATCTGCAGTCGGATTCACCCAATCTTGTTCTCACACAGTTATCTTGTAAATACAATCGAGATCATCATCACTATCATCATCACGCACCGGTTCAGTGTATCATGCTCCTTCGGCTGGATCTAGTGGTACTACCACGCGTAGTGACTTTTTCTCAAAGATCATTTTGTGCTTCTTCAGATTTATGACTCCGTTCATATCAGTGGCCCAGTCTATTCCTAGTAGCGCGGGATAGGGATTGCTGTCATCGACAATCTCTATCACTTCAAAATCCGCCTGCGTGCTTGCACCTTCAATATCAACTGTTACCCCTTGCAATCTTCCCATGGGCAAAATCTTCTATTGGTTCGTCATTCGGGTCTGCCCATGGATTCCCATGTTTGCTTTGGTAGTACATTTGTGTCTGAACCCAGATCCAAGATTACCTGAACCATTTTGTATTCACCTATTTGCGCAGTCAACCTCATTTCACTTCCTATGCGCAATGCATGCTTTCCAAGTTTCCATACCACGTGCGGTTCTCCTGACTTTGCGCACATAGTGATAAGTTCTTGTATTCCTTTGACCACCTTGCTGTCGCGTAGCAGTTTCATGCATGTCTCCAAAAATGTAGTGAGCATTGAAGGATTCATCCATGGTTCTAGTTGATCCTTACTACCTGAAGTGGAGGCCTCCATGAAGCTCTTCTTAGCTTCCATGAATGTCTTCTTCGTGAGTTCTAAATCAAATTTGGGTTCCTTGGTAGGAGCCTTGCGAACCCACATGCTTTCTTCTAGTTGCTTCCCTTTATCATCTCCCATGGTCATACCACTCCTGAGCATCATGTTTACATTTGGGTCTTCTTTGCGCGACTCAGACCTCATCATTTGTAAATTTTGGGTCGGAGGGGGCTAGAGTACCCCCTTTTTGCGCATCCTCGCTATCAGCGAAGGGAAGTCTTCTGCCTCATGATCAAACTGTGTACAGTACCAACATGATATTCTTGTCGGGTTTATACAATTTCATACATAGTGTCCTAGTCCTCCGCAATTGTAAAAAATTAGTTGTTCGCGACCCCTTCCTGGTCCCATTCCACCTCGACCCCGACCGCGCCCCTAAATCCAACGCGCGACATCCCTGCATTTGGGTCGAGGGCTCGCGTTTCGGTCTGCACCCTATAGGCAGGAGTCTGATCCATCATTAGTTTGTAGCTTCGGCAGGTGCATTCATCATGGCCTACCGACCTGCAAAAATTACAAAACAATTTCTAGGACGTCTGCGTATACTTCTGCATCAGATGACAATTGTCTATAGTGTGTTTTCCTCCTATCTAGAAAATTGTGCACCATAGGGCAGACGCCGCGCTAGGCCCTACCTGTGCCTCCGGTCTTAACGGCATCAGCCCTCCTCCTACAAAGTAGTTCACGAACACTAGACAGTGGTCCTTGTCATGCCCTTGGCCTTTGCATTTTATGCACCATACTTCCTTGCGCACCTCCGGCCGAGGTGTCTTGTCTTGTTTCAAAATTTGCATTTCCAGACACAAATTTTGCAGTTGCACATGGATTTTTTGGACTCCCAACCCAGGGTCTTGTATAGGGGTCTCATGTAATCTCATTTCCATTTCCAACGCTTCAGCCTGGGTGGAAAGTTTTTGCTGTGACAGCGTTGTCCTTAAGTGTGGCGTAAGTGAGGCCACAAACCATGCGCGATGTTGTGCATCCATTAACATCATATTGGATTTGCAGATCGTACTCTTCAGCCTTTGGTCCAGATCCTAGGGGGTCTCACCAAGGAGCATCGCAATCTCCTTAAACCCAATGATTGATTGCATTTCTTATTTTTGCCTACTAAATTCCCTGTTTAGCGCGGCCTAGATCTCTACGATTCCTGCATTTAGGTGGTCATTAGAATGCTTGATATACCATGTTAATGCGTGATCCTGTAACACGCTCACCAGCGTATCCTTTTCAATATTATCATCCACGACGCCCTGTGCTTCCCATATTTCTCTTACCACAAACCGGAATTGGTTCGGATCTTCATTTCCCACTCCTCTGAATACCGGTAGTTTGATCACACTCGCCATACTGAACTGTGGTGGTGGCGGAGGTGGGGTGGGTGGAGATGGAGGTGAGGAGGGTGAGATCAGTGGCGGTGTGGGTGGAGGTGGTAAACACGAAATACATTGCCTTATCAAACTGACCGCGCTTCTCGGAGAAACTTTCGCGAGCTCTTCCTCGCTTTCCCGCGAGGGTGAAATTAAGGGACTATTTTCCAACTCTTCACTACTTCTGCTTCTGTAGATCTTCCCGCTTCGTGTAGTTCCAAACATTAATTTATTCGTATAACCCGCTTTTCACACAATAGCATCTTAATCCAAGTGTTCAAAGATTTAATATACTTACCTCGCAGTCCCTTGAGAAAACGTCGTTCCGCCTCACTGTAGCTGACGGTTGTGTCGACCGCAAACTCAGTGATAAATCCTCCTATTATTCGGTCAAGCCAATGGTCCACAGCTCGCGCTATCTTATCTCCTGATGCTTCTAGTCTGCACACTAATTCCGGAGTCCACACTATTGGTTTGTCGAGCCTACACCTTCCTTGGTTGTCTGCTAACTTCACGATCCACTCATATAGCTCAAAAGGAAAGGATGAAAAGAAAATTTTGTGGATTTCCATATACAAGTAGCGCTCCAACCACTATTCCTTAGATACTCATGGATTTTTTCTTTCTTGTGCCGCGAACTCGTGAATCTTCTTGTCCAACCACTCTTCAATTTCTTTCTTCATTGGATTCCAATGGCATGACATCAAACATCCTTTATGCATATCCCAGCCCCGGCAACGGAACCATTTGTTGGCTTGTATTGGCCTCACCCAGGTTCAAAGGTGATTTAGCCAAGCAAATCCCGGTAATATTGAACCTTTCGGCAATAGTTTGTGAAGTGCGGACTGAGGTCTCACCCGAAGTAGTATGGGAGGGTGCTAGAACCAGGTTTCTGCACCCTGGGGATGTCTGATGAGCTTCTGGGGGTCCGCGGTTTGACCCTGCACGCACGTCGCTACGCGCACTTGCTATCCCTTCGCAACTTGCGATGCTGCTTCCGCGCAGCCCTACTCGGGGCACAACCCGTAATATCCAAGTCCCTTGCTATGTAATCTATTATTATCTGGTTACTTAACTTGTTTAGGTAAGACTAATGATTATTACAACATATTAAGCAATCATATCAGTGTGCGCGATAAATAAAACAGTATAAACGTAAAGAAGGAAATGCACAGCAGATACACAAAAATAGGAATCAACTTCTCTTTATTTATCTTCAATCCTGATTACAAACTTAACACCACCCTACGCACTCAGCTGCAAGGGTCCGCGCACTCAACTACGGACTCTACTAGGCCTCTGCGCACTCAGCTGCAGAGCCTCTTCCTACTACTATGACCCAATACACTTAGACTCCTACTCTAAGCTCGAACCATTCGTATTCTTTTCTCTTCCTCCCTCGCTTCCTTTACAACTTAGAGTCTCGCTCAATTTATACAATCCCATGGTCCACGAACCATGGGTAGGCCGACGTGACTGTACATTACATTACATTACTTTAGGGCAGACAACCCTATGACTTAACCTATACTTCGTGCTCTGCGCCCAAAAATCGCGGAGTCTTACAAAACCTTTGACTAAAACTTGGGCTTTGAGCCCCAAAACATGTTGTGGGGGGATTCCATGCCCAACATGACTCATATTTGGTGTATGAATTTGCACCTAGTGATAGAAATGACTTATGAGAATGACGTGATGAAGTTTGGATTGATATTGCATGATTGATTACAACTTCTTGTCATTTGATATGAGCTCCACCTATCTCCTGGTTGAAAGAATTGATATTGTGATATTGATGACTTTGATAATGGTCGTGATCTGGCTTCTAAACTTTGATAAGGTGACTTTGTTGATGTTATGGTACAAAATTGATTTATGTAAGGCTAATTATGTTGGCGTAGCAAGGCATTATGCTTAGATAATTGCATGAAGAAAGCTCCCCAATCCTAATATGTTTATATTTGACAGTTATCTGATGAAGTCAGGATGATGAGTTCTAAGGTATGGCTTTGATTTTGATTATGGTTCTGGTTTTATATCTTGATGTTCCACTGTTGACAGGTGATGAGCCTCTTATGATCTAAATCAAAGGGAGATAGCTTCTAAAGCTCGAAATGATGTATCATGGCATGACGAATCGATTTCTGAAATTTGGAAAAGAAATTCTATATTGCAAAGCTATTGGAAAACGTTTTTGAATAATCAAAATGTAAATCCTTGGATACTCTGATTTGAAGTTCAAATATGTTGTTGAACTTGACATGGCACCCAATTGTTGATTAAAGCATTGATGTTCCGTTTTGAACATCCATCTGTATATATATGATGTGAATAGAACCTGAATAACTTCATGAGTGAGCCACTTCATTCACATAGAGTTTCTACCAAGCATCCTTTGAAATATCTACATGGGATATTATATTTTTGAGGCTGAGATATTTCTCCTATGATATGTGATTTCATGGATGTATTGTTTTTGATAGAGATTATTGTTAAGCACATTTGGATGTTGCTTTAGTATGAGATCTGCCATGATATCTTCGATGAGAGGTCCATAGTATTATTGAGGTTGAGTACAATGTTGCTAGCATGGCTAGCTATGAGGCAAGATGAATAAGCTCCTTTTATATTTGTCTAAGCATGATCTGGATATGACATGGATACATTGTGATAACATAGAGTGAGATTTGATTGCTAGAAAGTCCCATATTTATAGTTGGGATTGAGATACGCTCATATACTGATATCATGCATATATTCGAAACAAGCTCGGGCTTGTGGTTGGCACCTCCTTGAGAGGGAGGATGATTATGATATCCTTTTGAGATTTATATGATTATTTATGTTTTGACATGATATTTGATTTGATGTCCTTATGAATAAGAAACAACTGCTATTGAGACAAGCAGATACCATATTTGAGTATGATGAGAACAACATTGATCAAGGACACTAAGCTAGCTCTTCCTCCCTGTCTAAGCTCCCAGGGTGAGGAATTGAGTTAGAAGGGATCTTGGGGTTGAGGTAACTCTGGAAAATAGGGTATGACCCCTATCTGTTACCCATAGGGTTGAAGATGTTGCTCCCTTGACTTCACAGGGTCGGAGAATGTTTTCTCCCCTTTCTAGTCTTTGCAGAGTATACCCTAGTTGGCATCATACCCACAAGTCGAGCTTGTCGCGAATATTGATCCTCATTTGGCCAATGATTTGAGAGTTTACTTTGGGTGTACAACCCAAGTCTATTATGATGTCGGTGTTCTACCACATGACTATTCAGGGTCATTTATGGGAATATCAGTAGGCAATAGGATGAGTTAAGATAAACCTATGCGATTCCAGGTTAAGATTGAGCTCCCTGATGAGATCCCAGGGTCGAGATGTGCTCCTTGTGTGCTTGTATATCCTATTCATTAATATGGGGTTGTAGATGTGTATCTCCCCCATGAGATTCTGGGTCGAGATGTGTTCTCTGATGTGGTTCCAAGTTGAGATGTGCTCCTTGATGATATGCTCTCCAACGACGATTGATGATGATATTCCGAGTAGTATCCTGCTGGAAGAGATTTCGAATAGAATTCTTATGGATAGAGGGTGGTAGCTTAAGCTCCCCTTCGGTAACAAATTCTTCTTTGTCTAGATTCGAAAATGTTCAGCTTACGAGTAGGAACAATCAAGAGATCAGTAGGAATAAGCAAGCGATGGATCGAGATGTACATTGATGATTTGTGATGATGAGATACTTGAGCTAGTCATGGCATGATGACTACATGAAAAAGATGATTAGGGATGATACTTGATGACACTTGAAGACACCAGAATGGCATATTGATCTATGGACAGATATTGGCAGGTGGAATTCTCCCTAGTTGAGAGGATGTTAATTTTTGCAACTGCAATCAAATTCCACCTTTGACAGATCAAATGACCGAGATGATGATTACGTTATATTCCTCTTTTCGAGAGGAACAAAATCGACCTAAATATCACCTTATTTGGACAAGCGAAAGTTGATTTTTTGAATTTATTTATTCACTCATATATATTGGGTTAGGTCAGCCCTAAGCACATGTTAAATTCGACAAGTCGGCCTCAACCCCAAGTGGACCCTCATGAAAGCATATAAATAGAAGAGTCCTCAAGCTCATTTTTACACATTGATAAAGCCATCTTCTATTTTCTTATTGTCTTGGTTCGCATAGGTCTGTCAGAGGAAAGTTCGCGCAAGGGTGTGAAATCTCAGGGATGAAGCTCGCACGGATCTAGGGTTTTTCTTATTCCCAGACGTTGACACAGAACTGGGCATTTCAGTCCCTAGATGCTGGCACACAGTGGTCCTGACAACATCCAGGGAGCCTTGGACACTAGCATAAAGTGTTATGGGAGCATCTGAGAGGCTAGGGTTTTCGCTACTCAGTTTGGTCCCCAGACTCACACATAGTATGGTCCTAAGAGCGTCTGGGCTGCCATAGAAACTTGCACATAAGCCTATGAGAGAGTCTAGGGTTTGAGGTTGATTTGGATATGGTTGACCCTATACACCCTCATCCAATTCACCTGGGAGCATCCAGATTTTTTTCAGACGCAGTCTTCCAGTTCTGTAGAGAGCATCCATGACTGCTATAGACGCTCGCACAACTCCTCCTCCCTGCGTCTAGGACTCAAAGATGATATTTCAATATTCCAAAGATTTCGCTCAGTGACAGCAGTGTTCAGCATAGTGACAGCAGTATCCATTAATTCACTACAGTCAGTGACAGCACACTACAGTCCTCATAATCAAGGTTGTGATTATAAGCATGATTAGATATGTTTCATGGATATCATAGTTGTTTTGTTGCATAGATAAAGTTATGGATCATTGTAATCTCTTTTTCTAAATCATTTGATGATGATCTAAGAAGAAGAATATTTGCAAGGGTTTTCCTCATAGTGAGTTTTTCCCTGGGCTCGGACCAATCCTGGTGCCTCTATGTGTGCATATTTTTCTTCTATTGTTTCTTTAAGTTATGTTGCATTGATGATGATGATGTTGTTATTTCTATATAGTTGCATATGCTGACGAATAATGGTGTAGATCTTAATCATTTAATTATGATATGGGGTGAACTTAATGTATTAATGAAGAAATGCAATTTTCAAAGCAAAGAACAATGCAGCCCTATGAAAAATTAACATTTTCCAAATTTGTTAACAAAATTTTCTCATTATCATGTAAAATAAACATGCATAACTATCTCTAGAAATTACTCAATCATTATGAGAACACAAGTTGAAAATTAGATCTACAAGAAGACAAAGTGATAGCAAGGAAATATTCATATATACATAGGATGAAGTTACAAGTAGATACCAACAACATAATACAAGCCAATATAACTCATGCTCTTCAAACCCTAGCTAGGTCATCCACCATATACAACAAACCCTAGTCACCAAATTGATCTCTTAGCTAGGAATAACTCCCAACCATAGTTGGTTGCACCACCGGATATTCACAAATAGAAAGCATACACATTGTCAAATCCACTTTGGCACCTACACTTACATATCACAAGTGCACAAGAGGAAAAAAGATAGTCTCCCTCTATCTTCTCCACATCAAGCACTCCATATACCATTTCCCAAAATACTTTAAATACCAAGAACTTATCCAAACATACTACCTCCATTTGATGTCTTATTCTTCTATTGTTCCAAGTATCAAGGCCATATTGTTGTTTTTCCATGACCCTGGTGTCTAGGATAGAATCTTAAATCTCTAACGCTACAAAACCAATAATCACAATGAAACTAATTTACATAGTGGAACAATATACAACAATAAATCTATTAGTGCACAAAATATACACAAATTTTTACACAAGAATCTACAACAACCCAATATTCATTATATTAATCCAACTAAATAATACAATAGTCTAGGGCTCTTGTACTAGGGATAATGGCCCTCAAATATCCACAAGTAAAAGAATACAAATACATTACTATTTGATTGTCTTGCTAATGTAGTGCACCTTACAGTTGCTTTGTCATACCCTGTAACCTACTAATCCTTCTGCTCCTAATCTTCTCACTAGTTTCTCCTTTCTCCATCAAGGAACAACACATAGATACTCCAGGAGGGTTGAATGACATCATTGTTGCATGTCTCTTCTGATACAATGAACTTTGGTTGATCCAATCTTCTCCTCTAGGTTGGCCAATCCCTGAGCACCAAACTTCCTCTTCTAGTAGCTTCCTTCGTCCTTCAAAGAGCTACTCATAGGCTCAATAATTCACTCACCTTTAGCTATCAAACTCCTTTATAATTGTTGATCAAGGGCTACTCTTGGGTCACCTACACGCTTCCCTCCAACAATCCTAATGTACCCAATACTTTTTTCCATACTAGGAATCCATCCCTAGAACCAAATCAACAAGCAATCCCTAATACATACCTTGGTTTGTAGGTATGTTCTTTGTTGCAAGTTATTCTCCTGGTTAGGTTTTATAACACATCGTTATAGCCCTCTTTTCCTCTTCTAGAACCACTCTAGAAACTACAGCCTTGCTCCAATATGCCCCTATTATTGTCCAAACCTATCCAACCTACGTTGTCCTCTTCCAAAATTTTGTTTAGGTCTGCAACACCCTACAGTAGCCTAAAACAACCCTCACAACACTACCATGTGACCATGCTACTGTATTGTAGCAAAAAGAGTTGCCTCCACACAAAATCGCACCCAAAATAGCCCTAAAACCCTCTCTCTATAATGTGGCCTCCTTCCTGCAATAGCTCGGACCTGTACCAAGACAAGGGACACCTCAAAAACTCATAAAATGTTCCACACTAGTCCTCCTTTTCATTTGTGGTTGCCTTAGAGAAGTATGGTGATGATTTGATACACTTGGATGGTGAGGAATGACCTCCAATGTCACTCATATTTATACAGCTCATGTGGTGTCTCCAACATGTCTTGTGGCACACAAATACACTATGTCGACTTACTCTAGGTGCCACAAAAACCATTCCTTAACTTGAAAGATTCATCTCCACAGAAAAATCAGAATTTGATGATTCTGGATGCGTTGCATTCGTCTCGACATCCTCTATCATCTCCATCCATCATGTGTCTAGTGAGGCTCATGGATTCACATCCACATGCTTGGGTGCATAGCCCACATCTCGGGTTCCAAGCCCACAATGCCCTATTGTGGCACTCCAACCTCCAAACCCCAAACCCTAGGTGTAACGCCTTGGAGGATCGTGCGAAGGCGCGCGCCCCTCTCACTTGAAAATCGACTAAGTGTTGGTTCGAGCGCTCCATAAACGACAAAGGCATTTGCAAAGTGCATGCGCGAATATGGAGAGAGCTCGCCTATTTATATGGTGGACAGGCGGTTCACTTGTGCGTTCAAGCTGACCAAGGGCGCAACCACACGTTGGGCAAGCCGACGGAGGATAGAGCGTTTGGTGGGCGAAGTTTTATGTAGTTTGGAGGTCGGCCGAATGGGGAGGCGACTACCATGTGCGCATATAAGTAAAGGATGGACGCACGCTCATTGGCATCAACTCTCATCGCATTCTCTTCGCACAAAGGAGTGTGCGCACAAGGGATTGCGCAAAGACTACCGCAGCTCGCACAAAGGGAATGAGCCCGCCGAGCCGGGCAGAGGTTTCGGGTGCACGGTGGAAGAGTTGTGAAGTTTGTGGTGGTGCGCACGGGCGCCCACGCCGGTTACGCATTTGGATTGGGTTGAGGTTTGGGCACGGGTCGTGCACGGGTGCGCCCGCCCACCCAACGCCAAGGTTATGTGTATGTATTGTATTTCGGTGGATTATTAAGGCAGACCATCGTGCGCTCTTGCACGGGCGGGCGCCCACTTGTATTATTAACGCCGGTGGAGCGCGGCTCCCGATCATTGTAATTCCTCTTATATAATAAAAGATCGCTTATTTTATATTATTGTTGAGTTATTATCATTCTATGTTGTTGATGGTTTCCGCACATTAATAATATGTAATTCATTTTTATTATGAATTATTGAAGGTGTAGTTCGTAAAGTTAATTAACAACGGAACAAGTTATTAACTTAGGCGGTGCCGCACCCGGCCAATTTAACGAAAAAAGAATTGGGGGCGTGACAGGTGGTATCAGAGCAGGTTCACAGGTGGTGAAGCCGTTTCTTATGACAGGTGAATCTGATTCAGGATTGAAGAAGCTTGATGAACAGGGAAGATTTATGGAGAAATCGTGGATGAACAGTCTGGGTTTCGTGGACTTGATGGTTCATGGTAAGACCATTCAAGCTCTGGTGGACACGGGGGCCACTCATAACTTCATAACGACACGGTTGGTGAAAGAGGTTGGACTAATGATATTCCCATCGAATATGGAAGTCAAGGCAGTGAACTCTAGAGCTAAAGTGGTGGGGTTGGTACACGAAGTACCTGTGCAGATAAAAGACTGGAAGGGTCAGTTGGACTTCACGGTGATGGAGATGAATGACTTTGATATGATACTCGGACAGGATTTCTTGAAGGGAAACAAGGCTATTGTTGTCCCCTTCTGTGATGAGGTGGTGCTGGTTGGACAAACACAAACTTGGACTTTTCCCACTCATAGGAAAAGGAGGGAAGTCAAGGTGCAGCATGTTTCGGCACTGAATTTGGAGAAGGCTATGAAGGAGTCAAATATGGAGACATATGTGGTGATGTTCAAGGATGTCGAAGGTGATGGAGTGGGGACGCCTATTCCAGCTGAGATATCTGATGTGCTTACCAAATATGCGGATTTGATGTCTGATGAGCTTCCAAAGAAGCTTCCACCAAGACGTACAGTGGACCATAGCATTGAGCTTGAGCGAGGAAAGCAACCCCCGGCTAAAGCACCTTATCGGTTGTCAGGGCCTGAGTTGGAGGAGTTGAAATGACAGTTAAAGGAGTTAACTGATGCAGGTTTCATTAGACCTTCAAGGTCCCCTTATGGAGCTCCGGTATTGTTCCAGCGGAAGAAGGATTCGAATGAGCTACGGATGTGGTGTGATTACCGTGCATTGAACAAGTAGACGGTAAGGAACAGGTATCCTTTGCCATTGGTTGTTGATTGCTTTGACAAGCTTGCGAAAGCCCGAGTGTTTTCCAAGCTGGACTTGAGGCATGGGTATTATCAGGTGCGATAGCTAAAGGAGATGAGAAGAATACCGCGATAGTAACAAGGTATGGTAGCTTTGAGTTCCTTGTTATGCCATTCGGGTTGTGCAATGCTCCTGCTACATTTTTCACTTTGATGAACGATGTTCTACAACCATACTTGGATTCGTTCGTAGTAGTATACTTGGATGATATAGTGGTGTTCAGTGACAACATGGAGGATCATAAGAAGCACTTGGCGATGGTGTTCGAGGCGCTGAGGGAAAATCAGTTGTTCTTGAAGAAGTCTAAGTGTGTGTTCGCTCAGACCGAGATTCCATTCCTTGGGCATATTGTTGGTCAAGGGTACATACGGATGGATCCGAGTAGAGTGAAGGCGATTGAGGACTGGGTTGAGCCGAAGAATGTCCATGAGATGAGAGTGTTCTTGGGCATGACCAACTACCAACGGAAGTTTGTAGAGGGGTACTCCAAGGTGACATCAGCACTGACAAACTTATTGAAGAAAGACAAGAGGTGGAGTTGGACGAACAAATGTCAAGAGGCATTTGATGACTTGAAGAAGAGGATGGTTACAGCACCGATACTGAAGTTTCCTGACTTCGAGAGACCGTTTGAGGTACACACAGATGCTTCAGATTTTGCCATAGGAGGAGTTCTTATGCAGGATGGGCATCCGATGGCGTATGAGAGTCGGAAGTTGCAGGATAGAGAATGAAGGTATCTGGTTCATGAGAAGGAGATGACTGCCATCATCCATTGTCTTCATGTGTGGAGGCATTACCTGATTGGGAAGTTGTTTGTTGTCAAGACTGACAACGTTGCAGCAAGTTATTTTGCATCACAACTGAAGCTTTCTACGAAGCAAGCTCATTGGCAGGACTTCTTGGCAGAATTCGACATGACTATCGAGTATAGACCGGGAAGGCACAATGCAGTAGCAAATGCCCTTAGCAGGAAGGGACAACTTGCGGCATTGGAGGGAGAAGACCGGGTAGCTAGGAGTAGGAGTCGAGTTCAGATGTCAGAAGAGATGTATAATAAGATCAAGGAAAGTGTTGAAACCGATACTTTGGCCCAGAATATAGTGAAGCAGATAAAGGAAGGGAAGACACGAAAGTTCTTTCTACGAAACGGGTTCTTGTTCTTTGGAAACCGACTCTATGTTCCAAAGTCATCTGGGCTCAGGAGGCACCTTTTGAAGAAGTGCCACGATTCTCCGTGGGCTGGCCACCCAGGGATGCGTCGTTCTTTGGCATTGTTGGAGAGAGGATTCTTTTGGGAAAAGATGCAGGAGGATGTAGAGGAGTATGTACATATGTGCATCATTTGTCAGCAGGACAAATCGGATACTCATAGGCAAGGAGGACTGTTGCAACCTTTACCGATTCCTGAGAGACCATGGATGAGTGTCTCAATGGACTTCATCACTCAGTTGCCACAGGTTCAGGGGTATAATGGGATTATGGTCGTGGTTGATCATTTTTCCAAGTATGCTGTCTTTGTTCCTACAAAGATACCTTGTGGAGCCAAGCGGACTGCAGAGTTGTTCTTTAAGAACATAGTGAAGTATTGGGGGATGCCATTGAGCATTGTGTCGGATAGAGATTCGCGTTTTACAGGCAGATTTTGGACCACATTATTCAAGCTAGTCGGGACAGAATTGTTGATGAGTTCGAGTTACCATCTGCAGACAGATGGGTAGACCGAGAGGATCAACGCATTACTGGAGGACTACTTGAGACATTATGTGACGGCTGATCAGAAGAATTGGCCTGAATTCTTGGATATTGCTCAGTTTAGCTACAATATTCAAAAGAGTTATGCGATGGGGTATAGTCCATTTGAGTTGGTGAATGGGCAGATGCCGGTTGCACCGCATACCGTAGTGACGGGAGGCTTCTTGAGGAGTCCTCATGCGAAGAAGTTCATGAAGGCTTGGGAGGAGACCTTGGAGTTAGCACGGTTACGCTTGCACAATGCTGCAAGGAGGATGAAAAAGTATGTTGATCGTGGGAGATGGGAGGCACACTTCAGTGTGGGAGATATGGTGTTTCTCAGGATTACTGGGGAGAAATTTCAGCCAGCCAAGGGGACGACGAGCAAACTGACACGGAAGTATGAGGGACCATTCCGAGTGAAGAAGAAAGTGGGGGAAGTTGCTTACGAGCTGGAGCTTCCATGCCATATGCACATGAAGCACCCAGTTTTTCATGTGAGTCAGTTGAAGAGATGTAGACTTGATTCAGACCATCCGGAGAGAGTTGAACCAACGAGAGGACCAGTCGTCATTGTGGACAGACCAGGACTAGAGTTGGAGAATATTTTGAGTCTCAGAACTACAGGAGTTTGTTGCCACATGCGACGAGAATTTCTTTGCAGATGGAAGGATGCACCGGAGGAAGACAGTTGGGAAACGGAGGACTCACTTTGGAGATGGAAGAACAAGATCGAGAAGTACGACAGGAAGTTGAGGAGAAGAGCAGGATTGTCGAGGCGACAATGATTTCCAGTGGGGGAGGATGTAACGCCTTGGAGGATCGTGCGAAGGTGTGCGCCCCTCTCACTTGAAAATCGACTAAGTGTTGGTGCGAGCGCTCCATAAACGACGAAGACATTTGTGAAGTGCGGGCGCGAATATGGAGAGATCTCGCCTATTTATATGGTGGACAGGCGGTTCACTTGTGCGTTCAAGCCGACCAAGGGCACAACCACACGTTGGGCAAGCCGACAGAGGATAGAGTGTTTGGTGGGCGAAGTTTTATGTAGTTTTGACGTCAGCCGAATGGGGAGGCGACTACCATGTGCGCATATAAGTAAAGGATGGACGCACGCTCATTGGCATCAACTCTCATCGCATTCTCTTCGCACAAGGGATTGCGCAAAGACTACCGCAGCTCGCACAAAGGGAATGAGCCCGCCGAGCCGGGCAGAGGTTTCAAGTGCACGGTGGAAGAGTTTTGAAGTTTGTGGTGGTGCGCACAGGCGCCCACGCCGGTTACGCATTTGGATTGGGTTGAGATTTGGGCATGGGTCGTGCGCGGGTGCGCCCGCCCGCCCAATGCTAAGGTTATGTGTATGTATTGTATTTCGGTGGATTATTAAGGCAGACCGTCGTGCGCTCTTGCACGGGCGGGCGCCCACTTATATTATTAACACCGGTGGAGTGCAGCTCCCGGTCATTGTAATTCCTCTTATATAATAAAAGATCACTTCTTTTATATTATTGTTGAGTTATTATCATTCTATATTGTTGATGGTTTCCGCACATTAATAATATGTAATTCATGTTTATTATGAATTGTTGAAGGCGTAGTTCGTAAAGTTAATTAACGACGGAACAAGTTATTAACTTAGGCGGTGCCGCACTCGGCCAATTTAACGAAAAAAGAATTGGGGGCGTGACACTAGGGCTTGGAGTACCTCCCAAGCTACCAAAAATCAATACACCCTCTTAGCGAGGGAGGTATTTCGAAGACTATGAAGTAGCTCATCATCATCATCATCACTGCTCGCAACACTCACCCAACTCCTACCGCTCACAACTACAGCAATCCCTGTAGCATGAACTGTGCCTCTCTCAAAAGCATCCCTTTCACTGGAAGCATCCTACTTCTTCTTATTCAATTGAAATGTCTTCCAATCTCTCCATGATTCCTTTTGGAATTTGTAGGAGCATCATTTCTCCCTATTGACCATGCGCTCTTTTGGGTTGCAAAGTCTCCCTATTAACCTTCAAACTCCCTCTAGAAGTCGACTCCCTTGAGCATCTAGAACCTGGATCTTCTTTTCTATAACTTGTACCTACTCCTATGAAGCCTACACCTGCACCTGCTTCTCTGGAACCTGCACCTAGTCCTCCTACTTCTTCCCATGATCCATAAGCTTTTCTATCAGCGTGTATAGACCATGCTCTCTAACTCAAATCACCACATTCACAGAGCTAGAGCCTTTGGGCCTGAGTCTTGCCTTCATACGCTTGAACGTGACCTCAAACCCCTTATTGATCCAGGTGGATGTTGGTGGCCACCCACCTATCCCACTTGGACCCCCACAACTATCTCTTTCAGTTTTTAGTTTCCTTAATTATAGCACAGTTTACTATTTTTAGCATTTTTTCGGGTCCTAAACTTCCGGAGCCGTTTTGAGGCCCTAAACGACGTTTTTTTGGAAATCTACCGCCAGCGATTTTTCTAATAAAAATCGTCTTTTCCGTCGTAGTCCTCGGAGACATCTTTCCAACGGGCTATCATGCATCAAACAGAGATAATACAACCAATTCGCGACCCGGGAAGTTGGCTGTCCAACTCACCCCAAAACGGGGCCCACAATTTGGCGTTTCATCTTCTAGGGTTAGGTTTTGGAATGTGAAGGGTTTTCCATTGTTTCTCAATAATAAATAGGCCTTCGAGCCTCATTGTGAACACATTTCGGAACAGTTCAGAGGCATCTAGCCGACACATCTCTTCTCAGAGATAAGCCGGATCACTTATGCTTGATCGTTGAGATAGATATCACATTATATTTGAGTTCTGATACAAACAATAAATTCTGGACTCGCATCACCTTTCCTGACTCCATCTTGAACGACACAACTCTCGATCCTCGGATCTCCTTCTGAATATTATCGCCCAACACCATGTGCAACTTCAAGTCCCAATCAGCTAGAGTCTTGAATACCTCCTATGACCCTATCATATGTTTTGACGACCCACTATCCACGTACCATGCAGCCTTGTCGAAGGTACCCTACGAGAAATGAGAGATCAAGGCAAAGTTCTCTTCCTCCAATCTCCTGGTGAGAGCATCTTTCTCAGCAAAAATGGAAATCTCGGCGATCTGCTTCCCTTTCTTCTTCTCATCATCTCCCGTCTACTTCTTAATTGGACATATCGTCGAAAAATGACCAATCTCACCACAGTCAAAACACTTAATCTCACTGAAGTCCTTCTTCTGCTTTCCCTTCATTCTTGTTGCAATTGCCACATCATCATATGAAGCCTTCTTATTCATATGAATATCCTCGTCTCACAACTCTTCCTGAATGAAGTCATCCCACAACCTATTCCAGTCTGGAAATTTCTCTTTAGAAACGATCCCATTGATGAATGGCTTCCATTCCTCGATGAACCCTTTTAAAGCAATCATCACCATATTAGAATCTAAAATAGGCACACTAACAGCATAAATCTAATATTTGACCAGAGACAACCTCGTCAGATATGAAATCACTCCTTCACCCTGCAACATCTTGGTGGACATCAAATTGTCCTTGTTTGGACAATTTAGAGTGTCCTAAATTGCTATATTAATTGTCAATTCGGGAGTCGTAAATTGTTGAAGTGTGGTGCACTATATGTGCAAGATAACCTATTTCTTACTTTTTTGTCGTTTTTTATTTTTATTTTGTTTTTGGGGGTTTTTATCTTAGTTTATCTCCTACTGTGAAATGGAAATTCTAAATGGATATAAATATTCAAGGCAATTATGTCCTTTAAAATGATTTCCAAAACTTCAAACTTTAGAAGATCTTAGAACATGCAATGATGAAATTAATTCCTAAAATAAAATGAAAATGTGCCACTATTCTAATTAAACAAACAGTGAACTATTGATCATGAAACCATTATCCCTGTTGTTGTCTAAATACAAAAGAAATGAATTAAGCTACTGTACTCAAAGAAATCCAAAAAGGTGCAAGTAAAGTAAAGCCAAAATCAAATTACATCAATTCATATTCTGACCCTTCACCATTAATCTCGCTACGGCTTTCGGAGGTAATCATAAACAACTTGAACAATCTGATATCTAATTTGCAGGAAAATAAAACTAATATCAAATTACACACTCATACTTCAATCCCTCACCATTAGTCTCGCTATGGCTTTCGGAGGTAACTGACAATGATATGAGTAATTTAATATCTAATTTGCAGAAAAATAAACTAATATCAAATTACACACTCATACTTCAATCCCTCACCATTAGTCTCGCTATGGCTTTCGGAGGTAACTGATAATGACATGAGCAATTTAATATCTAATCTAACTAATAAAGCCAATAAACAATCTTGAAATAAACAAAACAGTGCTAGAATTAAAAGCTAAGAAAAATAAATCAGCAGAAAGACAAGACTGATTCCATGTCATTAGTCATTGTGAAAACTATATGCAAATGCCCGGGCTGCCTACTGTAATCTGGAACAAATACATTGATCAGCATTAACAGCAGTATAAAGCATGTAAAATTATGGACAGAAATAAAACGTTAATACCATAAGAAATGCAATATATACACGTGAATAACTATGGCATAATGAACGTAAGGAAACACAGCATGAAACTATACAGCAATAAACAAAACCTCGGCGTGTGCAGGGGCCCTCTGCACAACCTCGAGCAATAGTTATCAACCACGAATTGTGCTTATAAACAGAGTCTTCTCATATATTCAAAACGCAGTCATAACAACGAAACAGTGTCACAGCATAGTGGGCTTTCTTAACAGCAAAATTACATTACAAAGACTAACTATCATGCGTATGGGAACGCATTATTTATAACAGAAGGCTACATAACTAATTTCCTAAAAACTGTGCTGATAGAGGACACGTGAACGACAATGTCCATGGATCTAGCATCATAGCTGCCATGATGATTAAATCTATTGAGGGTAGTTGTTGGATTCGGCTTATGGAACAGTCCACAGGTGTTGATATGTCCCAAGAGTTCTAGGAACGGCCATGCAAGTCTTCACGTGGTTGGAAACGGAGTCCTATTGTTGTAGGACCCCTATATTTTGACCACCTTTGACCACGGCCTTCTTTGATGAATTCGACTGAGCCAATAGGACTCGGTCCATGTCCACGTCATTTCCAACTTGCCCATGTGACTCGATTTGCCTGAAGACACCTGCAATATAGAGTTTAACAAAAAGGCTGTGGAAAGTTGGACTAGCTGTGGAAAGTGACAAGATTCCGCAGCTTATGAGCAAAAATATAGTTCAAACAGAAAACACAAAACATAGTTAGAAAACCATTTTATGTGCTCTTTTAAACTCAATATGCAGTGATGTTGATAGCTTATGAGGTCCAGGTGGATGGAAAAATTTTAAGAAATGTGTAGGAAAAGCGTGGTTTCGGGGCTCAACATACCCCCACTGCAAAGGTGTTGCATGTCCCCATGCAACCAAAATTTGTATCATCCTCCCTTTAGTCCATGTGCTATAACACCTCTGCCAGCACATCCAATCCTCTTCTCCTCTTCCTTGGTACTACCACCATCCTAGGCTTCCTCATCAAGCATCTGAATTTGAGGTTGATAAGTGTTGTATTCAACCTCTTGCATTTCTTCTTCAATTTCCTATTCTTTTTCTACCACAGTCCTAGATGTAACATAGTGTTGTCATGAATGATCTTGTCCAATCTGCTTTGCTCCTTTAATGCTTCATTTTCATTTTTAATATGTCTATTTAAAACCTCCAATTCAAAGACTTCTTGTTTCAACGATTGAACTAAAGCTTCTTGTGCTGTGTGAGGCTGAGTGGATGAAGTGCTTGGGCCTTTGGCTGCCTTTTCCAAGGATTATAGATAATCAAACATCTCCTACTGATTCAGATCTATCTCAGGTGTAGTTTTCCTTGGGCTGACCCCAAAATCCTGTTGAGAAGGATTGATTTCAAAATTTTGCCGAGAGGGACTCATGTCAACATCTGGCTGTGAGATGGAAGTATGGTGTGGGTTACGGTCAGGAGAGGTTGCTGGAGGCTTTTCTGGGGTTCCCTCCCCCAAATCAATAAAGTGATGCCCTTTGGTTTTTATTGTCTTTAATTTCCCTTTAAGCCTAGAGCTTCTTCTTACATGCTGTGGATTAGTATCTTCCTCCATACTCTACTTTCCTTTTCGTTTCTTCTTGGCTACAGCCGCTTGTTCTCGAAGATAAGCTAATCTTTCGGACAGTGTTTGGTGATATTCTTTTTGAGAAGGCTTTGCAATTTGATATACAGCTTCTATGTCTCGTTTCCCTTTTGATTTTCCTTGGCTTCTATCCTTGGTTCTTTCCATCCTCTCTTTTTGATTAACTTCTTTGGTTTTGCTAATAGGAGAGTCTTGAATTCTTGTCTCCTTCCTCCTACTCCTTCTTGTTGTACTACTCTCAAGTACCTCGGGTGGCTCTTGAAAGTAGTTTCTCACCAAAAACCATTCCCAAGTGTCCCTTTTTTTCTTCAACTGGTCTTCAATTAGAATTCTCACAAGCCCATGATGATACAAATGGGGTTCTATGTCTTCTATATTCTTTTGGACTGTTGTGCACATCTTTTTCAAGCTCAACAATAAAAAGTAGGGCAGATTGAGGGTTTGGTTTTCTAAAAAGTTCATCAACAACTGGGTATGATACATATACATTGACCCGAAACGGCCTTCACAAGTAATGAACTTTTGAATAATTAACAGTAAACTGGCCCACTCCTCTTTTAAAGCATGGACAGGAATTCCTCGTTTGAATATAGTTACATCCATACCTGGATTATGTAGTATGACTCTCCAAGCCTTCTCGTCAAAGCTCTTGTTCTTGAACCAGCGTTCACCCTCCTGCGGGAGTTCTATAACGGCTGCTATGGATGCCTCGGTGATTGTAAACTTAAGGTCCCCAATCTCCACCTCCTGGCCGTTAAAAGACCTCGCAAAGGTCTTTGTAATCTCCTTATTGTAGCCTTTGAATTTTTGTATAAACCGTAGCCATCTTGCCTTCTTCAATGTGTCTTTCACTTGCGGGTATCCTTCCAAAAATTTGGGCCCTTCTAGTTCTGCCCTCAACAACAGACCCATCCTTTCTTCTGTTCTTAAAATTTGTCTGCCTGAGGAGGGTTTAGCAGAAGTGAGACGGCTAGGTTATGGGAGTGAACAGAGTTTATGGAGAAAACCAGTGACTGTGAGCGGAAAACAGAGGACAGGCAGCGGAAGTGAATTCGTGAAATGGGGCGAAGGCTTATGTGAGCAAGGTGGAAATGCAGCTGTGATGTCAATAGAACAGTAGGGGGAGTAAAGTGCATCCGGCAGAATTTTAAATTGAGTGGCTGCGGAGTAGACGCGAACATGTTTATGAAACGGCTGCGGATTTTGTGCGGCTGAGAAGAGCCGTAGTCAAATCGACTACGTCCTCATGATTACAGGTGGAGTGTTAACATACAGCCAACACAAATTAAATCCGAAGGCTAATCATAAGACCGTTTGGAAAATAAATGCATGGTTCATGGAGGAATGTCATGGAATGGTTATGGAGGCTATCATGCCAATCATTGCATATAGTGGAGCTTATGGTTTAATAACTATGCAAAAATGTGCTTTGATTGCTAGTTGAAATAAATTTCTACTCATACCTTGGAAATTTTGCCATTTGTTGTCCATTAACCCTTGATCAGCTGCTCCTTATTGATGCCTTTAGGTGCCCCATGTCTTCATAATATGTCCTCAGTCATACCTGCATTTGATTTCATGATTATTCAACTAACATCTGATTGTCAGTTTTGAAAAACATAGTGATAGCTGCGGAAACTGCTTCTGGCTGTGGAAACTAGTTTCAGCTGCGGAAACTGACACAGCAATAATTTAACTGAATGAAGATGGATAAATGATGACTGAATGAATGGTCATAAAAAATTTTATTGGTGGAATGAAATGAATTGAATTAAATAGAGTGGAATGAAATGAGGTGGAGTGAAATGAAAATGAAGTGGAGTGGAAAAAAAAAACGGGGAAAAATATAGGGCGTCAAAAGATTCTGATTTTCACCCTATATTTTCTGTATAAGACTGCCAATCTGTGATTGGTTTTCAAGCTTATACAATTTTTTTAAATTTTTTTATTTTTTTATTTTCTATTTTTTTTCAGAAATAGAAAGGAACAAAGGCTAGGCTGATGGAGAAGAAGAAGGATTCTTCTTCACCAGCCTTATTGCATAACTATCTTGAAACGTTTTGACAAATTCCTCTTTTGAGAGTGGCTTATGATAGACTTTTAATCTGTGGCCATTCATAATAAGAGGAGTTTGAAATTCATCAATGGTTTTGATTCTTACCGCTCCATTTCTAAAGACTTTTTCAATCTCATATGGCCCAAGCCAATGAGTCTGAAATTTACCTTTAAAGTCTTTAAACTTGGAATTAAATAGCAATGCCCAGTCTCCTTCTTGAAACTTTTTCTCTTTGATGTATTTATCATGCCACTTATCTCTTTGATACTGAACTAGATCAGTTCTTAGGATTGCTTCTTGTCTAATCTCATCTAGCTCATTCAATTGCTCCATTCTATGCTTTTAGGCTTCTGATAGATCCATCCCCAACTGAACTGCCATCTTGAAAGTTTTGACTTGAAACTCAATGGGGAGCAGGACTTCTTTCCCATAAACAAGTTCATAGGAAGAATGTCATGTTGTATTCCTCCATGTAGTTCTGTAGACCCATAAGGCTTTAGGAAGCCTTTCTGCCCAATCTCTTCTATGTAGATGAATAGTTTTGGTGATGATGCCTTCAATAACTTTGTTTGTAGACTCCACTTGGCCATTTGCTTTCGAATGGTAAGGAGTAGATTTTATGTGCTTGATTTTGTATTCTTCCATCAGCTTCTCCACTAGGTTAGATGTGAATTGATTTCCCTGATCTGTCACAATTTCTCTTAGAACACCAAAGCCAGTAAAAATATCCTCATAAAGAAAATTAACAACTGAATTTTCAGTAGCAGAAAGTAATGCTTTGGCTTCTACCCATTTAGTGACATAATCAGTACATACCAATTTATACTTCTTTTGTTTAGATGGTGGATTAATAGGTCCAATGAAATCTAAAGCCCATTTTTCAAAGGCTTCGATGAGTACCTGTGGTTTCAATGGCATTTCATTTGAAATTGTCGGTTTCCCTACTCTTTGGTAGTTGTCATACCTTTTTACATATTCTTTTGCATCTTTAAAAAGGGAAGGCCAATGATATCCTAAAGAGAGGATTTTATAGGTTGTCTTTTTGTCAGCAAAGTGTCCGCCACATGATTCATCATGACATGCCTTGAGGATGTCAGGCATTTCATCTTCCCTAACACATCTTCTGATCACAAGATCTGGCCCTGTTTTAAACAATTCGTTAGAAATTCATGAATATTTTGAACTTTCCTAAATAATCTTTCTTCTTTCACTAGGAAATAGATGTGGAGGTAGTTTCCCTGTAACCAAATAGTTAGCAATATCTGCATACCAAGGGGTCTTAGTAGTTACTGCAAATAAATATTCATCCAGAAACTTATCCTCTACAGGAGAATCTTCTTTAGTATTCTGGATCTTAGACAAGAAATCAGCTACTGTATTTTGTTTTCCTGTTCTATCTAACACAGTAATATTGAATTCTTGTAAAAGTAAGAGCCACTTTGTAACTCTGCCATTAGTAACAGGTTTGTTCATTAAATATCTAATCGCAGAATGATCAGTATGAATAAAAGTTTCATAGCATGTTATATAATGTCTGAACTTATTGATTGCATGAATAACAGCTAAGAACTCTTTTTCAGTCACAGTATAGTTCAACTCAGTGGGAGTCAAATTTTTACTAGTATAGTAAATGGCATAAGGAACTATATCTTTTTGTCCCAACACAGCTCCTAGAGCTGTATCTGAAGCATCTATAGAAATATGGAAAGGAAGTTTCCAATTTGGTCCTCTCAAGATAGGTGCTTCAGATATTCTTGTCTTCAAAGTTTCAAATGATGATTGGCAATCAAGATCCCATTTGAATTCACAGTCTTTTGTAAGCAATTTGAAGAGTGGAGATGTTATTTTAGTGAAGTTATCTATAAATCTTCTATAGTACCCAGTAAATCCCAGAAAACTTCTAACATCTTTTTGACAATTTGGAATAGGCAACTTGGAGATGACTTCAACTTTTGATCTATCGACTTTAATCCCATCCCCTGAGATGTGATGTCCCAAAACAATACCTTCAGTGAACATCATAAAGCATTTTTCATGACTCAATGAAAGGTTTGTTTCTTTAAATCTTATAAGGACTTTTTCCAAATTCTCTAATGCCTCTTCAAACGAATTACCATAAACTGTAAAATCATCCATATAAACCTCTACACAATCATGGATTAGATCAGAAAAAATTCCTATTACTGCTCTTTGGAATGTTGCAGGTGCATTACATAATCCGAAAGGAAGTACTCGATAAGCAAAAGTTCCCCATGGACAAGTAAATGTGGTCTTATCTTGATCTTCAAGTGCTACCTGAATTTGATTATAGCCACTAAAACCATCCAGAAATGAAAAGTACTTTTTGCCTGCTAATGTATCTAATACTTGATTGATAAAGGGCAAAGGAAAGTGATCCTTCAAAATAGCTTTATTCAATTCCCTGTAATCAATGCATACCCTCCATTTACCATTCTTTTCAAGTACTATAACCAAAGGAGAAACCCATCAACTATCTGAAATTGGATAAATGAAGTTTACATTGAGTAGTTTTTGGAACTCTTCTTTCACTATATCCCTAAGGTTTGGATTCATCTTTCTCTGAGGTTGTCTGATTAGTCTATTGTTTTCCTCAATGTAGATGTGATGAATGCAAGTCTTAGGGTCAATACCTTTCATATCAGTATACTCCCATGCAAACGCAGTGGAATGTCTTTGCAAGATTTTGGTTAGCTCTCCCTGTTGTGATTTTTCCAAGTTTTTGTTGATATTCAATGTTTTACCTGGAAAAATCTCAATGGTAGAACTACCAAACTCTTCCATAGAATAAAGAGACATTTGTCTTGATGATAGATACTCAATGTCAGAATCTAATTGAAATTATGTGTGGTCATATTCTGAAGATGTTTCAAAATTTTCTAATGTGTTTAGAATTTGACTATCTTCACTAATTTCAGAAATAGTAAAGACAGGTTGTATAGTGTCCTCATCATCGACCCATTCATTATCTCCTACTTCTGTAATTGCTTTTGCTGGAGGATACAAATTGAACTTCTTTGTCGAATTACCATCAAAAATGTACATATCTCCAGATCTACAACTAATGAAAGCATCGATGTGGCTAGCCAAGGTCTTCCTAAGATGAGTGGGTGCCCTCCTAAATTACTCTTGGGAGTCAAAATCATGAAATCTACTGGATATTCCTAAGAATCTAAGGAGACTGAAATATCTTCTAATACACCATCTGGTTTGATTATTGATCTATCTACAAGTTGCAGTAGGGTAGGTGTAAAAACAAGATTAGGAAGTTTTAGTTGTTCCATAGTCTATCTACTCATAATGTTGATAGCAGCCCCTAAGTCAATCAAAGTATTCAGAATTTCTACCCCATTTATATGTGTCTTGACAATTGGACTACTCAGAATTTCTACCCCATTTATATGTGTCTTGACAATTGGACTACTGGGATCTACATAATTTTGCATGGTAATTTTTCCCATCATGATATCTGCAATTTTTCCTACCAGGTGGATTCTTCTTGTATCTCTTGGTTTCCTTCCTGGTCTTTTGAGACTCAACTCCTTTATTATTTTTGCTAGAATAGGAATCTCTCTAATGGCTTGTAGCAAGGGAATCTTGATACAAACATTCTTTAATTCATCTAAGAAATCATAGTCAGGCAACAAGATTTGTTTTTCCACCCCTTTGTCAATTTGTAATATTTCAGGGAAAGGTGGTGTGGATGAAGATGCAGGTTGCTCAACTATAGGAGTTGTGGGGGTTGACTCTTTTTCTTTTTCTTTTTGAGTGTTTTGGTTTTGAAGGGATGCTTCAGAACCTTTATTGGCTTTAAGAGAATCTTCCTCAGAAATACTTTGCTTTTGAGCATCTATAGAAGGTTTTTCTAAAACTCTACCAGATTTGAGTTGTACATCATTAAGAGGAACAATCATATAGGTAGGAAATTGTTGTCCTTCTACCATGTAAGCATTCTGAGGATTTTTATTATTGGGATTTGGCAATGGCTGGGATGGTAGTTGATTTGTCTTTTGTTGGAATGGAAACAAGAGTTGAGAATCTGGATTTTGTTGAGAAGGTTGTTGTTGTGGAAATGGAAATAAAAGTTGTGGATTTTGATTTGGAAGTTGTGGGGCTTGTTGATTTTGAAAAGATGGAGGATATTGATAAAATTGAGCAAATCTCCCATAAGGATTTTGCATACCTTGTACCCATGATTGATATGGATTTTGAGGTTGGGACCAAGGTTGTTGCCAAGGATTCCAATTTGGTGGGGGTTGAAAGTTCATAGGGTTATTAAACCCTTGATTTTGTTGCCCCTGCCAAGGTCTCCTTGAAACAAAACAGAGAGATTCTACTGAATTTGGATCTTCTTGAAAGACAACTTTGAGCCCAGGAATTGAAGGACAATCCTTGGTCTCATGGCTTTCCGAGCAAATCATACATGTTTCTACAACTTTTGCATCCAAGGGGCATTCCCTTAGAGCATGTTTCTTCCTACATTTTGAACAAAAGATGGCCAAGGCTTCAGCTTCTGCCTTCTGCTTGTTTTGTATTTTAAGGGTGTCTAGTTGTTCACTAAGGCTCCTAGAATATCAATTTTGAACTCATCAAACATATTGCCAATATCTGCCCTACTTACTGATCCAGTTGCAGATTTGTTTGCTCTGATAAGAGAATGATCTCTAGGCCCTTTTCCAGTTTTAGATTTTCCCCTTGAGAAATGGACACAGTTCTACTATGTCATGAAGTGGAAGTTGAGAAATATCTCCCTTTCCCATCATGTTTAAAATATCTATCCATTCATCTCTAATGGCTTTTAATAGAAGGGATTTCAAGGTCTCCTCATCTAAGCTACTCATTTTTTCTCTTTTCAAGTTGTATTGAAATCTTTCAAGTAAATCCTCCAATTTTTCATCTTCATTTTGCACCATTTTGAATACCCCATCCTTATGGTTGGTAAGCATGCAATAGTCCAGGTATCTATCCAAAAATGTTTGTTTCATATCATTCCAAGTCCTAATAGATTGAGTGACTAATCCCATGAACCATTTCAAAGTACCTCCCTTCAATGTTGAAGGAAACAATTTTAGTTTTTGAGAGTCTTCCATATAGTCATAAGTTCGACACACGACTTCAAACTCAAATAGAAATGTTTCAGGATCCTCACTTCGCAACCCATAAAAGTTTGGGAGGACAGATGGTGAGATGTTTTCATTGTTGTACAAGATTCCTCATCAACTATAGGAAATCCAAATGAGTTATCTCCATCCCTATTTCCCCCATTGTTACCTCTACCTCCTCCATTGTTTCCTCCTCCTCTACCTCTACCTCTACCTCCTCCTCCTAATCCGTTTACTACTTCCTCTGTCATGATAGTTTCCCCAGAGTTTTCAGAGTCCTCTGGTTCTTCTACTAATGGCGAACGAGGAGGAATTTCTCCCTCTTCTTCTTCAGGTGATTCTACTTCTTTGATTACAATATGTTCCCCTGTAAAAGTGAAGAAAGGTTCTTTTCCTAAGTCAGATTTGGTGGATAGTGTGGGAGAGTCTCCTAATTCAGCTACTGCCCCTTGAATTCCAGGAATCCTAAGGCTGGGAGTGTGAGTTGGAGATGATGGAGGTGTATCTTTTCTATGCCTTGAAGTAGATGGAGTTGTAAAAATCGAACTCTTGGCCCTAGCTATAAACATTCCCCTAGAATCTCTTACTCTATGTATGTCATTTTTTTATTTTTATCTTCAAATCGGGCTAATAATTCTCTTTCTAATCTTCCAAATCACTCTAGGTGCAAGAAAAGAGCATACTCAAGAAATTATTGAACCAATAACTCTCTTTTCTGATCCTCCAGATCACACTAGGTGCAAGAGGAGAGCATACTTTGAGAAGTTATCAATTTTTCCCTTCTTTAAATTTTTTCTCTTTTTTTTTAAGAAATTGGCTACCTAGTTACACTTCCCCGACAACGGCGCCAAAATGTTTGGTCAATTTAGAGTGTCCTAAATTACTATATTAATTGTCAATTCGGGAGTCGTAAACTGTTGAAGTGTGGCGCACTATATGTGCAAGATAACTTATTTCTTACTTTTTGTTGTTTTTTATTTTTATTTTGTTTTTGGGGGTTTTTATCTTAGTTTATATCCTACTGTGAAATGGAAATTCTAAATGGATATAAATATTCAAGGCAATTATGTCCTTTAAAATGATTTCCAAAACTTCAAACTTCAGAAGATCTTAAAACATGCAATGATGAAATTAATTCCTAAAAGAAAATGAAAATGTGCCACTATTCTAATTAAACAAACAGTGAACTATTGATCATGAAATCATTATCCCTATTGCTGTCTAAATACAAAATAAATGAATTAAGCTACTGTACTCAAAGAAATCCAAAAAGGTGCAAGTAAAGTAAAGCTAAAATCAAATTACATCAATTCATATTCTGACCCCTCACCATTAGTCTCGCTATGGCTTTCGGAGGTAATCATAAACAACTTGAGCAATCTGATATCTAATTTGCAGGAAAATAAAACTAATATCAAATTACACACTCATACTTCAATCCCTCACCATTAGTCTCGATGTGGCTTTCGGAGGTAACTGACAATGATATGAGTAATTTAATATCTAATTTGAATAAAGATAAAATAATATCAAATTACACACTCATACTTCAATCCCTCACAATTAGTCTCGCTATGGCTTTTGGAGGTAACTGAAAATGAGATGAGCAATTTAATATCTAATCTAACTAATAAAGCCAATGAACAATCTTGAAATAAACAAAACAGTGCTAGAATTAAAAGCTAAGAAAAATAAATTAGCAGAAAGACAAGACTGATTCCATGTCATTAGTCATTGTGAAAACTATATGCAAATGCCCGAGCTACCTACTGTAATCTAGAACAAATACACTGATCGGCGTTAACAGCAGTATAAAGCATGTAAAATTATGGACAGAAATAAAACGTTAATACCATAAGAAATGCAATATATACACGTGAATAACTATGACATAATGAACGTAAGGAAACACAGCATGAAATTATACAGCAATAAACAAAACCTCGGCGTGTGCAGGGGCCCTCTTCACAACCTCGGGCAACAGCGATCAACCACGAATTGTGCTTATAAACAGAGTCTTCTCATATATTCAAAACGCAGTCATAACAACGAAACAGTGTCACGGCATAGTGGGCTTTCTTAACAGCAAAATTACATTACAAAGACTAACTATTATGCGTATGGGAACGCATTATTTATAACAGAAGGCTACATAACTAATTTCCTAAAAACTACGCTGATAGAGGACACGTGAACGACAATGTCCATGGATCTAGCATCATGGCTGCCGTGATGATTAAATCTATTGAGGGTGGCTGTTGGATTCGGCTTATGGAGCAGTCCACAGGTGTTGATATGTCCCCAGAGATCTAGGAACGGCCACGCAAGTCTTCACGTGGTTGGAAACGGAGTCTTGTTGCTGTAGGACTCCTATATTTGACCACCGCTTGACCACCTTTGACCACGGCCTTCTTTGATGAATTCGACTGAGCCAATAGGACTCGGTCCATGTCCACGTCATTTCCAACTTGCCCATGTGGCTCGATTTGCCTGAAGACACCTGCAATATAGAGTTTAACAAAAAGGTTGCGGAAAGTTGGACTGGCTGCGGAAAGTGACAAGATTCCGCATCTTATGAGCAAAAATCTCAAATAGCAAACACAAACATAGTTAGAAAACCACTTTATGTGCTCTTTTAAACTCAATATGCAGTGATGTTGATAGCTTATGAGGTCCAAGTGGATGGAAAAGGTTTAAGAAAATGTGTAGGAAAAGTGTGGTTTCGAGGCTCAACAGTCCTCCAATACAAACACCTGGTTCTCGCTCTTATTCTAGAACAAATTCTGAAGAGCCATCAACATCTCATGTGCGGTGTTCTTCCTGGAAAAATGTGGTATTAGGGAGTCCTTCACACCTTCTAAGATGATCAATGTCACCTTCGTATCCAATTCTTCATAGACTTCTAGCTCCTTGGGGTCAATTGGCTTCTTCATAGCTTTCTCGGTGAAATCCCATATCTTGTTGACCTACAAGACCAACTTGATCCTTTCTTTCAATAGACTATAGTTGGATTACCATTCCAACATGTCCTCATACTAGAGAACAACCTGCAACTTTGACATTGTAGTGAGCCCTTCACTTACAATGTGACCAACTCCCTCTTAGGTTGTACTTCGTTGTGCACACTCTGATTAAATGTCCCTCAAAGTAGCTCATATATGCTCTAATATGATGTTGTTTTTCCATGACCATGGTGTCCAAGATAGAATCTTAAATCCCTGATGCTACCAAACCAAGAATCACAACGAAACTACTTTGCACAGTGGAACAATAGACAACAGTAAATATACTAGTTCACAAAATATACACATGTACAACAACAAAATATTCATCATATTAATCTAACTAAATAATACAACAGTCTAGGGCTCCCGTACTAGGGATAACGGCCCTCAAATATCCACAAGTACAAGAATACAAATACACGATAATTTGACTATCTAGTTGATGTAGTGCACCTCACAATTGCTTTGTCATACCATGTAACCTGTTGGTCCTACTCCCAATATTCTCACTAGTTTTTCCTTTGTCCATCAAGGAACAACACATAGAGACTCCAAGAGGGTTTCTTGCTATCACTGTTGCAATTCTCTTCTGCTACAATGACCTTCAGCTAATCCAATCTGCTCCTCTAGGCTAGCCAATTGTTGAGCACCAAACTGCCTCTTCTAGTAACTTCCTTCCTCCTTCAAAGAGCTACTCATAGGCTCAATACTTCACCCACCTTTAGCTCTCAAACTCCTTTATGACTACTGATTATGGGCTACTCTTGGGTCACCTGCACATTTCCCTCCAACAATCCTAAGGTACCTAATACTTCTGTCCATACTAGAACACCATCCCTAGCATCAAATCAACAAGAAATCACTAATACATACCTTGGTTTGTAGGTCCATTCTCTATTGCAAGTTCTTATATTGGTTAGGGCTTATAACCCACTTCTATAGCCCTCGTTTCCTCCTCCAGAACCACTCTAGCAACTACAGCGTTGCTCCAATATGCCCCTATTATCAAGTATTGTAAGTCTAGGAAGAAACCAGCCCTTGATAACGTTGTCTAGACCTCTCCAACCTGCATTGTCATCTTCCAAACTTTTGTTTATGCCTGTGGTGCCCTACAGTAGCCTAAAACGACCCTTACAACACTCCCATGTGACCATGCTACTGCGTTGTAGCAAACAGAGCTCCCTCCACACAAAACCGCACCCAAAATAGCCCTAAAACCCTCTCTATAATGCGGCCTCCTTCATGCAATAGCTTGGACCTATACCAAGACAAGAGACACCTCAAAAACTTAGAAAATACTCCATGCTAGTCTGCCTTTGCATTTGCAGCTGCATTAGAGAATTATGGTGATGATTTTATGCACTTGGATGGTGAGGAATGACCTTCAATGTCACTCCTATTTATACAACTCGTGTTGTCTCCAACATGTCTTGTGGCATACAAATACACAAGGTCGACTTGCTCTAGGTGCCACAAAAACCATTCCTTGACTTCAAAAAATCATATATCTGCATAGATAACTCGGAATTCGATGATTCTCGATGCATCGGATTTGTCTCGACATCCTCTATCATCTCCATCCATCACATGTCTAGTGGACCTCATGGATTCACACCCACATGCTTGGGTGCAAATCCCACATCTTGGGTTCCAAGCCCATAATGCTCTATTGTGGTGCTCCAACCTCTAATCCCCGAACCCTAGGGCTTGGAGTACCTCCCAAGCTACCAAAAATCAACACATATATGGTTTGGATGTTTATGAGCTTAAGGTTCTTATTGAATTGTTTGAAATGGGTTTCATTTTCCCATAGTCATTGAACTCCTATTTTCTCGAATAAAGAGTTGACAATGTTGAAATCCCCTCATTGAATCCATTAAGTTATTTTATTTCTTCCCCCTACTTCTTGTATAGAGTCAATGAAGGTTCCCTTAAGGTGGGACATTAATGGGCCATAAAAGTTGGCTATTGTGCCTATTTCTTTGGATCTAATTTCCTAGCAGGTTCTTAAATGAGCTGATTCTCCATTATCACATCTAAGAGGATGATATTAGCAATTTTATAGAGGATGGCTATTCCCTCTACCATTTCATTAACATTTTTTCTATTATGTCACTACTTGGACAACATGATATGATGATATTCTATATGTGCCAAGCACTACACTTTGTTTTTGTAATAGCAAGATATCTAGTTTTTTTGTCATGACTTCATATCTTAAGAGGAATCATTTTCTTTTTTTATTGAGGCCTCTTATATTCCATGACATAAGTCACATATTTCATTGGGCAAGGTATGGATCAAATATTTATCAAAAAGTGCTTTGCTTTGTCATAAGACTGAATGCATGAATATGGGTAAAAAATATTTAGTGAAACATGGTGATGAAAATTTGACTTTTTTCATATCTTTAAAAATTTGAAGCCCTTAAATCTCATAGACACCTTGTGAAATTTGATGTGTAATGAAAGAACAATTTGTGGAGAATTTTATTGTGTTTAGGAGTTTTGAAGGGTATTTTTTACGAAAAAACATTATTCTTGTTAAGGAAGACATTCTTGATCCAAGCATGGGTCCCTCTTTAGATGATGAGGATGTCTAGCAAAAAGGATAATTTGAAGAATCTCTCTAAGGATCATATTTTCTTATATCTAATTATCATAAGTATGTCGTCACAAATCCCAAAAATTACTCTAACAATGATACAAGGTTATATCATGGTGACTTGATAGACATGACATTTTCAGCGATTTTTTGTCGTCGGTTATCCAGCATCAGCGCATCGAATATTTGAAACTTAATAAAATGTCGACTATTTGACACAACACGAGTGACAAGTTGCTTGACTCCAATGTGTCAGATAGTCGACGACAAGATGTTGAATATCCAACAAATAGCCGTCAGATTTTGGCCCCATTTGTACTAGTGTTTGAAATCATCTACATAAAAAGGGAAGCAAAATGTTGTTGCAAATGCATTCTCAAGAAAGGATGAGGATGTGGAGGCATTGCACTATGCCATTTCTATTATCCAACTTGATTGGATAACTGAAGCAAGGGATGAATGAAAGAATGATGAAAAGGTGTGGAGACTCATCTAAAAGTTGCAGTAAGATCCCAATGCATTTAATACATTTAGCTGGAAAAATGATTCATTGTGGTACAAAGATCGCTTATATGTAAAATCCCTCAATTCAAGCAAAAAATTCTTTTGGAATTGCACACCTCTCCTATAGGAGGGAACTTAGGATTTTTAAAACTTGCCACATGGTCAAGAATAATTTTTTTGGGATGGCCTTAAATCTAATATTTAGAAGTTTGTCGCAGAATGTTTAGTTTGCCAACAAAATAAAGTCGAAACAATTAAGACCCGACGTCTTTTACAACCATATCCAAGTCAACTTTGGCAGGAGGTCTCAATAGATTTCATCACAGGTCTACCCAAATCCACAGGAAAGAGTGTTATCATGGTGGTAATTGATAGACTTACCAAGTATGCACACTTTTGTTCACTATCTTATCCTTTCAATTCCAGTACAGTCGTTATTGCATTTGTGGAAACAATTCAAAAGCTACATGGAAACCCAAAGATTATTGTAAATGACAGAGATTCCATTTTCACTAGAAATTTTTGGACAGGAATATTTTCTTGTCTTGGTACTCAATTGGCTCATAGCTCATATTATCATCCTCAAAATGATAGGAAAACTCAGATTGTGAACAAATGTTTGGAAGGATATATTTGTTGCTTTGTATATGATAAACAAACACAATGGGTCAAGTGGTTACCTCTCGCAGTATAGTGGTATAACACTTCCTTCCATACCACAGCAAAAATGGCCCCATTTATGGCGCTTTATGGATATCATCCATCGTCCATCACATCATCTCTAAGTGGCAATTCTAAGGTTCAAGAAATGGAATATCACATCAACCATCAACAAGTTCTCCAACTCTTAAAGGATAACTTGACTTTGACACAGAATTGAATGAAACTACATACACATGCCCTAACCATTATGGGCATGTTTCCCCTCTTAGGCTAAAAAACTTAGAAATGGCAAGGACTCAATTGTCTCATATGCTACTTAGTGGCAAAAGCTACAAGGAGTGGAGGAAAAGGGAAAAATAACCTACAAGCACAACTATTCCAATGCATCAATCATTGGTTATCAATCAAGCAATTAATGTTATTAAACTGTCAAGTGACCGATCATACACCTAGTGTCATTTTCAATTTGCTAATTCAACATGAAAGGTGAAGTGAAGTAATAAAAAGAAGATAAACGTTACCAACATAATAACTAGTGTTTTAAAACCAAAAAGATGTTAATGAAGAGGGGACCAATGTCCCACAAGGATGATGCAATGCAAGTTGTTTCCTCTTTCATTGTCAAATTAGTTACTCACCCTTTTGAGGTGTTTGCTAGTGTTTACCTCATGCAAATGGATATGAACCTCCTCAATAAAATATTAGAGGGCTAACTTGAAATGTTGTGTTAAACCTTCCCAACACAAATTTTATTATTAAAAATATTACCAACATCATCATAGGCCTACTATCAAAAATATAAGTTGGTCAATCACATTAAACAAACTTTGCTCGTGCATTTTGTAAGAAATAGATTTTAATGAAGTGTCTTTCAAGTGACAATAAAGTTGCAATCACTAGATCAAAAATGGTGCTAACGATATTTCAACATATGTTTATCTACAGTTTTGCATTAGAGAATTGTCATCCTTGGTGAGCTATGTCAAGATGGTTTGTGTGAAAAAATGAGATACAATAATGAATTTCTCAAGGATATGTTGCTAAAGAAGCTATCATCCATACTATAGTGTAACTTTGTTAATTTCCACAAGAAAGTAGCTTGGTTAGGTTTGAAGCACCATTTTCAACATGTTTTTCTAGTCACTACATATTGAGAACATTTTTTTATTAATACTCATATTTCTATTATATGACATTTTTAAAATGTATTATCTGACAATATTTCCATAAAACCAAAAAAAAAAACAAAACAAAACAAAACAAAACAAAAAACTCTTATAATAAAAAGCATTGTTTTATAAAATGAACAATAGTTTAAAAAAACTCATATAACGAAAAGCATTGCTTTCTAAAATGAGCATTATAGTTTTGTCACGTAAAATTAAAATTCATATTATTAATCCAAAATTAAAAATTAAAAATAAATAAATAAATAAAAATTAAAAACGAACAAAGGTGTGTGTTTTTTTTGCTGCATCAGCATATAGAAATACAACTATGAAAAAAAAACATTTTTGGTCTTACCCAGATAATCAAGAATCACGAAAATATTCACCGAGAGTTAACTGACACTTAAATTTTGCATTGATAAATTATCCACCTTATTTCAAACACAACCCTATTTAAAATTTATTAAATTGATTTAATGACACTTTGATATCACTTTGTAACTCACTTGGACATCCTTGTATCCTTGTTTTAATTATAAACTTTTCACTTATTTCCCTTTCATTTCTTAATTTCTTAAAAGGATAAAATTTTAAGAATTTGAAATTAACCTTTTGAATATTTTTCCTTCATTTGCTTCCCATCTCTTTTATATATAATTAATTTTAATTTTAATTTAAAGTGAAAAACTATATAAAAGAGAAGAGACTAGATGAAAAAAAAATAGGGAATGGATGGGAAATAATGTAGCTTCTCTTTTAATTATTTCTTTAATTCGATTTTAATGAAAGAGAATGATTAGAAAAATAATGTAACACAAAAGCAAAGTGGTTTTATTTTTTTTAGTTAGTGTCAAATATTTAATATACTTTTTTTATTTGTTTAAATTAGAATTAGAATTAGTATTGTATTAATCTAGATTAAAATTAGATTAATACAATTTTAATTCTAATTCTAATTTAAACAAGTAAAAAACGTATATTAAATATTTGACACTAACTAAAAATTAAAAAATAAAACTAAAACCACTTTGCTTTTGTGTTACTTTATTAAAGGATAAAATATTCAAAAGGTTAATTTCAAATTCTTAAAATTTTATCCTTTTAAGAAATTAAGAAATGAAAGGGAAATAAGTAAAAAGTTTCTAATTAAAACAAGGATATAAGGATGTTCAAGTGAGTTACAAAGTGATATCAAAGTGTCATTAAATTAATTTAAGAAAATTTAAATAGGGTTATGTTTGAAATAGGGTGGATAATTTATCAATGCAAAATTTAAATGTTAGTTAAATCTCGGTGAATATTTTCGTGATTCTTGATGATCTAGGTCAATTTATAAACCCCCAAACCCTTTAGAATGTGGTTATGAATAGATGAAACTACGAAAAAAACATTTTTGGGCTTACTCCTTCCATGACAACACGAAGAACAACACAATTCATATCAAAATGTATAATTATATATATACAAACATTCTAAATAATTCCATGGTACTAAAACTCAACAGACACATTTCTCCTTTTACGCTTTGACCAATTATATTGGCATTTACATCAAACTTTTTAAAGAGAAGAAAAATAATAATAAAATTCAAACGACAGGCACCCTAGCATCCTGCTTTGCCATTTGTTAAAAAGTATTCGGAAATCAAAATTGTGCCGAGGGCAATGAAACTATAGATCAAATTCTATATATATATATATGTTAGATGTGGTAGGACACCAATTTTACGTGGTTAAATTAAAAAAATGCGGTAAGACTTCCGAATGCTAGGTAGGCCTGCTGTAAGAGATGTTAAACACCGTAAACGGTCCATTTAAATTATGGTGGCTACTTCTGCAAGAACTGAATTTTAGCGTAAAGTTTATTATACAGAGTAGCTAGAATAATCGTATTAAAATCAAATTGTGGCAAACAAAATTTGCTCGTAAGGCGCTGCTATAATGAAAACGGTGAAACAAATTATCCGTCACACCTCTTCCCCTTGGCTTAAAGCCATAGACAAAATAGCTATTTGAAGTTAAGAGAATGAATTCCAAAATAAAAATTTAAGTGCAAATAATGGAAGCAAAGGATATCATAAATTCTCCCGCTGGAAAAGAGCATAGTGTGAGTCAAATCGCACATCATATTTAAAATTATATAACAAGCTCATGGAGGGTATAGGGCACTGACACGCATTATAACCACATTCAATGACGTCCACGCCTTGGACAGGATCACTTTAGTGTATCATTGTTACCGGACACGAGAATCATGCAACTATGCACTTACGCAACAGAATATCAGATGCAAAATAAAGAATTGCAAGAACAAGTGAGATCTAGAATTTTAATTAATTTTTTTATCAACTCCGACTGAATTATTTTATCAATGTTCACAAATAACCCAAAATGCAGGTCAATGGAACTCAAAAGTAGCACCAGTCAATAGAACCTAAAATAGCACCAGTAACAACATCATGTAAGAGTGCAAGAACTGCTCCTGCAAACTGGAAGAAAAAGATAACAACGAAAATGAAAGTACAAGTAAATAGCAAAAAGAGAACACAAAGTACTCATCACTAGGTCCATGCCATTAGAACTGAATAGCTGGGATATGTAGTCCAGTCTTTTCTTTGGAATAGTAGCACCAAGAGGAGCAGCATCAGTGAAAATGAGATGAGCAATTGTCATATTAATGAGGGATCCATAGCATAAAAATAAAAATCAATCTGCAAATTTGTTGGTCAGCAGAATCCATCCATCTCCAACTCAACAATTTTTACAGGCCGATATACGGCAGGTGCTATGAAACATAAAAATAGTTTACTAGAATATGTATATTATTGGTAACATGGCTGTGGTTTTATCACTACACCAATTTTTACCCACCATTAAAATCTTCTCCAGATCCATCTTTACTCCTCTTGTTAAAGCCGACACAACAATGCAGCTGCAAATGCATATTTGCATATTTGTCCTTCATCTCTTGTTTCTCGGTATGCTAAGCATTAAATTTGTACAAACAGTGATAAGACGATTCAAGATATACAAAGGTAATAAATTATCTGTGATGAAAAGACCAAATGGTCAACACCATTGACAATGAATCCCGATTCATTGATAATCATCTAGGCAATATCTGTCATGATACACCTTCATGGAGAAAACTAACTAGCTATGCTACATGTTCTTCTTTGCTTCTAATGTAGCTCCTTCTCTTAGCATATCCTGTGAATCTCTTTCCATACCAAGCTTTGCAAGGGATATTGCTTGCATGTAAAAGGCTGTTGGCCACTCTGGTTGGCATACCTGTGCCTGCATTGCATCCCGGAGAGCAAGTTGAGGCTGATCACTCATCAAGTATGCCAAACTACGCCTTGCAAAGACAGTTGGAGACGGGATAGTCATAACACTAACCAACTGTAAACAAAACCACGACTAAATTAGCGGTCAGGATTTTCCAGCAGAAAGCCATCAATAATAAGTGATATTTAAATGTCTACAGCTATAAAATGCATATGACTTGGGCTTAAGGCAAAAAACATTAAATCATGACAAAGAACCTTCAATATATTTCAAAGTCTACATGACAATAGTTGTTATAAAAGAGGAAAATTTTATATCCATCTCGGTTCTGGAGGATGGCTAAAATTGCAGGCATTGAAGGTTATTAGTTATATGATCCTCTCATATCCCGTTAATGCGCAGACGACCTTAGGCTTGCAAGACAAAATCCACGAGCTGTGGACTCCACCTTCCATAGGATGTACAAGATATAATTTGAATGGACCTTCTTATAAGATATAAAACATGGGCAGACAAATACACGATAGAAAAGTGTTGATTGATGCAAGGTCTCAAAGCATAGTAGGATAGGAAGAACATTACGTAACTCCCGGATACCTAATCATCTAATAACCCAATATTTATCAAGTCACAAATTAACCTTAGGTCCATTGGGCTATGGTCTAGCCGCAAGGGTCATTGTCCCCACAATGACCTACATTCAAATCTCGGTGGGCACGATCACATCCAAGGTTGCGGGGGGGTGGCTCCCCCCTGCAAATCGCTCTTGGTAAAAAAAAATTGCTCCCTGTTTTTTTCACAAATTTTTTTATCACAAAGATGTTCCTAATATTCAAGCTTATGTCCCTAATATTGATATGCAATTCATGGTAATGTTTAAGAATCATTATCTTTCATTTTCATCCTTTTACTTAAATTTTTAACATTGCCATGAAATGAGTCAGGATGTTTGAGAGTGGTTCCGACCTCATTGGATTTCATATGGAGAAAGTAGAATTTTACATCTCACTCAAAATCCAGCAGACTTATCAGTTTTTCAAGATTTCAGGATTGGGGGTATTGCAATGTTTGCATTGGATTTTGTCATGTACTAGGGTATGGGACTCATATTTAATCAAGAGCACCAAGCCCTCTATGTACCTTGATGTTAGTGACATTGGTTGTCGAACTCCTCTATCATGACCCTACTAAAAATGTACTCATCACTCGAACAAAATCTTGACATTGACATACTACATTTTTTCTATCTTATGTTAATTGCTTAGACTCTGATATTAATGACAAAGATACCAAGATAAGCAATGATTTTGATGATATATAGCTATTTGTTGTAGCATGATTTTTTTAGATGCTAGAGGCCATCTAGAGCCTATTTGTCGATGTATTTTGGGTTCAAAGAAGGATTGCATTCGATGCTATTTTGGTTATGTGCACCCTTACATGCTATATAAATGAGAACTTGTAACTTGTGGACATGGTTGATGAAGATTATAACTTCTAGATGATTGATGTTATATGGTTTAATCCATGTTTTTATGCTTTTTATATCTAATTCATCATTCTACATGTTTTTGTTGACATATATCATATATGTATCAAAATATATAAAAATTCGCTCCTGACCCTGGAGCTTTTGAAATTGTTGCTCCCCGCTCCCAAGTAACCTTGGTCACACCTTTCATGGTCAACCGTCATTTGTGGCATGGCATATTAATGGTGTTATCGCTATTAATGTAATGAGTCCACAAGACACTGGCATGGCATTTTAATGATGTTATTGCTATTCAGTTGTCAGAGAAAGAGAATGGTTTATTTCCAGGTTTTTTCGGTGCTTTGGGCTGTTTCGCCTTTTAAAAAGGGTAAAAATAAAAATAAAACAAGAAATTAAAGAAATTAAAAAACACTTTATTAAAGACTGTCTAAATCATTACTATGACTTTATTACATCACAAAATAGGCATTTAATGTATGCCTAAATCTAATTATGACCATTATGTAATCTAACAACCTCCCATAATGGTCATATTACGTAGATTTGCCCATTCTGAAACAAAAACAGAATATCTCGAAGAAGCAAGACATCTCCATCCCACTTCTGAGAAATGTCTTCGATCAGCTACTGTAAATGAATGCATCCAGAACAGTTGATTAAAACAGTTCATGTCTCCAACTCTTTATTTGACCATTGACTCACCACCCAGACGAGAGCTGATGTTAACTGAATGATCAGCATTTCCACCATGAATGTTGAACTTGGCTTGTTTTTTTAACTCACCTCATCAACACCACAGTAGTTCAACATATCAAAGCTTTGATTTTGTTTCACTGAGAAATACCATCCTGCTTCACTGAGAAAAATGCCATGCTTCGTCTTCACTCTTCTTTTCTTCACCTTTGTCCTCAACAGAGAGGATGATGAATATGTTGCTAACCTTCTCGTCTTTTCTGACCATTCGGTCATTCATCTTTGGGTTGGGACAGCCAGCACCTCAAATCTGTGTTTACTTTTTTTTTCTTTTTTTGTCAACAATAAAACATCTAATCTTGTTGAAGACAACATCTAAGTGCGGGCCATGCTCCATAATACAACAAATTAAAAGTAGTTTTTTTTCTCCAAACCAAGTTCATAGTACACATCCTTAAACAAAAACTTCTTACCTTTTTCTGAACTTGTACACTTCTCTTTCTTCAATTATGTATTCCTCTCTACCGTTCAAAAAAACAAAATCAAAGTTTGATCTGTTCTCAACAAAATCAACATACCATTTTTCTGATTATTAAAATGTTGTGGTTCCACCTGAATCAATATATCAATTTGTTTTGCCACTAGCCATTAAAACATAAAGTACTTCTTCCTCCTTATGTTTAGCCCCGTTAGCTTTATCTCTGCCAGGATTGATCTTTGGAAGAAATGCCTTGGTTTTGTTTCTTGTCCCTCAATTATTTCCTACAAACTTGACCTTGTACCCTATATTACCAAAATAAAAACATTTGATAACTTTTCCAAGTTTTTGAGTATATATATCATTGAAATACCTGCCATATTCATGCCCATCTTTATGCTTGCAAGGCTTGTCTTTACCCTTGAATTTTGTAGGGCTACCTCCAATTCTCCATCTACATTATTGCTACCAAACTATGTTTTCCACCTAATCTTCAAAGAGATTATCACCATATCCTCTTCTTTCATCTTTCTATCTATTGATTTTAATGGATCCCTTTCATCTTTGATTTTTAACAAATGGTCTTGAAGAGAATTGTATTCCTCCATTGTTATCAAAAATAACACATTCTTCAAGAAGAATTCACTACATTTTTCTGGTGTTTCATGCATATTCTCTAGGTGCCTCCAAATGCTGAAAACATCATTGTCATCATGAACTTCATGTAGCAGCTCATCAGTCACTAAAAGCTTAGCATCACAACCCACCAATTCTTCCCATTGTATTTGGTTTGAGCCCCTTCATTTGATTCAGATCACAACTTCTTTCACACCATTATTTTTCCCATGCATATGTACTCAAAAATTGCCACCATTCTTTCTTTCCAAGTATTTAAAAAAATTCCATTAAATGTTTTTATGTCCTTCCAGCATTATAATGAATAGACTTGCCAATTTTCAACATTTAAATACACCACACAAATCTGAATAGAGATTACCACTCTTAATGTTTGATAACATTACTGATGTACATCACACCAATGAGGTAGACTAAACCCCACTACTATAGTCATGTCAACAAAGTTCTCAATTTCAAGAATGGTATTGCCTTGAGTGCTCTCCTTCTTGAGCCTGCATTTGTAGCCAATTGCACATTCATCATCATTTCATGCATCACATTTTGATGAAGTTGTCCTCCTTGATGAGTTGGTTGGTCTCTTGATTGCTTCACGCATGGTTCATGGCATATTTGACTTACACTTCTACCTCTTTACATCCATTCATGATTTATTGGTCCATGCATGCCATCTTGGAGATTATTTTGCGTACTTGTTGATTCATATTATTGGATTAAACGGGGGTCATCCCTTCTTTTTATGGAGATTAGATTGTTTTGCATACTTGTTGATGCATATTATTGGATTAAAGGGGGGTCATCCATTCTTTTTAATATTTATGGACATGACCTAGTATTATTAACATTCCACATGTTGAGGCCTTGTACCATGGCTCCATTTGTCGAAGGATGACATCCACTTTGGAGGTCACTTTTCACATTTTATCATGCTTGTCGCTGGAAGTTCTCACTTTGGGAAATGCCACATATCACTTAACGAGTTTCTTCTTGGTTTCATGCCATATTTTGAGGAGACATCCATCCTGAAGAATATTGCTTGCACTCAATAGTTGAGGACATCCCAAATTTGAGATCTATCCAGTTTCAAAACGTACATCTAGGGTTTATTACACATTTTGAGAGTGGCCTAGCTTCAAGAGCGGTTATCTTTTGATAATAAAGAAAGCAAAAATTTCCACCAGATCGACACCATTAGATGCAGAATGACTACAGTATTTCCAAAATGTAGTCATAATAGAAATTCTAGGAAAAGATGGCACCACTTATGGTGCTCTTAAAATCTGCCACAACAAAAATTTCGCTGAATTTTTTACCACTCATTTAAGGAACGCCCCATATCTGTCTGCTTGGGTGTTTTGGTTATTTAGGGAGATTATTGTTGACATATGCCCACAATGAAGAGAGTTCTAGCTCTTGAGGCCACATGAACCATATTTTTATGCATCTATTGGAGGTAATCCACTCTTGGGAGCACTTCAATTCATTGCTTACTCGGACATTTCAACTTGGAGAGCTACACATCCACCTTGGAGGAGATCTAAGTGGCTTTATTGCCTACTTTAAGGAGTTGATTGTGGATCTATCTACTTGGAGGCCTTTGGAGGCTATGCATTGCACCTTTTACTCATTCATTCCCTTTTGGATGGAGATATTCCACTCTTTTAGAACCCTTTCTCTGGAGACTTGTACATGTGGCCTTCTTCACTTCATTATTTTATGTATTGTTGAATAATTAGTTGGAGGAAATAATTCTTTACTCATCCCTCAACTAGATCTAGGGTTTTTGCATGAGATTTATTATTTTATTATAAAGGAGGTTGTGCCAGACTTCACATAAATAATGACCCTTCCACATTTGTGCTCATGGTTAGACTTTTGAGGTTCTCTTCCTTGAAGCTTAACTAACACATTCTTCTTGGAGCTATGATGTACAAGGGCTATTTCTTAGTTGAGTGCATAAATATTTTAGTTCTTAAAAGCTTGGATTTGATGTTGCTTCTTCTACATAAGGCTAGCAAATCAATCCATTTTAAGGGTAAATTCTACCACTTGGAAGGAAATTGCTTTGAATTAATTCCTCTCCTATCTTCCTTTGTTAGTTTAGTAGTTTCTTATCAATTCCTTGCTTTGTTTATCCTCTAGGAACCCTGGGAAGGTTATTAATTTAAATTGCTAGGCCATAGTTGATGTTACTAGTTGAAGGTTGATCCTTTTGGGCCCCTTCCATGTATAATTTCTACATTAAACTCCATCAAAACTTGAAGATGAGTTACATGAGAATGACCATCCCTCTTCTTCTTCCCATGAGCCATTTCTACATATCATTTCATATTTAGAAGAAGACAAAGATGATGAGGCCATTGAAGATCTTGATACACCTTCACTTGAAGAACACATTGACAAAAAATGCCCCTCATGATACAATTGAAGATCAATCACAAGAGGAAAATCATCAAGCACTTGAAAAACACAATGATGAAGACTCTTCTCATATCTTCGTTGAAGACCAAGCACAAAAGAAAACCCCCAAGTATGTGAAGAATCACCTTTTCCTACCAAGGAAGACCTTGATGATGAGAGTACCCATGCATCTATTTCTCCTCTTCATGAAGTTGAGTGATTGGTAACAATTGGGCCTTTTCAAATTTCTAAATTTGAATATTTTTCTTGTTATAAACATGAAAAGAATAATCATGAAAGCAAACCCTTAAATGATGATGAAGATAATGTCACCCTAAGACATGATGTTATAGATATCACTTTTAAGGCTTTTTATTAAATTAAGAGTGGGGATTATTGGGAGTATTATGGAGATCCTATTTATGATGCATATATTGAAGTATCTACGAAAGATTTTGACAGTCTTGCGAAGATATTGGTGCAGATTTCTTTGGGCCATGTACTCTCACTCTATGCCAAATGGTTTGGGTTAGAATTTGGGTTTGACAATGATAAAATTCAATTTGAATTTGAATTCAAACAAGGTTCATCATTTTTGGTGGAGATGCACCAGAAACAGGGAGTTGTGGCATCCTACAATCATGTGTTTTTTCCACCAACTTTTACTCTTCATTCTTTGCTTCAATGTTAGATTGAGTTGAAGCAAATGTTTCTTTGTGATGAGTGGTGTGATTGTACATATAGTAAGAGAGAGGATGGGAGATCCATAGCTAGATTGGTGTATACCCACTCCTTCTAGGAAGGAGTGGAAGAAGTGTGCTTAGTTAGGAAACATCTTTGGTAAAGGTTCTAAGATTAGTTGATAGTGATAAGCCCACAATGGCCTATTCGTATGAGAACATGGAGAGGTCAAAAGAAACTATATGAACTTATTACGCGAGCAAAGGTACCCCTACGTTTAGTAGACATGATGTTATGGGATTTGATTGATAATCAATGGATCAATATGTTCCATCAACTGATTCATGCAATAACACTTTTTCTCAACCCCGCATTTTCCTACAACTACAACATTGACTTTGATGGCAAGGTGATGGAAGGGCTCCATAGTTTGTCATCATAGAATGGTACCTAATGTCGATATTCACAGCACAATTAATCGACATGGAGTATTTGGCTTTGATGACGTTGTTCGTGAAAGGACCACTTTGATGCTACATAAGTTATTAGAATTTAAAATTTTAGATTTTTAAAATTCAATTATGTGTTTTATTTGAAATTTTAATTATGTTTTCTTTATTTTCTATTTTCCATTGTAATGAAATGTGATTTAGTTATTTCTTTCTTATTTGTTGTAGATGTTTTGTTAGCAAAACTATGGTGCAAGGGCAACAAATTTATAGAAATTTGCCATTAGAATCCTCAGCCAAACCTGCAGCACTTCAAGACGTGAGCGCAATTGGTGTGTATTTGAAAAAACACACTCAAAGAAACATGACATGTTAGAACTTAGAACTTCAATAGACCAATTACATTTATTGTAATTTATGACCCTCAAGACTCGTTAATTTTTTTATGACCCTCTTAAACGTTGGAGTTCTCATGTATCAATGGCTTCGTATATGTCCATTACAATCTTCCACTATGGATGAGGCAAATGAAGAGAACATCAAATGTGGATGCCATTTCCTTATACAATATTGACGTATTGTCTAAAGTTGAGGGTGGACTATGAGGTGCCTATCATGGAGAAGGCATTTGCATAGTTAGAGAAGGAACAACAGTAGGAGGAGAAAAAGGAGGAGGAGGAGGAGGAGAAGCAGAAGCTTGAAGACATCATGGAGAGTGATATGCTAGTATCAACATCACCTTCTATGCAAATTGATGAACATAGTTCCACACCCATCGGTCACCATCAAACATTTGGAGCAAGGCCAAGGCCTTCCACTATTTGGGGCAAACCTAGCAAACAGCTCATGACCTTTTCCCGTAAAAGGGGGAGAGGTCGTTGATATCAAATAGTTAGCTACTAGTTTTATTTATTTTTGTCACTGTACATCTACCTCGTGATGAAGAGATACATTTATATATGTGATGTGATTTTCTATTGGTTCTCCACTTTTGGGCCTTGGATTGGACAGCTATCAAGGTTAAGGATTCAGTATTGACTTTTATGTATCTTTTCTTGCCATCAACTACATCATATATATCAGCCTTCTCCATATTGATATGCTAGTGTGTTCATCGAATGTTGTTGTTGCTTTATATGTTTAAAATTTTGAAAAACAAAAAAGAATATTCATTGTATTTTTTAATGTTTGTCATGGTTTGTCGATTTTTTCGTTTTCTGGACCCTTGCAAATTTTTCATCAATGTAGATGTTATCAACACTGATATTTTCCCATATAAAGAACAGATCTAATCCAAGTCTCAGTAACCATTTCATTTATAACCTTTTGCTTAGAGATTCCAACCTAAAAAGTGGGAGAGGGTTGTCGAGATGACATTGGATAACCCAAGGTTGCAGCAGGAGCATTTGCGAGAGAGAGAGCGTCACGAGCATTATTTTACAAAAATCCTTAGGAGCGGAGCATCCCAAGAGTTCCTCTCTCTCTCTCTCTCTCTCTCTCTCTCTCTCTCTATATATATATATATATATATAGCATTTACATTAAAAAAACATGCAAACTGCCAAATTAGTTGCAGAATATATGAAAACATGCATATACATCAATAAAGGCAGGCATGGCATCCATAGTACATTAATGATTAATTATTCAAGCATCAACCATCTCGACTCTCGCAATTACAAACTAGTATACAAACTTCTAAGCCACATAAAAAAGTAGACCATTAACTATAGAATTAAATAGGTTATCTAGCAACTATCGATAATAACCTGATCAAATTGTTATGTTTACACACACACATATATATTGCATTTACATTCAAAAAAACCATGTAAAATGCCAAATTAGTTTCAGAATATATGAAAACATGCCTATACATCAATAAAGATAGACATGGCATCCATAGTACATTAATGATTAATTATTCGAGCATCAGTCGTCAAGATTCTCGCAAATACAAACCAGCATACAAACTTTTAAGCCCCAGAGAAAAAAAAATAGACCTTTAACTTATGGAATGAAATAGGTTATCTACCAACTATCAATAATATCATGATCAATGGTTTTGTTCACAAAATAGGCCATCTACACACCAAAGTACGACTACTCAAAGGTCCAATCACTCCAAGGAAAAAACTAAGCTAGTTGCTAAAGACATCTCTATAAAAGAAGTATTCATTAATTATGAAAGCACCCATGTTGCCAAATGTTGTAGCTATGGGGTAGCACCACCATGCATGTCCCACCACTACTTGACAAGCAATGTTTCACCATCACTTATATCCAGATCCTCATCGGTAGTATCAGCCTTCATCTTTACTTCTTGTCTAGCCTTTGCCTTTACCTTTTTCATCTAGGGATATCAATAGAAACCACCCAATTTTGATGAAACTACCTAATCCAAACGTTAAAATATGGTAGAAAAAGCTTAACATGACTGATCAATGATTTTGGTTTGAGTGAAGGGTATATTCTGCTAAGGCATGACAAAGGAGTTCAACAATCAATACCACCAACATTGGGTTGTTACATATAGGTCTCAGTGCTCTTGATTAAATGCCAACCACATACTCTCATACATGATAGAGCCCAATGAGAATGGTTAATTTTATAAATCCTAAAATCCTAGAAACTGTTAAGTCTACTGAATTTTGAATAGGATATGGAATTCTATTTTCTCCATATGAAGTCCAATGAGGTTGGAACCACTCTCAAACATCCTAAAACAATTAATGGTAGTATCAGCCTTCATCTTTACTTCTTGTCTAGCCTTTGCCTTTACCTCTTTCATCTAGGGATATCGATAGAAACCACCCAATTTTGATGAAACTACCTAATCCAAACCTTAAAATATGGTAGAAAAAGCTTAACATGACTGATCAATGATTTTGGTTTGAGTGAAGGGTATATTCTGCTAAGGCATGACAAAGGAGTTCAACAATCAATACCACCAACATTGGGTTGTTACATATAGGTCTCAGTGCTCTTGATTAAATGCAAACCACATACTCTCATACATGATAGAGCCCAATGAGAATGGTTAATTTTATAAATCCTAAAATCCTAAAAACTGTTAAGTCTACTGAATTTTGAATAGGATATGGAATTCTATTTTCTCCATATGAAATCCAATGAGGTTGGAACCACTCTCAAACATCCTCAAACAATTAATGGTAATGTTAAAAATTTAAGTAACAATTTAACATTACCATTAAGGAGTGTTCAAGGAGTGCCCAAGGAACCCCTAGGGAGTGTTCAGGGAGCGCCTTGGGAATGTGTATCCTTGGCTTCAGGAGTATCCTTAGGACTCGGGAGTGTCATGCTCCTGAATTGTACGGAGCATGCCCAAAAGGTTAGAGTTCTCCTGGTTTTTGGGAGCATCCTCCCAAGATCACTCCCGCTCAGAGCATGGTTCCAGGGCCAGAGTGAGGGGGACGGGACGCTTCCAGCATCTTTGGAATAACCCCTCCAAATTGCCCTTAGGTCTTCACCTTGTGAATTAAGACTTTGACACTTTGGGTCAGGATTTGAATGGTAACAGATATTAGGACAGTTTCTGTTCTATTCAAATAAGGAAAACAGCAGAACCATCATAGCAAGGAAGATGTGGCTCACCCAGAAAAATAGTTCCAACTCAAGTAGAAGCTGGGCTGTTGGACTCGAGGAGGTGACAGAATCATGCTGCCAACCTCTTCGACAAAAGTGAATGGTTGAAACATTTCCCGGAGGCAGGACTGACAGAACAGAATCCTGCTGGCAGAGAGACCAGGTGCCAAGTCTTGAAAGCTGTCTTTAAAGCCTGAGAAACTGACTGACTAACTGTTTTTAAGGAAATACAACTCCACTATTAACAGGGAGCAAAATCAAAAATAAACTTTAAACAATAACGAGGTTATCGTTCAAAGATCAACGTTAAATAAATGTTATTGAACAACAACAGACAAAGCTAGTGAAATTGCACAAACAAATGGTTCTTTTATTACGATTTGCATATTAGAAGGTGCACTGCATGAGATAGTAACATACTTTAGAGTAGTACTCAATAGCAGTCTTGAAGTCCTTGTCTCTGAAAGCAATGTCTCCACATTTCTTCATGTTCAGCATCTCTTGGACTTGTTGAGTCCATTCTTGAAATGATAGCTTTGATATTCCACAACACACAAGCACAACCCCTCAGATTTCCATAGTAGAAATATCCAAAGGATGGGAAGTTCTGCTTTGGTCAATCAGAAACCCTCAACTTAAAGAAAAAGGAAGAATGTAACAAGTACCTCATTTTCTGCACCCTCATCATCCTTATATCCAGTTTTGACCAGCACATCATGCACAGCAGTGAGATCCATCCTAGCACAAGCCTTTCCAAGTGGAGAAAGCATAACTGGTAGAGATGCTGTAACTTTCGTTATGCCCATCAAAACATTGGATGGAACCTGTATTGCAAAAGAATTGCACAAATAGACAACCAATCATTATTATCTGCACAAATAAACAAAATCTATAGAAGAAAGCCATTCAATTTTTTATTTATTTTTAACATATTACTTTACCTCTATCTGTATTTGAAGTGGGGCTAATGCTGTTACAAGAAACTTGGCATTAGGCCTGTCCCGAGGTTCAGACTGCAAGCACCTTGAAGCCAGTCCAACTAGTTCAGTTGCATCTTCATTTGCATACTGTCCATCTAAGGACGAGTCCATCAGCACCAGCACATTCTTCCCTCGTATCAAATCTAAGGCCTGCAACAACAGTTCCCACATCATAATTTCTGACAGAATTTCAAATAACCATGGAGATTGGCATCTATAAGTATCACCAGAGAAACTTCAACCTATACTAGACATATATGAAAATGAGGGTAAAAGATACCTGCTTTTCTATCTGTCCCCAAGTATTGGAGATGGAAACCAACAAAGGGAAGGAAATGAGTTTCCGTAAACAAGAACACTCAGGATAGATTTTTTAGGAAACTGCAGGAAACAAAGGTAATGCCAGGAAACAATTTTGAAAAAGGTGAAGAGAAGATCTTTTCATTGAAGTTATTTCCCTTCACCTCCCATAAAATATCTTATTTGTTTTACTTGAGCTTTCATGTTTTAGAGATATTGCTTTTGATTTAGTGAGCTAGGGAAGGATTAGAAAACCCTTTATTTCCTTCTTTCTAATTTTTCAACTACAACTTCTAAAAAAATTAATGCAAAAACATCGGAAGCTGCCAAGAAATTGCCAGAAACCATTGAGGCATTTCCAGCCTTTTGGAAACGATTTCTCACATCTGGATGTATTTCAGAAACCAAAATACTTTCAGTACTGGCCAGAAACAGTTCCCAGAATGCACTGCCGCTTTTAAATCCAGTAAAAAAAAGATATTAAGATCAAATAGATGTTGAAGAACTCCTGAACAACGAAACATAATAAAGCAAAGCAATCACAGATTGCAAGCTGAAATGCTATAGGAATTATAGTCTATAGAAAATGTTTCATATCCATTATGATTATAAATGACTATGCTACCAGACTAGTAGCAGTAAGGAGAGTTTAGAAAATTATCAGAGAAATGATTTATAATTGTAATCTCTGATTCTCTTGTAATGGTGATGACAGGAACAATAAATGTATAACATATGCTGGAAAGTACTGGTTGATTGGGAACAGTAGGGTTGCAAGATGGCAACTACAGCTAAATAAAAAGAACACAAATTTATGGATTCAAATTTCATATACAATTCTAGCTGCTATATTAACTTTAAAAGTTAATGACATTATAAAATCTTACATATTTATTTGCCCTAATTTCCGTTTTTCCTCTTAGCTTCATAGAAGGACAGAGATGAGTGGTCGAAGTAGGATGAAATCCAAATTCATTGAATATTTGCAAACCTACAGTATCCTATATGATGAGAATACAGCACACATAAAACAACAATTGATCAAGTTAAACAAGTAACAAGGAAAAATGATCAAATTTAAAAGAGCAATGACTCAAGGCTTCTGTTGTTTAATGAAGCTGGTACCTTTTCCTTCAATGGAAATGTGAAAAAGAGAGCCAGACCTGTTTATGCTACTTGATTGTATCTTCTACTTTACTTTTGCCTACAGGAAAGGATATGTTGAGACTCGAGAGGATGTTTGTGTGAAAGAGATTTGAAAAATTGTAGCATTGACCCACAATAAAACATGAAAGTAGATAAATAACAAGTGTGTTTGTGGCTGTCACAGAGATAGAGAGAGAGAGAGCATATACATGACTAGGCGGGATGTGTTTCCCACTAAGAAGGTCCAATAGAACTGTCCCATAGCTATATATTACACTTTCAGGAGTTACTCTGCCTGCATCAATGAGAAGGAATATCCATTAAATACATTTAATGCTTGCATGTCACAAAATAATTTCCTAGAAAAACTGCCAGTGTTATGCACAAGAAAGAGATAAACTTAAATGATAAGGAAGATCCATTAAATACATTTAATGCTTGCATGTCACAAAATAATTTGCTAGCAAATCTGCCAATGTTATGCACAAGAAAGAGATCAACTGAATGCTAGATGCTGAACTAATAGCTATTCTAAAGAGAAAAAAATGAAAACAATCTATCAACAAAGTCAACAGTTCTTGTATAATGAGCATTCAACATAGAAAAAACACAAAGATGAGAGGGATGGACAAAGCTTGAAGACTAAGCAAGATCAATTACACATATATTGCTCGTTTTATAAACAAAAACAACAAGACAACTGACATTAAATAATATATAATGAACGAACTTTATACTAATATTGAATTAATAAGATTCATTAATCTCGAAATCTATGATGCTGAGAACTATAAGTAGGAATTTTAAATTCCACAAATTTATCTTTCGAATTATCGAAATGTGAAATTATTTTTAACTAACACGATATGTGGTGGATGAAGGCAAAGAGAAACGGTAATAATGAAAGAATATAAATCCAGCAATGAAGAGTCGCAAATATAAGAGATGCCATCTAAAACCCAAAATATGGTTGGAGTGACAAAGTTTTCATGTTAGCTCTCCAGCATGCATTATTGAAAATATCATGTATTATTTTAAAAGCAGTGTGGAAAAAGTCTGCAAAAAATCCCGATTTAATCCTAAAAACGCGATTTTTTGAACTAAACGATTTAATCCCCCGACTTTTTGGCGACTTTTTCACAAAGGAAAAAATCGCGATTTTTTCCTTATACTCCCGATTTAATCGGGAGTCGACCCAAAAAGTCTTCCTCCCTTCCCAGGCCGCAGATAAAGAGGCCGCAAAGGTGAAAAAACTGTAAATTGAAGCTTCCATCCATGCATTTTCAAGTTATTGCATTGTATTGTTTGTCATACTTCTTGCGAGCATAGCAGTCTCATTTGTAATCTGTTAGTTTTGAGGTTAAGATATGTTTTTGTTTTCCAAGGAAAAACAAATCTTTATACTTCATATTTCTAGTTAGAAAGCAAAGTATACATTGGCTAAGCCTCTAGGCTTTCAGTGATCCAGACTCTAACAACCATTGCCCCTTCAAAAGATTACAAAAGTACCAAAAGGTTAGGCATACAACAGTCTTCCATAGAAAGAACCCCACACCATCAAAAACATTGTTATAGTTGTTGAATGCTTCCAGGAGAAACAACAAAGAGGAGGCCATGAAGATCAAATAGCAACAAACTGTCCAGAAAAAACAAAACTAGTGCCTCAAAAAAGAACCCATTTTTCAGACAGGAACAAAGTACCTATGAAATCTTGTGATAGCAAAGATCCTTCCTGCACTGAGAGCACGTTTTGAAAGGGAATCTTCTTTAGTGGTGAATTCCCTGTAAATGTGGGGAAAGGTTATGTATCAGAAGTGGATTTTACCTCCAAGAGTTTTTGAATAATAGATGCCAAGGCTAGGTTAATAATCTGACATCTACTGTTTTCTCAGAAAATAAGCAGCTTGGATTCACCAAGCGTTAATTTTCACATCTACTGTGATCCTCACTGTTAATTTTCATTGGACCTACCACCTGACACCTTATTACCCAAGCAGATTACAATCTACTGAATAAATGCATGACTTATTTCTTAATACAATTAGCGGAAACAAAAATTAAAAGGGGAAGAGGATCTCAGTGACTGATTACTTGATGACTTTTAGATGACTCATGATATACATTTATTATATTTTTTGTTGATATTTTGACTCTTGAGAGTTGAGACTCGGACAGGACTCAAAATTCAGGAGTTGATTCACTATTTTGATATGTGATGTAGCATTAGACTTCATATACATATTTTATATTAGCTTTCTTTACATGTTTATGTGGAAATGCATTTATTTGATGCTGTGGATACTCTAGATGTTAAAAAAATGAATAATTTTGTGTCTTTTTTATTTTGCCGACTTTTTCAAAAAACTCCAGACTTTGACAAGTTTTTCAACTTTTGGACCCTTGCCGAATTAATCCTGACTTCGACTTTTTCCACATTGATTAAAATCCCCTCTACAAAAAAGCATATAAACTATACTAGTGAAATTCCTTTCACTTATTTTTGAAGTAGAAAATTTTATTCTAATCAGATATTGCCACCTGCACAAATGAAAGGCCCCTCTTCCACACTATGGGGACACATCTTTATGATTGAGGTGTGGAGCCCGTGTGTGGCAAACAAATTTAAGCAATACTTTCTTATCAAAGCATATTCTCGTAGAGGAAACAGTTCTACACCATCATCTTAGCCAAGTTCAGTTCCCACCTTCTCTTCACATCAATGATTTTCCACAATGACCATACTGCACAGGATACAATGCATCGCCAACTCTTACTTGAATCACAACAAACATCGATACCTAGCACTTCAATCATCAATGCCATTAGCTATGGTCAAGGCACTGGAACTAGTTGGTAGGTCAAGGTTACACTTCTCCTCCAACATCTAAACCTGGACATTGAGAACCCTCTCTCCCCACCTCTTTGGTTCTCTATTAATGCCCCCAGTCTCATTAGGACAAATGCTAATAGAGGTATTCAGGAGAAGATCTACAAAGCTTATTTGAAATTCAAATGAATTGCGCCATAACGGCCCCTATTCCAAAACTTCAGGTTGGCCTTATCCACACCCTAGGGTAGTTCATATACAACTACACTATAGCATAAGAGTCCGGGCATCCTGCACCAGAAAGTGTTTTCCAACCAATATAGGGGCCCTGCCCAGGTTTGAAACTTGGTTTATCTGTCTAGCAAGGCTTGTGGGCAGTTGGCAGTCCCACTGACTTGATCTCAGGTCTTCTCGGTGACAGGCAGCAGGTCTACCAATTCTCCTGATTAAAAAAAAAACTTCAGGCTTGTTATCACCAATTGTATACTGAGACCGATCATCATCTTCAAAGGGGGCACAATATTTGTGCATATTTTTTATTTGGCAACCTGAATCTCAGGATCATTTTGCTTTTTTATGTGCTATAAATTACAAAAACCATGGTTGATGCCATTGTTTGTTTAGTGATTCACATCATGCATGCCCTCTATGGGACTTCTCTACAGTAAGAAAACCAAAGTTGTCTTGTTCCTTTGCAAGGTGCTACCCCTTAAGCATAATTCTCACAGACAAGACCTCCTATAACATGAATTCGATGTTAATTTCTGAATACCAGATCTGATTTATGTCCCAAGCAATTTTTTATAACCCAGAAATTTAATTTACCTAGTAAATCTTTTCTGAAATTGCTGAATAAAAATACTCTGGTATTTTAACAATAAAATTGACAGCAAAAGCACAAATATCAAATCAATCACATGCCAAAAACTATAAACCCTCCAATTTATCCTTCACTTTTATTTCTCAGAATAAATAAGAAAATGGCACACAGAGAAATACAAAATTTTTACAGCAAATGGAACCTGGAAATTCGGCTCCCTGAAAAAAACAAACTGCACCCACACTGCCTCCCTCCCTCCTAGCCATCATACGTGTGGCCCGTGTGTAGTACTATCCACACATGCAGACTGTGAGCAGTACTATCTACACGTGCCGCCTCCCTGCACAAGTCAGTTCGTGCGACTCTCCTAGAGCTAGATCTCGGCCATCTGTGAATCTGGTGCTCAGCAGCTCATATTGTCTTAGCCTCCACTGAGTTTCCTTCTCTGGAATTTTCCAGCTACAAACTTTTCTTTCTCTTCAGCCTTTGAGTCTCTCACTGCTCACTTGATGAAATGTCTCTCAAATCTAAAAATTACTTGCAATTGTAATGTGTCTTTCCCCTTCCCTTAGGCTGTCTTTATAATTCTCCATTCTGCTAGATCCATAACCCTAATCTCCAAAGTGATAGATAGCTAGGATTACAGAATTTTTACAACAAATGGAACCTGGAAATTCAGCTCCCTGAAAAAACCAAACTACACCCACACAGCCTCCCTCCCTCCTAGCCATCATATGTGCGGCCTGTGTGTAGAACTATCTACACATGCGGACTGTGAGCAGTACTGTCTAGTGCTAGATCTTGGCCATATGTGAATCTAGTGCTCAGCTGCTCATATGGTCTTAGCATCCACTGAGTTTCCTTCTCCGGAATCTTCCAGCTGCAAACTTTTCTTTCTCTTCGGCCTTTGAGTCTCTCACTACTCACTTGATGAAATGTCTCTCAAATCTGCAAATTACTTGCAATTGTAATGTGTCTTTCTCCTTCCCTTAGGCTGTCTTTATAATTCTTCATTCAGCTAGATCCATAACCCTATTCTCCAAAGTGATAGATAGCTAGGATTAAATCCTAACCCACTTGAGATCAACAGTTGAGATAGCACCGAGAGGGATCAAATCTCTTTTCACTCTAAAAGAGGTTTGCACCTCAAGAGATTTGATCCCTCTCAGTGCTTGATAGATCTAAAGTTAAGATGGATCTAGGCTGGTTTAATTATTAATACTTGATAATTATAATTATTTATTTTATTTTAATTTATTTTTATGTTTATATTTTATTTATTTTTTAATTGTATTTTAATTTTATTTTATTGTTATGTAATTTTACCAAGTCAAAATGTTTACATAACATAACCTTACAACATCTCTTCCATACTAGGCTGGACAGCGCCTCTCAGCACAATAATTTACTTTTCCTTAGAAAACCTTAGCCCAATAGCCAACATTAATCAATGTGTTTTTCCTAAGTTAGACTTAGGAAAAAAAAAATTATCATAATAGACACACTCAACATGAGCAAGCTCCTAGGAAGGTCTTGGACTACTCCTGCATGCTTGGCACTTAGCCTATGCAGAAGTACCTCTCCACTGCTAGAATCATCAATATTTGAGGCTCGTGAATTCTAAGTTTCAGTAACTCCATGACCTATGCTGTAAGAAACCTTAAGATTAGGCTTCCACTATGAGATCAGTCAGAAGGCATACACATCAAACACCCTGGCCAGATACCAGCACTAAATTTCATTACCAATTTTTCCCTGCATTGGATATTAGGAGAGTTATTGGGTGACAATGTGCTCAGCTCATTTTCATCCGCTATTGCTTAGCGACTGCATATATTTTAGTGTCCTTCAGATCCTCACCCCATTTTTATTCATTTGGGATTTCTTGTGCTTCACTGTATTTCCTGTAAATCTTTCTTTGTTTCATCTCTTGTTCTCTTTATTGGAGATGCTTTAGGCACTCCCAAGTCCCAATGCAGATTCTGGTCATTGTATTTTTAGCACTCCCGAGTCCCAATGCAGATTCTGGTCATTGTATTTTTAGCACTCCCATTGGCCATATTTGGCCTCTAGTGGACATTGACAGTTTAATTAAAAAAAATAGATTATCCAAGGTCACAATATTTTACTCTCTTTAATTTGGTTGGAGTGACCTAACCATTCACACCAATTCTGCAGCAAGCATCTCAAAAAATCATGGGCTACAGTTTAAAATTGTTCAGAATTAAACGGCAGATAGTGAGATAAACGCAGAATATGTCCAGGATCATCATCAGACATCACACTTGCTGACATCAATGGATTGATCGGATTAGCCAACCAAAGTTAACATCAGTCACTAGGTTTTGAACGAAGGAAAAAACTTCTGTAACAGTAGGATGATGGTAAAAAGTCATGCTACAGTTTAAAATTGTTCAGAATTAAACGGCAGATAGTGAGATAAATGCAGAATATGTCCAGGATCATCATCAGACATCACACTTGCCGACCATCAATGGATTGATCGGATTAGCCAACCAAAGTTAACATCAGTCACTAGGTTTTGAACGAAGGAAAAAACTTCTGTAACAGTAGGATGATGGTAAAAAGTCATAGCAGAACCTGTAGCTAGTTACTAAAAATCAGTCTTGGCCAATTCAACTTTCTCAAATTGTTTCTTGTTAAGGACCAAAATTATCATTTCCAGAATGACAGATGCTTAAGAATAAAAAGACCTTCAACACATAATGGATCTTGAAGTACTAGCTCTGCATCTCCTTGACCAATTCCACCCACATTAGCCAACATTTCTCATTTCCCTCCCGTTTGAAAAACAAAAACAAAAGCAAGAAGTGGCAAAAATATTCTAATCAAATATCATGGCCTCCACCAATAACAAGTGCAGATTAGAGTACCAACAGGATTCTAGTTTTAAAAGAAAACAATTCAACAGGTCTCCTTTCTTCAAGAAAATAGGTGGTTAGATAACATACGCAAGCTCATAGCTCAAAAACATGACTGTTGACATTCAAGTTGAGCTTAGAATACCAATGGGATTCATAGATCCTATTTTTAAATTTTATTTATTTGCAGGTATTAGAAGTGGAAGTAGTTTTCTATTAGACTATGCATCCTCCTGCATAATCTTTATTTATTCCTCGATTGAATCCTTTCAAGGCAGTCAAATTTCATAAGATTCCTCTAGGTGCAAAGTAAACACAGGTTATCATAATCCATTAAAAACTAATAAGAATACCTGTCCTCAGAAACTCTGGTGGTGTGTATGCCAAGTTTGTGCTATAGCTCTTTCCATCTCTGTTGTTTTTCATAAGGCCAAAGCTTGAAAGTCTGGGATCCCCATCCTAAGAAACAAAATAGAAACAACTGATGAATCTCAAATTGAAATACAAAGTTAACAGTCAAGAAGTGCTCAAGCGCTTTAGGCTATTCAATATCATCAACAGCAATGGTTATCTTATGCAGAATTATTGAACAAGCTATAGCACCAAAGTTAAAGAGACCAAACAAAATTAACATTTTTTAAGGAACAGTCCCATCAATAAAGCAACAAATGAAACACTATCTAAAAACAGTCATTTTTAGCTGGAGTTAGATTGCCAACAATAGCCTTTTACGAGTAAATAGAAATTGCAAGCGAGATGTTACTCATTATCTTCAATATGGTACAACTGCAGAGTACATGGAAATGAAATGCCAGATTTCTCCTACTTTTATATGCAATATTATATAAGTGCAGAATATCATGAGCCAGGTAACTTATTTGTGAATATCATTTGGCATTGTCTAAAAATGCTACGTTTTGGAGTTTTTGGCTGGAATTTGGCAAAAACAAAATGGCCAAGTCTTAAATTTTGTTGTTTAAAATGGGTTTTTGACTACATATATGGATTCAGCACCCTGAAAAACCCATGGAGCACTCAGATTGTGGAAAGTTTACAATTCATACTTGGGATTCTAAGAAATCCCCCTGGATTCTGGGCAAATTAGACCAGAAAATATGCCAGAAAACCCTCCTAAACAAAGAACAGACAGACTATGGCATATCATTTCATCCTTTTAACAAATGTGCGCACAGCTTCCACTGAATTCAAACAATTTACAAATAAATGCTCTAAGATATTCAAATGTCAGGACACGAATCTATGAGACATAAAACCCTAAGCAAGTCTTTTACTATAATGGCTGTCACCTGTATGACAGCACTGGCCAACTCCCGTCAAGATTCAATACATAATTCAAGGAGATCAGAACCTAATTTTTTGCAGCCACAACCGCAATCTCCAAAATTGAGAAATTGCAAGAAAATAAGTCTTCGAAGGGATTGGTTTACACCATAGGGAAAAATTAAATTAAATGAATTCTTTGATTTGATTTGCCAGACCATTTTTGGAGGTCAAGCAGTATACGGCTGCAGTTTATTTGTAAGCAGTGTTATCAAACTCATCCGAGTCAACTCTGCTCAGCTGAGTTTGACCAGTTTTCTGGAAAGCCAAGTTAGAAACAATGGTACCCAGATGGCCAAGTCAACCACTAACTCAATCTGACTCATCCGAGTCAAACCAAAAACAACATTAACTTGGCCTAGTGCTATAAGGCTGACTGGGCTTCTTGCAAACGAAGCCTGCAAAAACAACAAATGAAAAAAGGGAGAAAACCACCCAACACAACACCTAACCTCCTTAAAACCCTCACCCTGTGCTTTTAAACACAACCTGGATTCCACTGCCAGAGGTGCCTGACACTGGTGTTTAGACTTCGAGGGCAGCAACTCATGAGGATGGTGCATATACATGAGACCATAAGGATGCTCAGAGGATTCAGTAGATTTTATTGATGGTGATTCTTGATGATATTGTTGAGTAATCAGTCATATTCATGACATTGTATGTTATGTATTCATTAGATTATAGTACGATGATTTCAATGTTTTTGTATTTTGTCTCAGAACATTAACTTTATGTATCTCCGAACTTATAGCTTTTGTATCTTGATTAAGTTTTGCCTTTATGCACCCTTATATGCAATATAAATCAGTCATGTTTGCATATTTGGTATCTAATGCTTTGGATTCACTGATGTACATGAATATATACATTTTTATATTTTTTGTGTCCAAGTCATTTTCTCAGTCAACGATACAGTAGATCTAAGCCATAGCTTTCGGCCAAGCCAAATTCAAATAGAGTCCGTGTTTGATAACTTTGTCTATAAGTTGGGAAGAAAACAAGAATTGCACAAAGCTTGGGTTTTATCTTTGATCATTTGTACATTACCGGTGAAGGCATAATCACTAACATCATATGCCAGAAAAGATGGCTCATGTATTACATATGTTGCCAAACAATGAATAAAAGTTTGAACCTTACAATTACTCTACACAAGCATGATATCTCCATATGAAATAAATAAACAGTGCTTTGGACCATCAACAAAGTTCTTGTGATGAAGACTATTGACCTAAATTAAATTTAGGTTATGTCTACATTTTAAATATCGCACATTTCATACTCCAATACATTCATGGCCAAAGATTTGTGGTGAGTAGTGGTTCTATAGATTATAATGAATGTGTTATTCCCAGTTAATATAAGTGCTTATATCATAAATAAAACAGCCTCTAATGCTACAGAAAGAAACAAAGAATATTTCTACTAGCAAACTTTTAATGGAGATAAGCCCCTCCATATTTTGGAGCTCAGGTGCAAACCAATGTTTGGACCAGACACAGGAATATTTGAAAGGATAAATGTGTCACAGAAATGTCAAAGAACATCATAAATACGTTTGCAATCATTGCGTCACCCTAAGAACCAAGAGAAAGGTACAAGTCCTTAAATACTTTAAATGCAGTCTCTCTTTTCTTTTCCCCCTTTTGTTTCCCTAAATGACTTTTGGGCAACCCTAAGATCTAATGGATCAGATTCATTTAGATCAAGGGATGAGAATAAATGTGCATTTAGTTCTCACTTTCTATTTTTTTAACTCACCCATTAAATAAAGTACCCACATTGTACTTTATGTCTAAAGTCACTTTTCACTTTATAATTTAACATTGACTTTACCACTTATAAAGTCATTTTCACTTTATAAAGTCACACTTAGGAAAAGAATTATTTTGGACACTTTTCCCTAGGTAGAGACTAACCCATGGGAAACCAATTGTCCAAGGTACATTAAAAATCAACATTCCCTCTTACAAAGGAAAGTGTTTCTCACCACACCCATTTTGTCCCTAAAATGGACATGCTTGCCTCTTGGCAAGGACTTCGTGAGAACATCAGCCACCTGCTCATATGTTGATATATACTCCAGCTTCACTGCCCCCTTCTGAACATAGTCCCTGATGAAATGATATATGATGTCAATGTGTTTTGACCTGTCATGAAACACTGGATTCTCCATGATTTTAATGCAACTCTGATTATCACAGTGAATAACCGTCAATCTCAAATCCTGATCAAATAGGCCATACGACAACTTGCGAAGCCAAACGGCCTCACAACTACCCTGGCTAGCAACCATATACTCAGCCTCAGAAGAGTTCAAAGCAACTGACTTTTGCTTTCGACTAAACCACGACACATCTACCGAATCCAATCCGAAGCAACACCCTAAAGTGTTTTTCCTGTTAGAAGCACAGCCTGCCCAATCTGAATATGTGTAACCTACCAACCTCACTCCGTCTCCCCGCCTATAGTCCAAACCATAATCAACAGTCCCCTGCACGTAGCAAAGAATGTGCTTTGTAGCTACCCAATGCATTGTCCTGGGCTCAACCATGAACTGGCTAAGTGTGTTCACTGCAAAGCATACATCTAACCTAGTGTTGACCAGATACATCAAGGACCCAATAAGTTGCCTATACAATGTGGGATCCGCCAAACTAGAATCTAAAGCATGAAGCTTCTTCCACTTGGCGATCATAGGTGTAGACATGGGTCTACAGTCTGCCATGCGAAATCTACTCAACACATCCACAGCATACTGCCCCTGCCCCAGAAAGATATGCCCCTCCTCCTGCCACACCTCAAGCCCCAAAAAGTAATGCATCAGCCCAATGTCCTTCATCTCGAACTCCATAGCAATATCCTCCTTGCAACCACTAATCAGTCTCTCTGCCCCAATAATGAACAAGTCATCAATATACAACACAAGAATGAGCGGATCATCCCCTACAACAATGTAGTATAGGTTCGGATCTGCATCACTCTTCGTGAAACCCATTTGCTGCAAGTATCAATCCTCGAATACCAAGCTCTCAGAGCTTTCTTAAGTCTGTAGAGTGCTCGCCTCAATCGCCATACATGGGTCTCCCGCCCAAGTACCTCAAAGCCCTATGGCTGCTCAACATACACCTCCTCCTCTATAAATCCGTTCAGAAATGCAGTGTTCGCATCCATCTGATGGATCTGCCAACCCATTTCTGCAGCAATAGAAATAAGGGACCAGATAGAAGTGTACCAAGCTAGGGGAGCAAAGGTCTCAACATAATCAACTCCCTCTATCTATGAAAACCCTCTAGCCACAAACCTCGCTTTGAACTTCTCAATGATGCCATCCGCAGCATGTTTGGTCTTGTAGAGCCACCTAGAAGTCACAACAAACTTGCCCTCAAGCCTAGGCACCACTTCCCATACATTGTTCTTAATGATAGAGGAATACTCCTCCACCATAGCCTCTCTCCATACCTCCTGGCTGGCAGCCTCCTCATAGATAGTAGGCTCAGAGTCAACAATGTTGGTAGCCTTGCTGCATAACTGCAAAACCGCTCATGTGGCATACTCTCCTTGTTCACCCTCTTCGAAGGACCAACGGACTTTGCTTCCCTTAAGGTGTCTTGAAGCCACTTGGGCTTCCTCTTCCCTGAAGAGGCTTCCCCATAGGGAACCTCATCCTCTGCGCCCCAGTTTGGTGAACCTAAAGGTCTGCCAACTGACCCTGGTGTGCCTATACAAGCACCTGTCCTCGAAGAACCTGTACTAGCACCTGTGTCTGCGTCAGCTGAAGTGCCATGTGAACTTTGTACCAGTGGACTCCATAAAGAAGTGCTCGGTGAACTCGCCACTAGTGCCCCAGATGTCGCTGACACTGAAGTACCTCCTGTACCAGTCGATCCAGAACCCTGAGGTCCTGATCCATGTACCTGACCTCCCTGTTGAGGAGAAGTTTGTGACTCTCTCTCATCATACTCTCGCGATCTCTGATAGGCCCTCTCCTCCTCGAACTTCACATCCCTCCTAATCACCACTCTTCGTTTAGAAGGAATGAAGATTCGATAGGCTTTCGAAGTCTCATTGTAACCCATAAAGATACCCTTCTCTGCCATGGGTTCCAGCTTCGTCCTCTGCTCCTTGGGGATATAAGAATATGTGAGACATCCAAAGATACGAAGATGTCCCACATGAGGCTTCGCTCCAATGAAAGCCTCCTCCGGAGTCATATTCCCCAATACTCTGTGAGGACTCCTATTCTGACGATAAACAACAGTATTGCAATCCTCTGCCCACAAAAACAAAGACAACCCCTGATCATGAATCATCGCTCTAGCAGCCCCAACAATAGCTTTGTTCTTCCTTTCAGACACCCCATTCTACTGGGGGTTGTAAGGAACCGTGAACTCTCTCCTAATGCCCTCTTGTGTACATAAGTCAGAAAACCCACCATCGGTGTACTTAGCACCATTGTCTGACCTCAAGACCCAAATCTTCCTACTTGTCTGTTTTTCCACATGAGCTTTGAAATCTTTAAAGCGACTAAAGCCCTCACCCTTGATCTTCAAGAAATATATCCAAGTCCTCCTAGAGTAGTCATCAATGAATATAACATAATACTCATAACCACCCAAAGACACATGAGACATACAGCCACTAACATCATTATGAATCAAGTCTAGTATACATGTAGATTTGTTGTCGCTCGTTGGGAATGGTAAGTTGGTGTACTTGCCCAAAGCACACCCTCTGCAAACCTCATAATGCTCAACACTGAAATCAAGAACTCCAGTAATGATCTCCCTCAGTACTCTCAAAGCTCCATGATACATATGCGCCACCCTTCAATGCCATAACTCACACAAGTCTCTATTGTTGGTGGTACTAGTGTGAGTGCCACCAGATGTGCTACCCACCAATGCTCTTGCCGACTGAAAACTGCACTTGTATAGTTTCCTAGAGCGGACTCCAATCACTTTGGCCAAAGTGATGGAAGCTCCCCTGGGATGCATTAATAACTGCCCTCCTGAGAAAGTGACGTCAAACCCCTTCTCCTCCATAGCAAACATTGAAATCAAATTCTTCTTCATCCATGGAACATACAAAACATCCATGACCTTCAAAGGAGGCAAAGACTCCCTCTCAAAGGTCACAGTCCCCACACCAACAACTCTCACAGTGCGGTCATCTCCTATTATAATCTCAATATCAAGTGCCCTCTCTTCAAGCTCTGAAAGGAACTCTCATGAACCTGTCATATGTCGGGAAGCCCCGTTGTCTATGTACCACACATTGAATGATGTACTCCTACTAGATGTAGAAGTAATAAATGCGAAGTCTTGGTCAAACTATGAAGCAAACTGCTACACCTCTGTTGAAGTTGCAGTACCCTTCTTCCTCTTGACTGTCAAGGCTACATCTTCCTCATCTACTATCTTCACCCCACCACTGTCGTTCTTCCATATCTCATGCTACACACAATCATCCCAGAATCTGTCCCAATTGGGAAGATTCTCCCTAGAGGTAACAGTGTTTCCAAAGACCTCCCAAGAGTTAGAAAGTTCTGCTTCAGCTATCCTGACTAACTTTGTGGGTGCAACTGTCTCACCAATAGCAGTCAAATCATCACATACTTGTTTGACCCTGCCAAGATAATGAACTACACTTTCAGCGTTTGTCATCCTGATGTTCTTCAATTGTTCTTTGAGTACCATCTTCCTGCTCTCATTGGTCCTCTCATAAAGAGTGGTTAGAGTTGTCCACAGCTGATATGCATATGTGTTTCCTCTCACCTAAGGAACCACATGATCCTTTAGACTGTCCATCAAAATCCTTTTTGCCTTTGCATTTTTTTTTGTGAATTCAGCAAGTTCATCTGCAGCAGTAGGAGGTACAACCACTTGTCGCACTATGTCCCAAACTGCAACCTCCTCAAACACTGTCTGAATTCTGTCCTTCCAAACGGCATAGTTGGATATCCCATCCAGTCTGTCCAAAATTTACAAAACCAAGAAAATGGAGAAATGAACTCTTCAGCACACCTTGTTGTCCCAAAAGTTCAGTCTGTGTGAAATTTCACCTTGTTGTCCCAAAATATCAGTTTGTTGTCCAAACTGAGTTTGTTGTCCAAAAATTCAGTTTGTTGTCCAAACCACTGTTTGTTGTCCCAAACTACTGTTTGTTGTTCAAACTACAATTTTCAGCTTGTACCTCTGATACCATGTTGAAATTTGATGACTAAAAGAAAGTTTCCTGCAATCCCAACCCGGTTTTAATTTCACCTTATCACTCCCATTCAGTTAAATGTTCTTTCCCATAAACATACATTCAACATATAAAATTCTAGAAATGAAATTTTCAGATTAAAACACATGGGACTGTCAACACAAGCTGAAAATAAATATGGACATAACGAGACCAGCAACACACATAAAAATACACAGATTTTTGGTCAACTTACACCCAGGCAAAACCCCTTCAATCTTCTCCAGGGAAAACTTGTTAGGGAGCTCTTCAAAATTAATTTATCTTTCAAGTTTAGGAAAGATACATTTGCAGACAAAACAAAACAACAAAATACAACTTATCTCTTTAGCCCAAAACTCCTTGAAAATAATGCCCACTTTGCCTCGATTTTCATGCCCACTTAAAGTTGAAAATATGCACTGTACGGATACGATTGAACAGACTGTACTGTACGGACTATACAGATTTCCGTACCACTGTATGGACTATACGAATTTTTTTTCAAAAACTTCTCTCGAATTGTGTCTTACTCACGGCATTTAATGATGTTCGTACTGTACCTTATATGTGGTCTTCTATGCCTTGATTTCCATACCCAACTTTGCCCAAAAATCACTCCTTCAGTTTGCTGCAACAAATTTCTCCTTCAGAACTTTTCTCCAGCTCTCAACCTCCTTTCTATAATCTGCTCATGAAGAATGAATGCAATCTCTCTTTTATTTTCCCCCTTTTGTTTCCCTAAATGACTCTTGGGCAACCCTGAGATCTAATGGCTCAGATTCATTTAGATCAAGGGATGAGAATAAATGTGCATTTAATTCTCACTTTCTATTTTTTTAACTCACCCATTAAATAAAGTACCCAAATTGTACTTTATGTCTAAAGTCACTTTTCACTTTATAGTTTAACATTGACTTTACCACTTATAAAGTCACACTTAGGAAAAGAATGACTTTGGACACTTTTCCCTAGGTAGAGACTAACCCATGGGAAAACACTTGTCCAAGGTACATTAAAAATCAACACTAAGTAAATCCACAATGTAGGATAGCCATTGGAAGTAGTTAGTGTTGTCAAGAATAACTAGGCATGGACTTTCCATTTTAAAAAAAACTGAAGCTATAGATCTTGAAACTAAGTGTTACAATGGAAAGATCTTGAAAAATTAGGCCGATTCAAAAAAATGGCTCTGAAAACGAAGTCCGAATGAGGAAGTTCTGGCTTTTTGAAGCAAAGTTGTTGAAGATGTCGACGAACCACGTTAATGTTGAGAAGTGAATGATAATGTTATATTTAAACCTTCCCCCCCCCCCCCCCGCGCTTTCCAAACTTAATCTAATTAGCTAGCTTTTTAAAAAAAATTACTTTATGTGACCCACTTTTGTAAATATGTGAAAGTCACTTTTACAATGGTACTTTATGAACTGTCCACTAAATTGTAACTTAAATAAAAGATAAAGTGACTTTAGAATTATATGTGACTCACTTTTTATAATGGACGAGAACACTTTTACATAAAGTAACTTTAAAACATAAGTTACATGTACTTTTTGAAAAAGTAACTCAACAAAAAGAAAGACTTGAACCCAAGACTTCTATTCTCATAAAGTAACTTTGGACCCACTGAGCTAGTTTAAAAAGTTAGTAATTTTTGGAAAAGAGGAAAGGGGTGGGGTAGGGAGTAGGGGGGGTTGGCACACTAAAGCTTTGAAGTGCGTGCTTACTTGAAAAACCTCTTTTTGCCTACAAAACAAAAAAACCACACAAACTAAAACGAACACGCAAAAAGAATCCAAGCCTTACGACTTAATGTTAGATTTGGCCCCCGGATGCGGGTGTTTAAGTTGGCCTTAAATTCGATGGGACTGGAGTCGAGTGAGAAAGACCGCCACCTGCCAGCCTTGTACAGCGAAGCTATTCACCAGTGGACGGATGATCATAGGCATGTGGGCATTGCTATGTTTAAGGGAATTAGTGTAGGCGACCCTGAATTATCTTTCACCTTCGCACGCTCTATTATGTTCTGGCCCTCGGCTCCCATGAATGCCATAGTTATAGCGGGCGCGTCTCGAGGTAGGGGAAAGGGTAATATAACCAGCCTCCGCCATGGGTTCGTTCAGGTATCTCTCATGTTATGTTGGTTGGATGCAAAGATGCTGGGCTCCTGCTCTGTTAGTTCGGAGAAGCTGCGTCAGTCAATTTCCTTGATTCTCTCTGAAGCTTTGGGCTCCAGTCTGATTGTTCGCTTGTCTGGCCTGCGCCCTACTTCTCTGGCTGCTCGTTCTGGTATCCACAAAGGCGTCATCGTTGTCGACATGCCTCGACTCCACCAAAGGATGATAAGTCGCAGAGGCACCTCTCGGAGGGCGCCCTCTCGCCCTTCATCCCTCTCTCCCTCCAGGGACTTCATTTCAAGCCATTACCCTCGCACCCGCAGCGGGAGAGGGCGCTTTCTGTGGCCCAGTCAATTCCTTGAGCCCAGTTCTCCAGGTTCCTCGTCCTCGCCCTCCTTCGGCTCTGCAATCTTCACTTTTAACTGCACCCTGAACCGTCCAAGGATTACCGCTCATGTCTCGGTGCTCTTTCTCGAGGAAGCCCAAGAAGGGGGAGAGTCCAATGCTCATCAGGAGGACCCAGGCTTAGTTTCTGTGCCGAATCCTGGCTCTCTGCGAGCTATGGAGATTCCTGCAAGCAATGTTAATGACATAGTGATGGAGCCAACGGCCCCGGGTTCATTTGTGAACGATGATGCTCGAGCTCAGGATCTGTCTGACGGTGGTTGGTGCAGGATCGTGGAGGAGCCTCCAGACGCCTAATTCATGCTCTGCAGCTCTGTCTCAGGTTATGCGGCCCAGTATAGAGGGCTTTTTGCCACAGTTGATAATTTTTGTAATTGTTGTTACGCCAGGGTTAAATACGCATGTTTTTTGTAATGCTTGTAAGCTCAGTAAGGCCAAGATGGTTAACACTGGATCCCCTGTGTGGGACTGCATAACATGGCCTCGTCCAAACTCTCTGTTCTGGACAATTCTCTGTTTCATGCTGCCTTTCCTTCTGGGCAGTTGTTTTTGACGCTAGTCATGCTGTAATTGTACACCTTTAATGTGAATAATAGAATAGTCTTATTTAGAAATTAAAAAATAATAATAATAATAATAATAATAATAATAATAAAATAAAAAATAAAAAAATGTTAGATTTGGCCGGAAACTATATATTTTCCTCAATGTTTCTAGTTTTCCGAGATCACACTAGGACGTAGTGGAAAAGACAATACGCATGAGAAAAATCCTTTCTTTTTGTTTCTGGTTTGCCCAGAATCCAGATCGCACAGAGTCGCAGGGCAAAGAACCTATGTTGCCAGGAAACGTGGGTGCGGGGACGGGGACTGGGACGGGGACGGCATTTTTGGAAACAGGGTGCGTGGGTTCGTCGGGTAATATAATAATATTAAATTTTAATAATTATATTTTATAAATTATAAATTTATAATTAAGAATATATATGAAATTTGAATTTGTATATTTTTTCAACTTTAAACAAGAAAACTTAAATGATAATCATTTAAATGGGACAGATTTTGTCACACACAGCTGACTGAGATACACTAGCCAAGTTTCCTACAAACTCAGGAGTACGCTCAAAAATCCTAAAGTATTCTGAGTTCTCAAAGACTCAACATTTTAAACTTTATTTTGTTGGGCTGCCTTGTGTGTTTGGTGGGACAACAGTGAAATATATGCTGCCAGCAGCCATAATTTATACTTTAATAGCCACAAGCCTAAAAAAAACCACAGAATTTATATGTTAATGACAAATGTAATGATTCAGTTTTTCAAAAATTAAAATATATATACTATGATCTGTTTTTCCTGAACAAATTCTGAACCATTTAATTGGATTTTGTTGATCCATGGTGAAATTACATTGCAAGGGCAAGCAACACCATTGTTAGAGGGTAGATAATGAACTGGCTTGAATGTTGTGTAGATGATTGAGTTGAAAATTTGAAATACATTCTCACTGAACGGTTTATATTGTAAAGAATAGCACAGAGCTATATTCAGTGTATGAATGCAATTATGTAATGCCATTCATTAATGCAAAAAATGATGAATATTTTCTGCGCTTTATTAATCTAATTGCAACTATTTCAGGTTAAAAGAACTGAAACGTATACTTCTCATATTATAGTATATAGTATAAAAAATTAAAAATTTAACAAGTCTGGGCTGAGTAGAGGTAAGTTTGTGGCATTGTCATCTCTGTTTAGGGCTTCGGTTGGGTACAGGAGTCTGCATAGGGAGGCCGAGGTCTGTTCCTTAGTGAACAGTGAGCTATTTTGTGTAAACAGTGGCATGAATCAAGCCCTACAGCTCAACGTTTGACAACAAGGAGGAGGGACTATGCCGCAGCTGTAGGAGGCAAATTGAGTGTATAAAAGTGGACTGACAGTTGTGGCTCATGTTGCAGACAGTCCGAAACAGCAAGAAATTGTGACATTCATTCCGGCAATTCTGCTTAATGTAGTTGAGCCCCTGTGGGTGTTCACTGTTCAAATGTGTAATATAATGCACCTATATTTTTCACACGCGGGTCTTGTGAAACTTTTTCATGGAATAATAAAATTGAAAACGAAAACTTGTAAATACCACTGCCGCTGAAGCTGCTCTATCCACTGCCGCTGAAGCTGCCCACTGCTGCTGAAGCTGCCCACTGCCGCCGAAAATGGTAAACGGGGACGGCTCAAGCCTCAACCAAATGGAAAAAACTTAAAAGTTAAATGAAATCAGTAATCACGTATCAGATATTTGCTTGTGTGCGTTCATAAAGAGTTAAAGTCTTAAAGATTTAGGGTTTTTTAAGTTTTTTACCTTTGTTATAAGTTATTTTTTAAATTTCAATAAAAAAAATTATTTGAAAATTAAATTTTTAATATAGTTTTTTTTATGAAGAACCCAAAGAACCCGAAGAACCCAACCCAAAGAACCCAAGAACTCGTTAAAGGAAAAGAACCCAAATTTTTTTTTGAAGAACCCGGTTCTTCTGGGTTCGTCTGGGAAGAACCCGTACCCGAATCCGGTACTTGGGTGCGGGAACCCGGGACGGGTTCGAGAACCCCACCCCCGGGTGCGGGTACCCGTGCAACATAGCAAAGAACCTATGCAAAAATGAAAGGTATAGATCCAGTAATAAAAGCAGAGAGATAAATAAACTGAAATAAACAGAGATAAATAACTAAAACTGCAAATAAAGATTGTATAGCTCCAAATCTTAAAAATGACGTAGCTAGGGCTACCAGAAACCTTTTTACGTGAAACGAAAGGAGTTCCTCACTGGAACAAATGCTCCTAACACAATAGAGCAGTCATCTCAGCCCGAAAGCGGTCAGAAATAGTAGATCTAGGAAACGACAGTCGGATGCAACTGTATTGGCTTCAGATTTCGATCACTAACAGATGCGGCCCTCGAATGGCTCTGGTACCATATAAGAATTTGCAGGGTAAGTTCCTTAGATAGAACACCAAAGGACACCATTCACAAACAGATCATAGATCAGTACACCAATATTCTTAACATGGTTAAAACCCTCAAAGAAAGAAACAGTCCATGGCTTGAGCCAATGCGACCACTTCAGGGAATTTATTAATGTAAAAGAAATAAAATTTACATAAGCTTCTCTCATGAATGGTCACCTAACAAATGACCCTCCATGCTCTTTAAATAGCGATCACGGACCAATCGTGTGTTAAGCCATGGATCAAGTGTTGGTAATACCGAGAAGAGAATGAACTGTCGGATCGCTTCATGTCTAGAACATATTGTGACTATCAGATTGTAAGTTACAAAAAGTACATACTAAAGAAGCACACTTTACCTAACTATACACTAGACCAAGTTGTTCTTAAAGGGGAATGTTAAGACATTCCGACAAAGGAAATAATTAAGTACAACTTCGTCTAGTGTATAGCTAGGTAAAGTGTGTTTCTTTAGTATGTACTTTTTGTAACTTACAGTCTGACGGTCACAATATGTTCTAGACATGAAGTGATCCGACGGTTCATTCTCTCCTCGGTATTACCGACACTTGCTTTGTGGCTTAAAAACTGATTGGTCCATGATCTCTATTTAAAGAGCATAGAGGGTCTTTTATTACGTGATAGTTCATGAGAGAAACTTCTATAAATTTTCTTTCTTTTACATTAATAAATTCCCTGAAGTGGTCGCGTTGGCTCAGGTCATGGACTGTTTCCCTCTTTGAGGGTTTTAACCACGTCAAGAATATTGGTGTACTGATCTGTGATCTGTTTGTGAGCAGTGCCCTTTGGTGTTCTATCTAAGGAACTTACCATGTAAATTCCTACACTTTTAAGCCAAGCCACTATTTATATGTTGCCTCATGTTGTAGTTGTCGTTGATATCAATGATGAGACATGTCAAATATGAACCCATAATTTATATTGATATTTTGATAATTTGATATTAATGAAATTTTCTTTTCTTTCTCACAATGGATTACTTTTAATATTATTTTATTATATGAGTTCTGCCAATACAAACTTCAACGTCATCTCACACACTGGCCTCGTCAAGTCAATCATCAATCTGAGTTTGTCAGCACTCTTACCACTTTTCTAGGATGCTGCACATTAATGACTTAATCTTGTAATACGCATGAAGAGAAATACACAATTCAAGCGTTTTCTTGAATAAGCTGGTTCAGCAGCATGGATTTCTTCCCTTGATCATCTCTGACAAGGACAACAGGTCATTCTTGGCAAAATTTGTTGAAAATGTTGGGTTTATGATTCCAACTCAGATATATCTTCCTCAAACCGTTGAATGGACAAAAATGGCGAATCCATCAATTGGGAATATTTTCGATAGCCAGTCCAGGATCAATCAAAATAATGTCCCTGAGAGTCTAGGACACCAGGGATCCATGTGTCATGTGCTCATGAAATCCCCAGTAGACAGCAGACATCTCAAGGATGTCCAAATGACCCTAAATCCCCTTCAAACAACATCCACACAACCTCCACAACAAGTAAACATAAGGAACCAATCAAATATAAGAAAACACATTTTGTAGTTTCTTTATATTTCCTCTCTAGGGCAGGTCTCACCAATCAACCAAGCTTCCAACCTAATAATAGGGATTTTGAAACCCCAAATAATTATTTTGCATTATTTAATAAGTTATTTGAGTTCGATGACTTTCCAACAGTGCCCTTGAGCCACTATTATATTGGATATAATAAGTCTAACATAGATATAAAATACTTAAATTTGATTTTTTTTCAGGGTGTCGTCCCTTGTGCTGTCCCATGAAATTTGGGGGGTCTCTCCTGCCATCCCCAAAATACATCCCTCAGTACTCAAACAGCTGTGAAAAGTAGTGATAAGCACCACATCACAGATTCGCACCAAACTTATAGGGTAGCTCCTGTGAATTCATTGAATTTTTGTCAGACTATTTGCTTTGAATATGTTGGGGTTCTCGCTATTGGCTATGAAGGATAAGATTAGCAGAACTCCAACTGGGTGAACATATCTAAAGTTTCTACTGTTGCAGTCCATGATTTTCATACTTGTCAAAAATTACGAATCTGTCATTCAGATTGCTTAAGCCTCACATCTTGCAATTTGTTGAAAACATGTAGTTTTGCAGAATGTATTTCATGTATGGAGGAAATGGGTTAAAGAATCAGTACATGCATGCATTCTGTTACTCAAATTCAGTTTTTATACTTGTTTGGTTCTCTGCCCAATAGGCGCAATGGAATTTACTAATATGATGAGTTCCTCCTTTCTGAAAATTGTATTGATTGGTATTTGAATCTAAATTAAGTCTACACTGAAAATACCTGCATAAATAAGTGTTTTCATAATATTTGACATTTACTGAAATTCAAAGCTATTTTATTATGGAATTAACTCAGATATCCAAGGTGAATTTTGCCTGTTGAGAATATTGTATGACATGGCTCTTCTTATATGAATGGAATTGTGATCTTCTACAAAAATAGATAGCCATAGCAGTTTAAACGTTACAGTTTTTATATCCACAACACATTTAAGGTTCAAAACTGCTGCATCACTCCTTTAAATAAAACAGGACATAAGGAGATTGGCAACATGCATGACAACCTTGCTCCTTCATAGCTCTTCCTTGTTTAATTGCGTTAGATCTTAGGAAGGAAGAAGAAGTTGTCATGAATGTTTCTTCCCTAAACGAGCAGACAATGATTTACTGTAGTAATCAAAACTAAGGTCACAAAAATGTAAGAGTTATCAACTGCATTGCAATAGATGCCTGGGAATTTGAAATGTGATAATTTACACTGTTATTCCATGTTCATGAAAGATCACTAGCATTAATCGACAGAATGGAATAGATCATTGATCAATCTATGTTAAACACGTTAAAAACTTAAATGGCTTGATTGCAAAAGTTATTCTAAATAAATGTTACTGGATATAAGCTCAAGTGGTAGTTCAAATCAAATACGATGTAACACAGGCAGAGTGCTGTTTTTCCTTCAATTCAAAGTCAATATTAAATGGCTTAAGAGACAACGACCAATGCATCCAAACACAATTTGATGCTTGAGTTTAATTCCAAATTTAGTTGTGCAATCATGTCTAAAGTGTCTGTCAAGTCAGAAAGTATATCTAGACATAATCAACAAGGACTTTTCAAGTCACATATTTTCTTTGTGCAAATCAGTATAATTGCCTAACTACTTAAATATTTAGATCATAACTAATTAAGGCTATTCAAATGTCTTAAAAAGGACAGTAGATTCATCCATAGCATAATCATGTACAGGGAAAAGGTTGCGCCTAACTCACTCTAGTGAGGTGATTCATTCAGTATCCAATGGGCATAAATAATCTGTTCAATGTTGATTAAATCATTGCATCACAACTAATGTGTCAATAAATTTCTCCTTCCAAGACTTGACCACCATTGGACATTTTTGCCAAGTCAACCAAGACGTGACCACTAGATCATTCTTGCCCTCTAAATTCTTTTAAAATTCCACTGCATTCTTCAACTCAAATGAAGTGTGATCTTGGCAATACAGTGTTTGACCATTTAGAAATGAAATAGCTCCATCTTTTCTTCCAATAGCCACTTTCAAGACATTTTGTCCAAGATGGATCCACTGGAAACCATCATCATAGCTATTGTCCTTTATGGCTCAGAGGTCTATAACGTTAAGGATTAGAGCACAACAAGAAATGGTGGAAAAGGCTTTATGGCATCTTGTTCATCCCTTGTACTGATCCCATAATATCAATATATAATACATGAACTTGACCACTTCTAGATCTAAATACCATTGACAATTCATCAATGGATCATGACAAAACATCATCAATAGATAAAGTTTACAACTTACATCAATGTGGTCTCAAACTCTGTGATTGTCTAGCGACTCATAGTCTAACATCCCCCACCCCAACTGAGAAGTCTGAATACTTGCACCATTAACAATAACTTGTATCATCTTCAATCTGAAACTGCTGCACTAGGTTTCAATGAAGATATGCCCGAAAAAAAAAGCCTATATCTGGATGCTGAATAACTCATCAGGAAGTGAATGCTCATCATGTCTGAACATTCCCATTCTGTTGACTAGCATCCCAAAAGTTGATTTGATTGATTTGAGGAGACCAACTGCTACGCTAGAATTTCCAAATATTGATTGTTTTTCCTGACTGATAGGACTTTGAATCTTGAAGCCTCGCTATCATCATTGATATTTGATATCCCCCCTGTAAGGTGCAAGGCGAGAAGTTTGTTGAAGCAATCCAAGATTGAGTTTTGGATTCTTCTACTCTAATAGAGTCATAGTTGAAGGGATCCAAGCTTGAGCTTTGGAATCTTTATGTGGTGGTTTTGTTGGTTGAGCATTAACCATCTTCACTTGATTTGCTGGTTTTTTCTGTTGACAATTTACCATCTTTCATTGACACTGGTGATTTTTGGTTCACCACTAACCATTCGCACTTGAACAATGCAATGGTATTGGTTGACCACTAGCCATATTCCATTGATATTAGTGATTTTTGGTTTAACACTAACCATTTTCACATGAACAACACAATGGTTTTGGACAACCACTAACCAATTTGATTTGAACAATGTGGTGGTGATGGGTTACCAGCTAAGTTGCACGAAACGTTTCGGAGTTTCTAAAACGGGTATGTTTAGAAACATCACCTCCTAAAAATGGAAACGACAGTTGAAATGTCAGCTGAAATGTCATATATGTATAATGTTATGAAACCAGCTCAAGAAAAGATAGCAAAGATAGATCAACGCCTTAGAATTCAACCTCTTCGAGGGGGCAACCTCCTTTACATTACATAAATGAACAATTCTTGGATGATTCAAATGACAAAACCTCCTTTCTATATATAGGAGTCTAAGGAGTCACAATATAACCCAGCCGACCTAACAATAATAATATAAAGCCACAAAAATAACAATAAAGGGATTCTATGGGGCACAGTAATAACAATATGGGGACAATAGGGCACAACAATATTAATAAGGGGTATAACTACAATAGTAATGGGGTAATCACTAGTATTATAGGGACCCAACATGCCCCTCTCCTTCAAAAAAAGTGTTGTCCTCAACGCTTGAGTAGTTCTGGATACTTCTGTATAAAATTGTCATCCTCCCATATGGAATCTTCAGCGGATAAGTTCTTCCACTTGATAAGATACTCCGAAATTGATCGATTTCGTAGCTGTCGAGTTCTTATTTCTATGACTGCTTCTGGTTCCAATATAATTTTTCCTTCCTCGTCAAGTTCTGGCAATATTGTTTGAACTGGGAGCTTGTCGCCTATAACCTTCTTTAAACATGAAACATGGAAAACTGGGTGCAATCGAGAAGCTGCAGGAAGCTCCAATTTGTATGCCATAGTACCAATCTTTTGCAACACCTTGTACGGACCATAATACTTTGGTGATAATTTATTATCCTTCTTAGCTTGCTTGAGAGACATTTGCTTATATGGTTGTAGCCTTAGGAATACCCAATCACCTACATCAAAACTTCTTTCGCTGCGATGTTGATCTACCTGTTGTTTCATCCTATTCTGTGCCAACACGAGGTTATCCTTTAAGAGTTGGAGGACTTGTTGTTGATGTTCGATGTGATGTTCCACTGCCTGAACCTTAGAATTTTCTCTTAAATATGATGTGATGGATGGTGGCTGATACCCATAAAGTGCCATAAATGGGGTCATTTTTGTTGCTGTATGGAAGGAAGTGTTATACCACCATTCAGCCAGAGGCAACCATTTGACCCATTGTGTTTGTTTATCAGATACAAAGCAACGAAGATATCCTTCCAAACATTTGTTTACTATCTCAGTTTGACCACCAGAATGAGGATGATAAGATGAGCTATGAGCTAACTGAGTACCAAGACAAGAAAATAATTTTGTCCAAAAATTTCTAGTGAAAATGGGATCTCTGTCACTTACAATAATCTTTGGGTTTCCATGTAAATTTTGAATTGTTTCCATAAAATGCAGTAGAAATTGTACTGGCTTTAAATGGATGTGATAATGGCAAATGCACAAAAGTGTGTGTACTTGGTAAGTCTGTCGACTACCACCATGATGACACTCTTTCCCTCAGACTTGGGTAAACCTGTGATAAAATCCATTGAAACCTCCTCCCAACGTTGGCTTGGAATGGATAAAGGTTGCAATAGACCCGGTGTCTTAACTGTTTCAACTTTATTTTGTTGGCAAACCAAACATTCCGCCACAAACTTTTGAATATCTGATTTAAGGCCATCCCAAAAAAATTCCTTCTTAACCCTGTGGTAAGTTTTTAAAAATCCTGAGTGCCCTCCTAAGGGAGAAGTGTGCAATTCCATAAAAATATTTTGTTTTAGCTGGGGATTCTTAGAGAGGTATAAGCGATCTGTGTACCATAACGAATCATTTTGCCAGCTAAATGTATCATACGTACTGGAATCTTATTGTAACTTTCGAATAAGTGCCCACACTTCTTCGTCATTCTTCCATTCCTCCCTTGCTTCGTTTCTCCAATCTGGTTGGATAATAGAAATGGCGCACAACAATGCTTCCACATCCTCATCCTTTCTTGAGAGTGCATCTGCCACCACATTTTGCTTCCCTTTTTGTAGATGATTTCAAAGTCATAACCCAACATCTTTGTGACCCACTTTTGTTGCTCTTCAGAGGATAATCTTCGTTCTAAAAAGTATTTAAGGCTATCATGATCCGTTTTTACCTTGAAGTGTCTTCCCATTAGGTAGGGTCGCCATTTCTTGAGTGCATGGAGTATTGCCAACATTTCCTTCTCATAAATAGCTTTGTGTAAAAACTTTCCCTTGATTGGACGACTTTCAACAGCAATGGGTCTTTCATCTTGCATTAGAACAGCATCAATTCCATTTCCTAAAGCATCACATTCCACAATAAAGGTTTTTGTGAAGTCCGGTGTAGCTAAGACCGGTGCTTGGCACATTGCCTCTTTAAGATGTTTGAAGGCCTTTGTTGCTTCCGGAGTCCATAAAAATGCATCTTTCTTTAATAATGTTGTTAGAGGTGTTGCTATTCTCCCATAATTCTTAACAAACTTGTGATAATACCCTGTCAACCCGAAAAATCCTCACAGATGCTTTATGGATGTGGGGATTTTCCATTCCTTAATGGCTTTAATTTTGCTAGGGTCTACCTTAACTCCTTCATGAGATACAATATGACCCAGATATTCCACCTCTTGGACTCCAAAGAAACATTTGGATCTTTTTGCATATAATTGTTTCTCCTCCAATAGTTGTAGCACCCTGTCAACATGTTTAACATGATCCTTCCAAGACTTGTTGTAGATTATTATATCATCAAAAAATACTAACACAAATTTTCTAAGGAATGGTTTGAAAATTGAATTCATCAAACCTTGAAATGTTGAAGCTGCATTGGTAAGGCCAAAAGGCATGACCAAAAATTCATAATGACCCTCATGAGTTCTAAATGTTGTTTTCGGAATGTCTTCAATCTTCATTCTGATTTGATGATATCCTGAACGAAGATCCAACTTGGTGAAGTAAATTGATCCATGCAATTCATCCAGTAATTCATCAATGACAGGAATGGGAAACTTATCTTTAATAGTGAGCTTGTTGAGCTCCCTATAATTCGGACACATGCGCCATGATCCATCCTTCTTGTGCACCAATACTACTGGAGCAGAGAAAGAACTTTGACTCGGTTGAATTATACCAGCCTCTAGCATTTCTGCAACCATACGTTCAATTTCACTCTTTTGGGCATAGGGATATCTGTACGGCCTGATGTTTGGAGGAACACTTCCTGGAATCAGATGAATAGCACGATCATGATCACGCATAGGTGGGAGACCTTTGGGAGTCTCAAATACCTTGGAATGATTGTCCAGGACTTTTTGGAGATCTGGAGAAATAGATATAAAAAAGAAAGTTATAAATAAGTGAATAACACATTATCTTAAAAGAAAAAGGGGAATAAGACCCATAGATGAAAATTTAGAAGGAAAGCCAAGTCTATATTAACTCTCATAGATGATTACATGATGGTCGAGTTTCGGTCGAGTTTCAACTGAGTTTCATAGTTTCGGGTACGGGTACGGGTACAGCCTGAAACGTTAGGTTCCTAGAAGTTTCGTGCAACATAAGTTACCACCAACCATCTTTACTCTACCCTTTAAGGTGCAATAGAGTTTCGTAATCATATTTCCACCTTAAGGTGCAAAATCATATCCTTTCATCAATGTGCTCCTGCCCCCATCCCGCCCAAGGTGTGGAGAGTACCATCTTTGATTTCATGTTTTAATTTCAGAGAACATATAGAATTAGACTCAGATCATGCCCAAAATCAACTAGATAATTCTTTGAAAGCTTTTGGCTTTTGTCATTTCTCCATCTAGTTGTGTCTTTACCTCTGTCTTGACTAGATGGTAAGACTTATGTAGCTTCTTTACTTGTCAATTCCATCACCAAGGATTGGTCCATCCATAATGAATTGTTTTCTTATCTTTCTTCTTCTTTCAACACTTTCCAAAGAGGTGATTTGTCTTCCCACAATGAAGATAACGACGGAGATTAAAACGTTGTCTTCATGCCCAATTCTTTGACAATGTTGGCAGCTACTACCAAGACATCCTACACTCACAAACTAAACTGATTTGGAGCAATCTGGGATATGAAAGTTGTTGCAATTGTCACATCCTAAGCCCAAAATCAACTAGATAATTGTTTGAAAGCTTTTTTCTTTTTTCATTTCTCCATGCAGTTGTGTCTTTATCTCTGTCTTGACTAGATGTTAAGACTTATCACTGTTTTACAAAACGGCCGAATCGACTCCGACTCGGCCGAGTCGAACCGAGTCAATGGCCTGGGGAGTGACTCGGCGAGCTAACCGGTCCGGTTGACCGAGTCACATATGACTCGGCCGAGTCATATGTGACTCGGTCAACCCGGCCGGGTCCGTTATGACTCGGCCGAGTCACTGTTGGGACGGCTGGGCAGCGTAAATGATAAAAAAATTTCACTTTTTTGGTAATTTTTTACAAAGTTAAATGCAGTTTATGGATTCCAAAGGGTAATAGTAATTTGTTAAATGCTTTTGGGGTCCATTTCCCCCTCCCAAACCCTATTTAAGACACTCAAATGCTCTCATTCACTCACGGCAGTCTTATGCATTTGAGTGAGAGTCTTCTTTGAGAATTAGTGAGCAGTTCTTGAGCTTGTTTTGGAGCAGCAGTGAGGAGTCTTGGAGGAGCATTGTAGCTGGAGTGAGGAGCTTCTTGGGCAGCCATTTGGAGCAGCATTGAGGAGCTGATTCTTGGAGCAAGCTTGAGGAGGCAGTTTGTGCCTGGAGGTATTTTTTTCCACCTCTATAAATCTATTTTTGCTTAGTAAATTTTAGGTGCATATCAAGAAAGCTTAGAGAGTGTTTTTTGTCAAATAAATGAACATTGAATCAATTTTTTATTTTTTTTCATTTTCAGATTGTTTTCCTAGTCAAAAAATGGCACCTAGAGCAAAAGATCCTGCTTGGGCATATGTTGAAATGGTTGATAGTCATATGCATTGCAAATTTTGCCATAGGAAAATTAAAGAAGGTCCTGGGGGCATTAATAGGCTGAAACAACACTTGGCAGGGATTAGAGGCCAAATTACCCCATGTACCTCATCAGAAATTGGGGAGATTAGAAAGAATTTGTTGGCCAGCTTTGAGAAATTTAAAGAAGATAAGGCTAGGCAAAAAAAGATACAGGCTGAAATTGGGAGGAAGAGGGAGATACAAAAAATGATGGCTACCAACCCCCACTATGATTTTGAGGGTTCTTCCTCTATCCCTCAAACTGAGGCATCCAACCCTTTCCGTTATGTTCCTCCCTCTTTTGGTTCTGTTCAAGATAAGGGAAAGGGTAGAATGAATTTGACAAAGGGTGATGTGACTATCAAAAGTTATTTCACTCCCTCCTCTCCATCAGATGCACATGGTCCTGAAGTTAGTAAAGGTCAAATTCAGCCCACTTTAGATGACCATTGGAAGAAAGAATTGAGGGAGACTGCTTGTGACTACATAGCTAGATGGTGGTATGATGCTGATATCCCCTTTAATGCTGCTCGTTCACCATATTATGAGCCTATGTTTGATGCCATACATGCTGCTGGAAAAGGCTTCAAAGGCCCTACTATGCAAGAGCTAAGGGGGTTTCGTTTGCAGAAAGAAATTCAATCCATTAATGAGTATTTGCAAGAGTTCAGGGACTCATGGGCAAGAACAGGGTGTACCATCATGTCAGATGGATGGACTGATCAAAGAAACCGTACCATCATAAACTTTCTTGTCTTCTGCCCACAGGGAACCATGTTTTTAAAATCAGTTGATGCATCTGATAAGGTAAAAGATGGCCACTTGTTGTTTCAGCTATTGGATCAGGTTATTGAGGAGGTGGGGGTGGCTAATGTTGTTCAAATCATCACAGATAATGCCTCTAACTATGTTCTTGCTGGTAAACTGTTAGAGGAAAAACACAAGACCATCTTTTGGACCCCATGCGCTGCACATTGCATAGACCTCATGCTTGAGGATATTGGAAAATTAGATTGGGTCAGAAACATTGTAGATCATGCCAAAAGCATAACAAAATTTATCTACAATCATACATTGGTTTTGAGTCTCATGAGGAAACACACTGGAGGCAAGGATATTATTAGGCCTGCCATCACTAGATTTGCTACACATTTTTTGACATTGCAATCTATGCTTTCCCAACATAGAAACTTGCAAAAGATGTTTTCCAGTGATGAATGGAATCGAAGCAATTGGTCTAACAAACCAGAAGGCAAAGAATTGAAAAGGAAAGTCCATGAAGAAGCTTTTTGGAGAAAGGCAGCAGAGATTGTGAAGCTTGCTGAGCCACTAGTTAAGGTGTTGCGGTTGGTGGATGGGGAAAGGTTGGCTATGGGCTTCATTTATGAGGTTATGGATCAAGCAAAGGAGCAAATAAAGACAACATACAAGGATAGAGTGGCAAAGTATGGGCCCATTTGGGCAATCATTGATGAAAGATGGAACAATCAACTCCATCGCCCTATACATGCAGCTGGGTATTTTTTGAACCCACGGTATCATTATAAAGCTAAGGAGTCAGGAGCTTTGAGGGGGGAGGTCAGAGATGGACTGGTTGATTGCATTGAACGCATGATCCCATCGGAGTCTGATCAGCTGGAGATACATCAACAGGTCACATCCTTCAGCAATGCAACAGGTACCTTTGGGAAGAACCTAGCAAAGATTGCAAGAGAAGCAGATGAGCCAGGTAAACAAAAATTTCAATTTTCAATTTCTTAATGGTTTTACAGTTTTACTTTTTTTATTAAAGTTTGTTAAATCATTTATAATTTGAAAGTCAGATATAATTTGTAATTTTGTTGAGCTTCAGCCTTCATCTAACTCATAATTCATTACACTCCTATGTTTTTTGCAGCACAATGGTGGGAGGCCTTTGGTGGCCAGTGCCCTCAATTGCAAAGGTTTGCAATTCGTAACTTGCAATGCATCTGGGTGTGAGCGCAATTGGTCTGTCTTTGAGAGGATTCACACAAAGAAGAGAAACCGTTTGGATCAAAAACGGTTGAATGATCTAGTTTTTGTCCAATACAACCTTCGGCTCAGACGAAACCAATTGCTGAGCAAAAGACCTGATTCAGATCCCATTGTGTTGGAAGACATTGATCCAACATCAGATTGGGTAGTGGAGAGTCGTCCACCAGAGTTTGATCCTGATGAGGATCTTGATGAACTTGAACATGTTGTTCCAATTCAACTTCAACCTGTTTAGTTGAATGCAGATCCCAATCCACCAGCCTCAGTCTCACAGCCAGCAAGGACTCCAGTTGTAGGTGCTTCCTCTGCTCAGCCACGACAGAAGCACAGCCGCATATCTACTCTATCTCAGCTTGCATCTGCTGCACAACCTGCTAGTGGTACTGGTACCACTTCTACAGTTGCAGTTGGAGACGATGATGATGATGAGGATCCATGGGGCCCCTTGTCTGACTCTGATGATGATGATCCAGAGATTGGTCGAGATGATCTTGGCTCCTCTGGCAGTAGCTGCTAGCCAGTAGAACTAGTATTGCAGTGTGGTCACCATCACAGTTTACTTTTGTTGTAGAGGCCATTTCTAGCCTCCTTGGTTATTTGTATTTTGTTTTGAGTCTTTGATCATGTATGACAGTTGACTATGTATTGCCATTGGGTACCATTTTGATATAGTGGATTGGTTCATGAGCCTACTTTGATCATATGTTGTCTTCCATCTATATTATAATGCTGTGTGTTTGGAAACATGAATAAAAATCTTTAAAATTATGTTTAAAATATTTAAAATTATGTTTTTTAATAAAAAAAAAATATTTAATGTATTTTTTACAACGACCGAGTCATTGAAATCGAGCCGGCCGAGTCATTACCGTTTCGGAGTCGGAGTCGGAGTCGATCCTCGACCGAGTCGGAGTCGGAGTCGGAGTCTTAAAACATTGAGACTTATGTGGCTTATTTACTTTTCAATTCCATCTCCAAGAATTGGTCCATCCATAATGAATTGTTTTCTGATCTTTCTCCTTCTTTTGACACTTTTCAAAGAGGTGATTTGTCTTCCCACAATGAAGACAAGGATGGAGATCAAAACATTCTATATCCATATGCCCAATTCTTTGAAAATGTTGGCACTTACTATCAAGCTTTTCAATATTCTCAAGAAATCCTACACTCACAAACTAAATTAATTTGGAGTAATTTGGAATATGAAAGTTGTTGCCTTTGTCTTGTCCTAAGCCATGTCCATTTTTCTTGAATAACAATTTTTCACAAGGTTTGACAAACATCTTGGAAAAAACATTCTGTAACTCTTAATGTTGTTTGTTTGCTTCTTCAAATTCGTTTTTGCTTTTATTGTTGCTGTAATTATGTTCTCCTTCTTGTGACACATCTTTGATAAATATTTCCTCCATCAATTGACTGGAAGATTCCATCTCAGCCATATATTATGTGTCTTTTGTATCATCCATCAAGACATGTATCACAATTAGCATCAACCATCTACAATATGCCTTGTGTGTCACGAGTCACATCAACCTTTCAAATAAGCTCCTCCATATCACATGTTGCATCAATCATTTGGATAAGCTCCTCTATATCACATTTTACCTTTTGCATCACAACTTCCACTAACATTTTGGATTAGATCTTTGTTCAATGTATTTTATTAACCAAGCGATCAATTATGTTTTGTATATGATGTGATTTCCACTCAAGTGATTTAATTAATTTATCTTTCATATCAAATTGATTCTATAATTCATGGTTGTACTCTTGCAATTCCTTGATTTCATGAGAGGCATTTTGTAAATGTTGCTTTCTTGCTTTGCCCATTTGTGATCTTTACTTGTCACACTGACTTGCACTCACTTCTTTTATATCACACTCACTTTATTTTTATTTCATTTTTAATTTTTTTACATTAGGGTGTTGAGTACTACTGAAAATGCACATGAAAGAGTGATTACAATGACTTAAATTTGACAACTCACTTGACATCTTTATTCAAATTTCAGGTATGTCTTGATGAAAATTTTCACACTCAACTTTGAAACAGTTTGGAACTTCACCCTTTGTACAATTTAATGATTTATCCAAATGCTTCAAAAGATAAGAGGAACAAACAACATTTTGCTCTCTCATCACATGCTTTGAATTCCCAATAGTGCCATCACCCTTTATCACCACATAAGCAATTGACTTTATTTACTTGTCTTTGTTTACAAAAGTAACCACATGTCAAACACTAGCCACAGAATATCTACCATCAAGCATCCAGAAATAGGCAATAACACATAAGTACACAGGGTGTAACTATGATCCCATTCAATTTCAAGGTAATCTAGGACACATTAACCACAAGAAGATGATCCTTTTATTATAAAATCTCTCAAGTGTTTTGCTTGGAACACGTGGAAGTTTAACTTCTTTCCATGTTAGCAATGTTTATCCAATTATAATGATATATGAATTTCGTTGCAATTATACCATCCATAATAATTGAAATAACCCAAGCTCAATTACAATGTTCCAAAACAGAATTTACTACCATATTCATTTTCTTATAAGTTATGATAATGAATGCCCCCCAATAACATTCAATTTCTTAACCCAAAAGAACCTTTTTATGATATAAAAAATGAGCTATCAACATTACAACTCAAAAAGGATGCATTTGTCTTTAAAGATAATATTTTAACTCAATGAATGGCACACATATACTTGCATTCCAACTTATTTGCTCATTTGTTTTCAGCTACATTGTCTACACAGCATGTGCATTGAAGCTTTCTCAACAAGCTTTCTCAGTGCACAGGCTTGTTGCTTGTCAACTCTGCATGTGTGTGGATCAAGTGTGGGCTCCTCCAGCTATCTTCGAAAGAATAGGTAGCTCTAATACTAAGTTTCATACACTTCAAGCACACACCTTTGTGGCTCTAGTTTGTCTCTAGAGTTTCAAACACCTCAATAGTATATGTGAATATAATTGGATTGACAAATTTTAGAGTGATTTATGTAACAATTGCTTTGTGTTATATTGTCTATAGCGTCGCCTCATCCTATATATCATGCTCTTCAAAGGCTCAATGGGGCAAACTTTCATCCATTCATCCACGGGATAATATACACAAAGCGGAGTTGAGATACAACAAAAAACATAGTGATGGTGGAAGCCTTAAATTTCTATTGATGAGCATTTGATTGTCCAATGAATATTGCCTCTCTCTTCAACTGCAATCTAGATGTCAAATTGAGGAATTAATATTTCGGATTGGGACAATGTCAAGTTGTGGGCCGTATGATATTTTGATTGCTTCAATGAAACAATCATGTGTCCTCCCTCACCCTTGACGCATGTACATGGGCTGCCTGATGGGCAATCTCACTTTCCAGCAAACACAAATGCAGAAATGTCAATATCTAAACTGGGAAAAGATAGGGAAAAAAGTATCCAACAAAGAACAAATGGGCAGATCCAACAGAGACCACACTGTTGTGAAGTAATACCTTTTTTGTAGTGTGGCTTGTTGACCTGAATATGGACTCCTCTTGCTTGGGACAAATCTTCTCATCATGAACTAATGAGAGATCCCCCCGTGTCATTACACCTCATCTTCCATGGATCACTACCAGGGAACTACCAAGCCCTTAAGACTAAACAGCTTCGACACCATGATAAGAATTAGAGCATAGGCATGCACAACAAGAAATGCAAATAAGGCTTTAAGCCATCTTGTTCACAGCTTGTATTTATTTCATGATATCAACTTATAATACATGAACTTAACCACTTCAAGATCTAGACCTCATTGACAACTCATCAATGGATCATGACAACACCTCATCAATAGAGAAGGTTTACAAGCCATACCAATGTAGTCTTAGACTTCGTGATAGTCTAGGGATTCGCAGTCTATCATAGGAACCTAGTTTATTGAAGTTAGATTAGGCTATGATGGAGCAAGTCCAACCCATCATGCTTTACTACATCATCAAAATCAAAAGCACACTCCCCTAACCCATTATCCAAGCAGACTTTGTATCCCACCCTTTCAAGTTGAATCCATTTTTGGAGCTTCTTACAGTTGGCTATCAATTTAGCTAGGCACCCTTATCCTACCTACTGCTCCTCGAAGGCCATAGTGTTAGCCATTTCCTCGAGGCTAATCACTTTTGGTTCAAAAAATTTACATGAATCCTGCAATCAATGGGCATCTCGATGGACTGCATTCTTCCATCCTGATACTCTCTAAATAGTTGTAATGATCTCTTATAAACCAAGTTGGATTTGAACAGGATTACAGAAGAGGACATGTACATGCAATATATACAAGTTTTGGATTGCTCCGTTGAATCCAAAAACAGCTTTCTATGCAAACTTTTTGGAGTTGAGAGATGGCCTCATTGTTAATTCTCCTTATACACAACAACACTAGCTACATGCACCTAGGATCCCCTTGGAACAGTACAAAGTTGGCTCACGACAATGTTGAGTTGAAGCTAAGCATCACATTCTTTGGATGGAAAGACCTATGAACTCTACCATCTATAGGAGATTGAAACAAAGGAGCATTTCATCTTTCAAATATCCCATTTAATATGAGTGTTGGAAACATAATCCTTTGGCGCTGTGTGAATTTGGCACATTCACTTGAGTGTAAGGCGAATAGCCTCAAGTGAAGGCCAAAAGTCATGAAAAATGCAAGAGACCTCTTAGAAGATGGAAACCAAGGGTCACACAAAATGTATTTGTATGTATGTTTTGTGAATAATATTGTATCTCACATTTCATCTAATTGCTGCCTATTTTCATGAGTGAATTTAACATGGTATCAGAGCAGGCATACTCCTGCCCTGCTTAAAGTTTGTGAGCCACGGGTTTTTGGCCTTCGTAGACCTGGGCACTCCTCCTAATACAGCCTGGGTTCTCGTCATTGGTACTGTGCCTTTCTGTAGGTCTGTAAGAGCAGAGGCCTGTTACCTCTCTCAAAACCGCAATCTGGTCAGCCCATAAGATTTAGTATTTCGGCATGAGCATTTCATAATTTGGCTGTCCATTGCTGCTTCAGTTGGCCTGAGTGCCTCTCTCAGTCTCCAACTCTATGCATTCTCTCACACAATAACATCTGAAGCCATGTGTTTTGTGGCCTTTCCTGACCTAGGGCACCTCTTTACATATCCCTGAGTGTGTTTTTTCTACGTGGTATCAGTTTCCTTTGGCACCCATACTCAATTATTGGTGTCAGTATTTAGGGACAATTGATTTGTTCATGCTAGCCCGTTGTGGTTTGCTTCTGAACTTTGGATTGCAAGCAGGTGATATTAAGTGTAATTAGAGCAACATCCTCTAGACATTGGTGGATAATCACACTATTATAGAATCCCCACAGGTAGAGGCCCAGCAGCAGCAGCAAAACATGTTTTGGCCCCCTCCCAAGCTTTCCTTATGTGGTGGCATTCTCTTATTGGCCCTAGGGTTGTGTATTCCTGGCAGTGACTTGATTCTTTCACTGACATTACAATTTTATATGTTTGGGCATTAGACCTTAAATCTTAGATTAGATATGTGTTCGTTTTCTTTCAGAAGAGTGGCCCCAGCACTCTCACTGACACGCATGCACTTAGCAGTCCCATTGACCTTTTTATGGTCATTTGTTGGACATTACTAAATTTAGCTTATTACCTTATCCCCATTGAACAATAACATAATTCTGCAATTTAATGCTACAACCAGCACAGGTAGGAAGAGGAAGAATAATAAAAGGAAGTTAATTTTCCTTGAAATTTGATGGGGGAATTTTTCTTAGGCACTTTCTGTCAAGTTAGAGAAAAATCATTGATATACGAGTTTGGCACAATGCTAACCAATTGGTTTACACAAAATCATCGAAGGAAAGCAGGTCATCGTTATGAGGAATCAGATACAATAAAGCCAGTCCTGATTGGCATGATTTGGCATAGAGATCACCCTGATAAAGAACTGTATTATAAAAAAATGTAAAGCAGAGACACTAATCAGGGATATGAGATAGGGGCAAAGCATAATGAAAACTGCAGAGTTTGTTCCAAGGAAAACACGAGAGGACTTGCAGTTCCTCAAAAGATACAGTTGAACAGCCAAAATTGTGAATTTTGAAGCAATGCATATAGATATGACAATGAATTAAACTAGATACATGCAGAAATAGCACTTAAAGTGAAAGTCAAACTCTGATATTTTCCCGCATAATCATGCAAGCACTTAAGAAAACTAGATGCATAAAACTTGTGGAATTAACTTGCTCTGCTGCTCTACTGCTGTCCTTCAAATTTTTATTTAGCATCTAACATCAGTCATTTTGTTGATCACATGCTATCAATTTGGTAGGCTCACACATAAACTCTGGTCCATGGAATAATTCAAAATTACAAAATTGTACCCAGTATTGACCATTCATCCATCCAAAATGATATCTTAATTTATAAATTTCAAAACAACGTTAGACTCAGACAAGATTTTGAGAACTCTTAAGGTAACATACATGAAATTTTAATATTCTCCCTTATTGTGAGCCGCATATATGAATTGAAATAAACATGTAACAGGTACACTTTTTATTCACAATCAAAAGATTTGTCTGTTTGCAAGGCCTCACCTCATCAAAGAGCACCCTGTAAGTATTCAAATCATGATAAATCCGATGATTTTCACTATTACAGTGGTCTAGTGCTTGGGCAATATAGTATGCAACTCTCAAGCGCATTGCCCACGGCATAGGTTGCTTCTCCCCTGTAAAAATACAAAAAAAGGGCATTTAATGAATGTCTATATCATAAAGTTGAAGGTACATATTTCCAACTATTACATCATTTTAATCCTCCTACAACAGATGATTCTACATGGACAATCTTACAATCTTGGTAAACCTGAGGTGTTATATGTTGTTGCCATTGAACCAATAAAGCAATGTTACTTATATCCTAGAATTATATACTATAAATTCAGCTAAATACAACCAAATGTCCATACTTCCAACCTTATACATCAATTTAACCCTCTCATAAGCAAAAAGTTACACAACAATAGATGATTCCATTTGGAGAATATCACAATCTTGGTCAAGGAATGTTATGTTGTTTCCATTCAACAATTAAATGGGTGCTACTACATGCCAGAATTAACATTGTATACCCCTTGCTATTTGATCAACACTAGGCACGACCTATATAATTAAGAAATTAATCAATTATGAAATATGATTACACGAATATTATGGCCCATTGCAAGTGGCTGTCCAGCTTCTTTACATTTTCATGATAGTGACAATCTGGAGAAGACTATTTACTATTGGCTAATAATAACAGTCCAACGTGTGTTATTATTGACTGCTTGGACTTTATTTTTGTCTCTTCACGGAAGAAGACATAAACACACCTTTGTATATACCCTTCTGCTTTTTGTTTATTTTTCCTAAAAATATTTTTGTGAATATAAGAAGTATTCTTCAAAAAAAAACAATAACAGTCCAAGATGGATCCTTCACAAATATTCTTAACAGTGACATGTCTTGCTTTTAGAGAATTAGCATGAGAACAGACTTGTGCATTGGAGGTATCAAATTGAGTATTAGATTGCAAAAAGCAGTGTCCATGACTCCATTCGTTGACAAGGACATAGGCATTCCAAGTTTATTGTTTTGCAGGATGCTATTGAACATGGTTCAAGGATATATACCAATGTTGCATGGGTATGTGCTCCCTGTGATAGGGAGCATGCTCCTCTTGCCCCTTATGCCCCCATAACGAGAAAACTTCATCAAAAACATTTCTTTGTGTTCCCTTTTTGGGGGGACAGAATGAAATATCGAGGAAAATGTTTCACCAAAAAAGGGGAGCATTGGATTCAAAATGTTCGATAGGAACCATAGAATTTGTTGAAGTATTATCAAGATGCTTTAAAAGTAGCTTGGAAATGGAGTGTGAAGTCCATTGGGTGGCATGAAGTGGAGAATTGTGGAGTGATGAATGGGAGCAAATGATTAATCAACTCAAACAATGCTTGTAGTGATTGTCTAGCGCTTCCCTATGGAAAGCATGTGAGAGATATCAAGGGTGAAGTATAATGTTGACTTTTAAGACCCAACTTGTGACACACAAAGTGTATTGCGATAGACAGATCAACTTATGAACACTATATCTAAAGAAATGGTGGATAGATGCATAAAAAATAATAGATTGGCATTGTCTTAGGTGCATAGTACATATGATCATAGTTGGTTTTGATGTCCAAGGGACTTGACTAAAATAGGAAGGAACAAGACATTTGGGAACAAAAGATTATATCAGAGATAATGCACACATCAACAAGGAAACTAGTTGACATCAACAATATCACAAGCACCTTCTATTGCTCTGGTTGTACAGCGTATGGTGTCGAATGTTGTCAATGTGCTCAAGAACTTGTAACACATGGCGGCAATTATACATGAAAATCAAATGCCAATAATCAATCTAACAATTGAAGAAATGCACACTTATCCCTTTAATAAGCACACAACTACACCCTTATGCCTTCGAAAGTCCTGTAGTCACTATCGCAACATGATTTTGGTTGATTTCTCAACCCATTCACTGAGAAGGTCACTTTAGGAAGGTTCTTGGTCAAGTGGCACCTCTACCAATTGAACCAAATCATTTAATTGGAAGGGCCTTGGGAATATTTGGAGTTAGTGCATCTACATTGAAGTGCTTCATCTTTCAAGCTCAATTTCACTCCAAAAGAAACAAGAGGTCTCCATCCTTCATTTCAACAAGCTCAATTGCGTTTAACTTATGCTACAATAACTTGACCAAGGATTAAGAAGCCTTCCTACTCCAATCCTTCTTTTCAACTTCCTCGATGTTGGAACACCCAAATTAACACCATATGACCATTTCATACAGAGAAATTTGTTGAACTTCCTAAAGAGAAAGCATTGGAGGAAACCTTAAATACTCTGATATTCCAATTTTTTATATTGTTTTCCATTGGTAAATCTTCCTTTCTTTCTCCCAATTGCTTGTTGTTTACAATCATGCATTTCCATTTGGTTTTTGAACTAATAGATTGGAACACTAATCTTTGGTAGGAAATATAGATTGTTTGGTTTGTTGTGTTGCTTTTAGGACCATTGAGAAGTGGATACTCCATTGGTTCATCCTCATCTTGCTCAGCTTCTAAACCATCCATCCTGCAAGGGACTCACCAAGGATTGTCTCACCTTTCCTCATTGAAGTATCATAGAATTAGTCCATATACTTGCTTGGAAATGGAGTAAGACAAATTTGCTTCTTAATTAATCTATTTTCTATCTACCTAATCTTTCCACCCAGATGAAGAGGGCTCATTTGGTCAACTATTGCACAAAAAGCTTGACAACATAATGGTATCCATACTAGGGAAAAGTTCACAGATATCTCCTTGGTTGCATTTCAGATTTGCTCTTCATTTTTCAACGATTTCTAAAAATCCATAGCCTAATTTACATTGTTCATTAGTTCCAACACACAACTAAGCAGCTCCAATTTTCCAAATTTATCCTTTTCCCCTCCACCGAAAACCACACTTTTGTTAAATTTATTTAGTGCAGTTACACACTTTCACCTACAATAGTTGCATAGATATGTACACACAATTGCACAGGCCCCTAACCTCATAATCATGCAAGTGTGCTTTTATGTCTTTGTTTCACATGCAAGTGCATCAAAAGTGTGGGTTATTTTATGCTTTTGTTTACAATCATGCATTTCCATTTGGTTTTTGAACTAATAGACTGGAACACTAATCTTTGGTAGGAAATATAGATTGTTTGGTTTGTTGTGTTGCTTTTAGGACCATTGAGAAGGGTGATGGGTTGCATGTATATATTTTTCCTGTAAAAATTACTGCTTTAATGTTGTTTACTTTATTAAATTGCACATAATGAAAAGGAATTTGAATAGATAAGAGAAGATTCCTTTCCTATTATTTCCTTTCCAACAACTTGTCGTTCCTATTATTTCCTTTCCAACAATTTTTAAGTTCATTCATCTCATACACGACTTCTTGCATACAAACATTACTAAAATCAGCAAGCAACCCTTAAAATAAATCACCAAATTTTAATCTTGTAATCAAACAATTTTTTGACGTGTTACTAGCTTATGACCCTTACACCAGCATCAATTCATGAGAGGATGTACTAAACACAAGGCTAGTAGATTTCATTAAACAAATTACAAAACCCACATTTCAATTAGATTAAGATGTTGGAGGTAGGTGGCTCAAAAACGCTCCTAAATCATCAAAATTCAAAACTATTACTTTACTACAATAGAAGAGATGCCCATTAGTAGCAACGGTGTATCTAGGTACATGTCTTGAAAGATGGGCATTACAAATAAGAGCAAAGTGTAGACATATGGAACTCCACCCATATTGCTTTAAGCACAATTGATACATAATTTTATTCTCCTCAAACACTTCTTGTAAAGAGGCAACCTTGTGGCTTAAGTTTACCACCCACATAACTTCTCATGGATATTGCAAGGTTGCCCCCTTGGATTTCACCTTGTAGGACAAAGGTCACCATGTTGGAGGTGTTGAGAAATCTAAGGCATCGAGATAAAGTGATTTCTCTTCTATTGATAACTGCTTGTGAATGCTTTTTACTTCTTATATTAGGATCTTCCATTACTTGTATTATTATAGTGTTATTCTTCATCAAACAGCTACCAATGCATAAACCATAAAGAGACAAGAGACACAGAATATAGGCTATCAACCAGGGCCAAAACCTCTCCCACTTGAGAGGAAATCCCAAACAAATTCTTCTTCTTATAGAGACTTCAATTGACGAATACCAAGACCAAGACCCTTGACCTATTTGCCTCTCCAAGACCAAGACACAAAGTTTTGATGAGATCCTTCTTCTTGAATCAAACTTATTGCACTTTCCTCCTCCTTCGATCAACGCAAGTCAAACTGTCTACACTTCTGAATTTCGGTCTCTTCCACATATCTGCAACTCTCAGCCTATTTGTACCCTTGCAATTCACACGTGTGAGTTGTTTGGAGATATCTTCCTTCTTCGCTTGACTAGGAGACTCAATCTTGTGACCTCAGCTAGCATGTACGCTGATATAGAGATCTTCTTCTTGGCTTATTCGCTGACCGAGGAAACCCTACTAAAACCCTTAATACATGTCACACATGCGAGGAAAAGGTAACCAAAACAATGCCAAAATAGCTCGAATTCTCCTCCTCCTTCTTGCACTGGATGAGAGGCTTCTATCTCTCTTTCTCGCACCTCCTAATGTAGATCAGATACATGATTGAATTCAGTGCCTAGGATGAAAGTCAAGTTGCCTATAAATAGTAGTTTGCCCATGTAAATTAGTCGACATTACATGGAGACTAGGCCGACATGCCTTTTGGAGATCATCTTATTTTCATCTTGAGCCGACTTGAGGAAGATACTTTTGCTTGGTCTTGGAGGGCTTTCTTATACTTTTAATGACTCATACAAAAATGTAACATGCCCAAGAAGGGTCCTTCATACATGACATTGACTCAAATTGACTTTTATGACTAGATGACAAAACCTAAAGGCTCACAATGAGAGCCATTACTAAAATTAAAATTCCTCGCTCATGAAACCCATGAGACAAGCATTACAATAATACTTTTATTTTTCTTCTTTTCATCAATTACATAAAATCACAATTACACATGTCATTATCAACACCGAACCTAGTTAAACTTTTCAACAGGAGGTAGGTGGCCCAAAAATTCTCCCAAATCATCAAAACTCAAAACTATAACTTTACTACAATAGAAGAGATGTCCATTAGTAGCGGCGGTGTATTTAGGGACATGTCTTGAAATATGGACATTAGAAATAAGAGAAAAGTGTAGACATATGGAACTCCACCCATATCACTTTATGCACAATTGATAGGTAATTTTATTCTCCTCAACCACTTCTTCTGAGGAGGAAACCATGTGGCTTATCTTAAGTTTACCACTCACATGACTTTTCATGGAGATTGCAAGGGTGCCCCCTTGGATTCACCTTGCAGGACAAAGGTCATCATGACTTGTTTCTTTCACACCCTACTTGGTTCACACTACTAACAAATTTCATCACACCTAGTGGGTACACATTTGAAGGCCTTGTGTTATCTTGTGGTTTGTTTGAGAGCCTTGAAAAATACGTTGAATTTGTATTTGGTTGCATGACCAAGCGAAAGGGATAGGCGAAACATCAGATCTGTTGATTTAAATGTAATCATTGATACGCAGAGGTTGATCCTGTGAATATTTTAGTAGGGAGGTCTTCACTATGGACCCCCAGTCGCATCGACAGAGACAACCCATGATCGAAGCACACGCGAATAACCATTCTCTGTCGCTCAAGTCAGCCAAAAATAACATGAAGGAATATGGTGTATTCATGCAAAACTAATTGCTCTTCATAGTGATCATGGTTACGAGCCGCCGAGGAATGCATGGGAGTGCTTTGCAAATTTTATTGACCAGAGTAATGCTGGAGCGACTAATCTGAGGTTGAACCACAGAATTGCACGACGACAGACTCAACCTTTCCAACATTATTTTGTTGTTGTGTGAAAAGCAGACTTAGAATTAAAGACCATATCAAGTATAGTATTTTTACATTAAAAAGGTGGGGGCCAAGGTTTAAATTTTTAACCAAAGTTGGCCGAATTATTTTGTTCAAAGTTAAAATCATCACTTTGGCCGATTCATAAAAGCCAGCGCAAATTTATCCATTAAAAGAGCCGAGAGTTGTGTAAAAAAAATCAATTGGCCAAGCAGAGATGGGTGGAGTTATCACTCATCAAAGCCGAGTTTCTTCGAGCGACAGCATTGACACTAGTTGACTGGAGTCATCGAGTGTATTAACCTGTTGTGCAGAGCCCAGTTAGAGCACATCTCTCTTATAATGCGACTAAGTGTTGGGTCGTAACTTGAAGCACAAAACCATCGCCAGTGCAAATGAACGCACATTAGAGGGTAGGACAGCGATCAAGTCCTCTGTGGCAGTGGATGGCATCGGGGGCACAATTTGGTAAACACTATATATCAACGTATTGCTCGAGTTAAAGAGGATTGGGAAATGAGTTTTAAATTGTGATGTGGGTTGAATGTTGGGCGTAGAGAGTGTATTGAAATTCTGTAACATATCTGGTGCATATGAGCAGTGTGCACTGCTTCAGAGTAAGGTGTCAGAGACTGAAGAGCTGAAAGGAGTTCTGCGCATGAGATTGGGAGATTAAATGGTTGTCAAGAAATGATATGCGTATGACAAAACAGAGGAGCTGCAGTACCTTAGTGAACTGCAATTGTCAAAGTGTAATGGAGAGAAGATGTAAATTGATCGAGTTCTAGATGTTTCCCCTTCAAGACTAAACAATTTTTGGGCTATATCTATCAAGTGTTCCACTTCTATATTTTTTAGTAGCTTTTTTTAATCTGATGTCATTTCACTGAATTTGCTATTAGTAGAGGTCTATGTTTTGAGTCAATTGGTCCTTGTGCTTTGCATTGAGTCAAAATATTACTGAGCATTTAGGGTTTGGTTGTCTATTGTTGTTGTTTAGGGTATGGTTGAAAGAGTTGTATTGATGTCATTAGAGCTAAGTTGCAGGAAACAAGGAAACGAGTACGAGTTTCCGAAATGGGCACAGGTACGAAACGTGACCCCCCCATATTTTGGAAATGGGGAAACGCGATATATATATATATAAAGAAATGTTATGTGCAATCATAAAGCATACATGATACATTATAATTTATTGCATTTAAAGTTTAAACATTATGATTAAATTTACATCACATTTACTCATGAATGATCACATAATAAAAATAGCAATATCGGAATATCCAAAATCAACCTTTATTATATATCCAATTCTCAAAATCAACCTTTATTATATATACAAGGCTGCAAGTACAATAAAGACAAAAGACTAATCCTCATCAAAAATAGAAGCAGAATCATGCTCAACAGTGAATAGCGGTGTTGAAGAAGATGATGGGCCAATTCCACTTCCGGGCTGGACCTCAATATTCCGGGCAGCAAGAGAGAGATCCAAATCAAGACTTTCTGGATCCACATCCCATTCTTTAAAAGGACCATTGTTGTATTCTAGACCACTACGAGATGCAAGGAGAAGGTTGGAGGGCACATAAACAAGATCCTATGCCTTCTGTGAGCCCAACCTATTGCGCTTCACAGAATGAATAAAAACCATAAGTGTTCCAATTCCTTTCTGTTAATGAAAAGCTTGCCACTTGTGAAAGAACATGAATGGAAAGGTTTTGTAAATGTACGCCATTTGCTCCATGACAAATCCCCCACCTAACTGGATTCATGGTGCTTCTCTCCTCCAAAGTTGATATATCTAAATAATCATCTAATCCTGCAGCAAAACTGGCAAATTCTTCCTTTACCTCCATGTGTAGATGAGATGGAAATATTCTCATAAGGGCTTTTTTTACCCCATTAGCCACCTCTCTATCCTTATGGGGTGCCTTCCTCTTCCCATCGCTTTGAGCAATAAGCTCCCCATCATAAAATTTGGGGTTCAAGGCATGTGCTAAAGTGTGCAATGGAGTGTTGAAATTGTTCCACCTATCAACAATGAGTTTCTTAACTAAATCAGTAAAATGATCATCAACAAACAAAAGTTGTGGAGACTCTTGTGAAATGATTTCCATAGTTTTCTCAACCATGGAATCCATGCCATCATATACCTCTCCTAGGAAAGGTTGGTCAGTGTCAGCATTCCGAAGAAGCTCAAATGCAGGGGTTGTGAACTTTAGCAAGAAATATATCTTGCTCCACCAGTCCTCATCAAGGCACAATCTACGCACCATATATCCCCGCTCTGAATCTGTTTGTCTCCACTCAACCCAAAGTTGACTCACCACCATAGAAACTAATGCTTGCTTAACCTCAACAAGGCGGCGCAACATCAGGAAGTTTGAGGCATATCTTGTCTCAACAACTTTTAACAACTCCAATTTGGAGTACTCTCGAAATATTACTTGAGATTGGTGGTGGTTGGTGATGAATTTAACAATCTCCCTTGCTTCATTTGTGATTTCCTTTATCCATGGAACTTTGTTGTCGATCTCCTCTAAGATCATATTCAGATTATGGACAATGCAAGGTGTCCAAAAGATGTGGTCATACCTCCCCTCAATAATTAAACCTACAGCTTTGCAAACTGGTGAATTATCCGTGATAACTTGCACCATCTTGTTAGGCCCCATTTGTTCAATAGATTTTATAATAACATCAGCAATGAAATGTGCATCTTTTACCTCTCCTGAGCAGTCTTCCACCTTTATAAACAATGCTCATTTGGGGGAAGTGGCAATGATATTTATCAATGGTCTGCGCCTTGTATCTATCCATCCATTTGAGACTATGGTAACCCAGAGCTACTCCAGGAAGAACGAATTGGTGATAAGATATCCTCCACAAGCTCCTTCTCATTTGTGAGAAGATGAGTTCTGATTTTCTCGTAGTTGGGCCCCTTGTACCCTTGATTAATTGCCCTTATCATATCTTGCAAGTAAGGAGAGCGACCAACATTGAATGGGATACCACATGCATACATGCACCTAGCCATTCTGGAATCAGTTTCTCCTCTCACTTGCACATTCACCAATTTAGCAATTCTGCTATCCTGAATTGAAGTGGATGCCCCTTTGGCATTTTTGGATGCTGGTAGTTCATGTTGTTGAGTGGCACTGGCTCTCCTCTTCCTTGCTTCAACTACAACCCTTGGCTCAATGTTAGGTGGCCCTTGAGGAGTAACTTGACTAAGCTCATCATGCCTTCTTTTAATTCCATCCGCCTCATCTTGTTGTCTTTGATATGCCCTCCTTGCCAATGGGCCTGTTGTTTTTGTGCAACCTCCAATCCCCTGTCCTCCTCCATGCAAAAGGTGTGCTTTCACTCTTGGGTAGGAGCCCTTGTACAAATTAATGCAAAGATTACATCGCCATTCCCATGAGACACCACCTCCACATTTTTTAAGCTTCTAAACATGCCTCCAAAGAGGATAATCTTCAACCTTTGGGTTCATTGATAATATTCAGCCCTTGGGTTGGACCTGGGGCTTGAACTTGCAGCTCCACCCTGGTTGAAAGCCATTGTTGCAAAAAAAAACAAAAAACAAATCTGTAAAGAAAAAACATTTTTCATATATTTGGAAGCGTAAACCCTCGAAAATTGAAGAAATAGTAGGAAAAAAACTAAGAAAATGAATGCTTCTTACCCAAATTAATTTTTTATAGCTGAAGCTACCCCAAAATGCCAGAAAATACAAGAGAAATATGGTTGTAGTTGAGCAAAAAGCCAAGAATGTCGTAGCCGGAAACTCTACACTCCAAATCTGCCATTGAAATCTCTTTTTCTTCCTGCTAAAATCTCTCTCTTGCTACTGAAATCTCTCTCTTGTTGCTGAAATCTCCTTTGCTCACTATTGAAAATGCCCTAGCTGAAGTCACTGCTCTCTTCCTCTTTTCTCCTTTGCTAAAATCGTCTGTCTCCAAGAGAAACGACTTGCTCAATTGTGTGATGAGGGAATGAGGCGAGAGTCTTTTTATGACTTGAGAGAGGCATCTAGAAGTATCCACAAGATATTTCATTCGCCCAATCAAAAATTAGAGGTGAAAAAAGTAAAAAATAAAATAAAATAAAACCACAATTTGAAGTGGAAACGCTATCATACAGTCAGAAACGAGTTTCCAGTCAGTCCGTACGGTATGAGTTTCCTCATTTCCATTTCGTTTACTAGCTAAAACAAACCTGGGGCAACGTTTCCTGCGACATAGGTAATTGCATGATCAAGATGTTACTTTTGGTTAATTTTGCAAACCAAAATGTTTTGGACAAATCCTTCAAGATTTTGTAGTGCAATAGAATCCCTTCTGGTAAGGGTTGATCAATGTAAAGTAAATTTAGAATCATGTCACTGCATACTCACAAATGTGTCCACAACAACAAATAGCTCCCCAACAAAAACTATTGGATGATCGATGAGCCCCAAAGAATATCCCACCTCTACTGCAAATATCCTTTGAACAAGTGGTCCCAAGATAGCATTGGGCATTAGGACAATGGGACCACCCATACACCCTATAAAGCAATCAAGTTCTAAAACAACTAAGGAAAAGAAATAACAATTTCAATTACATCTCATCCCACTACTTCTACTTCCCACAACCAAAGCACCCTTTATAGTTTACCTTGTCTCCCTACATGCTAAGATCAAGAATTGCTCTTCCGTTTCCCTAACTAGAGCAACTATTGTAGGATATTGTCCCTCCTTGTGTGCTAAGATTACGTTTTTTTTTCTTTTTGTCCCCAAACGGGAGTGCCTATTTAAGTTTTCTAAACTCCTTACCTCTAAGAGTGTCTCTTTCAGTTTTTTAACCTTCTTGCCTCCAACAGTGCCTCTTTCAAGTATCTTGGCCACCATAACTCCAACAGTTCCCTAGCCTCCATGCCCTCTATTGTTTGGCCCTCTCAGATTAAATGGCAATAAATGCCTTTTTTCCTTTGTTCAAGATTGACCTTGGGAACGAACCATGGGAACACCCTCCTCTTTCCCCTCCATGTTTTTAACATTAATGACTCTTTGCACATTATCTTCCCCATTAATGAAGAGCCCCTAAAGGCCATAATTACTTTAAAAAGTTCGTGATGTGCTCTCCCATTGATTCCCTTTATGGGCTTAAGTTTTACCCTACATAACACATTGTATCTACTCCTTCACAAATGCCTTGCAGCGCTAACTCCACCACTTGCACAATCTTTCCTCCCTCCAACATAAATCTTTGCACCCTTTGACTAGCTCAAACTAGGAGATTGATACCGTACCTTCAAGTAGTCCCCTTCATCCCCTCCATGTACAAAATTACTCTCGCCCCTTCAACCATGCTCTCCCACAACAATGAAGAGATCTTTCAAGATCAAGATTTCTTTAAACAAACCTTGTGAACATCTCCCCCTAGCTCACCAATTGACCTTTTTGGATCCATTTGTTGCACTTGCATGCCCTTAGGCTCCATTTCCTTTAGTGATATTATCAATTCCTTTCTACCAGCACCTCTTGCACTTGGGAGCATAGATAAAGTAATCATGATCAACAATTAATCAACAAGGGTATTGAAAATATTAGATTGGAAACAAATGGTAGAAAAAAATCAACCAATGCCAAATTTGTAGTTTTCAATGACAAGATTATTTCGAAATAATCATTTTGTTGATTGCATTTGAATTAATTAAGATTAATTTGATTAATCAAAGATTATTCATCTATGCTTGCAAGGATAATCTGAACACTCTTTCCAATCGAATACTATGAATCATGCCTCCACTTGAAATGTTGTCCAACAATGTTGGGTAACGGGTTACAAACACTTCCATAATTTTTATAGCACATCCAGAGTTTGACACAAATTCCCAACTTCTCTTTTGTGGATGCAAGGCCTTGAACTGGAGATTCTAGTACCTTTGGTCTATTCTATTGGCCATCATCAACCCCTTCAAGTATGTTTTCTCAATTAGCATATAGGTCTAGGATTGTCCTCTACAATGTTGCATTTCAAGTAGTTTTCATCCTTAAATTTGCCTTGGTTCCACCCCAACTAGACAAGTTGCTTCACCATCTCTAAGTCACCACCTCACACTCGTTTATCTCTAGAAACCCCCCTATAATGTGTTGCCCTAGTTTAATGCACTTTGCATTTTGGTACATCTAATGCCCATCCCTACTAAGATAGTGAGCCTTCATAGTCTCCTAAGGCAAAATGAGCCTCATGGTTCTTTTTTATCAATTGTTGACCTCCAACTGTAGGCAACCGCATGATTATTATTGGTTTGACGCTTTGTTTCTCACTCTACTTATTAACACATCGATTTGTTTCATGCATGTGCCAAAGCCCCATATGCATGCACTCCATCAACCACCCTTTTCAAGGAGACATATCACAAGTGCCCCCCTTGTTGACACCCATATGCAATCATGCTCCCTACCCATTGATCAAAAACACTGTCTAATTTTATAATGTATTTATCCTTTTACTCTTACAAAAGAAGCACCAACAAAAACCATTAAAAACCAAAATACAAAAACGCTACAAAATTTCAAAAAGCCAAGGGGACAAAAAAACTAAGTTCTATTCTGCTCAACCTCTTTTTTATCATATAATGCCTTTGCACAAGTTCAAGTAATTTCCATGGCACCCTTGTTCGAAGTCGTTATACTATGTTACCTAGTCAAGTTCCTTGACATGTTACATTGATTTTCAAGTCCCATTTACACCATCCAACCAATGTTGTCATCATGTTCCTTAAGTCTTGCTCACCCAGCTATTTGACCTAGTCAACATGGTCCCTAAGTCTCGCTCACACCATCAGTGTAATTTAGACCCCATGGTCTCCATACATCCTTCACATTCCTCACCACCTCATCTCCGCTTTGACTTTGGTTGAGTTTGTGCTAGGGTTTATGGTCACCTCCTAGGTCATTCATCATTTATGCTACATTCAAGGAAGTCGTGTCCTTTCCTAGGACCTATACCAAGCTCATCCCATTGTGTAATGATTGATCATTTATCATCTATCAATGCTCTCCACATTTCATGTTGGTTTATGGGATTCATCATTGCCCTTTTCCAATAAATCTAACCTTGTCGACCATGACACATTTGCTTTGAGGGTTTTATTGAGAGGGTTTTCATTTTTACCATTGGCGATTTACTTCACATACACTAGTGGATTCCCATCATTAATCCCCAATGACCAATGCTTCCCCCTGGGTGGGGGGCGCACACCCCATGTTTCTCACGCACCCAAGATGGGGGGAGTCCTGAGGAAACGTTTCCCCACGTCCCCCTTTTGGAGAATCTCGGAGAGACGTGGAGGGAAACATTTCTCCAATGTGAGGGATGCATTTCCCAAAAGGGGTGTTTGTGGGTTTCCACCCTCAAAAAGGGTTGTTCGTACCCCCTTAATTTCATTTGAAAACAATAATTTATGAGTGGGGAAGCCTACTATTTAACCCTAGGGCACTACTAATGCTATGTTATTAATGGTAATGTAAAATTCTTAAAGTAAAATGTTAAAAATTTAACTCTCCTTTATTATTCAATTTCATCCTTTTACTTAAATTTTTAACATTATCATTAATTGATTCAAGATGTTTGAGAGTGGTTCCGACCTCATTGGATTTCATATGGAGAGAGTAGAATTTTAGATCCCAATCAAAATCCAGCAAACTTAACAGTTATCAAGATTTAAATATTGGTGGGATTGCAACATTTCCATTGGATTTTATCATGTATGAGGGTTTGGAACTAGCATTTAATCAAGAGCATCAAGCCCTATATGTACCTTAATGTTTGTGCCATTGATTACTGAACTACTTTGTCATGACCCTAGTGAAATTGTACCTATCACTCAAACAAAATCTCAACTTGACATGTTAAACTTTTTATGTCTTATTTCAATGCTTAGAGGGTGATATTGATGATGAGGATTCCAATATATGCAATGATTTTGATAATATGTAGGCATTTGTTGTAGCATGGATTTTTGGACTATAAAGGCCATCTTGGCATCTAGAGCCTATTTGTTGATATATTTTTTATTCAAATATGGATTGCATATGGTCTTGTTTCGATTATATACACCCTTGCTATAGATATGAAATGCTTTGCATATTTGTGTATAATGGTTTGGATTCATATGGATGCACATGAATATTTACATCTTTTTTTTCAAAATTTCAATATTTATATATTTTTTGGTCAACTGATCTTTTGGTCCAATTTTTTTCCATTTCCAGGTTTTGGGGTCAACAAGTTCAATCACTAATCTAGCTCTAATAACATTGGTTCATTGTCCATTATTCATTTTTAGTTTTAACTTTTGAGTCTTGACTCTAGATACTAATGACCTTCTACTAAGTTTTTGATTCATCGCTTTTTACTATTTTTAAGTTTGAGTAATTTCAATTTACTATTCCAGCCTTCAGACTTTAGTATCTACTAACTTGCTTAGTACTAATTAGATTCTAGAATAATGAATGATGAATTTAAATCAATATATACAATATTTTACTACCTCTATTTCATTGTACCTTGGTATCCATGCTTGACTACAGCTCATTATCACATTATGGAGATTCATATGTCACAATGTCGATGTTCTAGATCCAATCAAAGACCTTAGATATATATATGGCTCCTTTTTAGCATTATTGTGAGCCTTGATCTTGGGCTTACCTCCATTGAGCTCTCTACTTATCTTAATCCTCCCACCATTATGGTGGGATCATCAAGTGACAATGTTCCATGACATATTTTACACAAATACAACATTCATTTTCAAATCTATCTTGACTTGGCACCACATGTACCATTTTAGTAAGCCATGGTCCCATATTATACTTGATTATTACACAAGCATGAGTATGCCCACCTTCTTTTGAGAAATTGTATGTATAATCACCTTTCATTTGTTATAGGTGGTCTCCTTTCTCTCTCCAACAAGAGTTCTCATTTCTACTCTCTCTTAGAACCTTCTACAAAAACATGTCATGTGTTTCAACCATATGATGCATCTATAACCTCACACATCAAGGTGCCAATTGTTTTATCACACCAATATTATCCACTTGCAACACACGAGCGATTTTTAAGGATATTGAAAATCACTTCCACCTACAATTTATGAGCTCAAAAGCTTGGATGATAGGGCAATTATACATGAAAATCAAAGGTCAAATATCACTTTAACCAATTGAATTCGTATACACATCTCGTTAATAAGAAAACAACTTACCATTAAGCCTAAGATAAACACACAATAATTGTTGCATCATGATTTTAGTTGATTCTAGAGGATCACTTTAGGAATGGTGTTGGAAAAGTGGCACCCATACCCCCATCGAACCAACTCATTTAGTTGGAACATCCTTGACCATACTTGGGGTTAATACAATCAAATTAAAGTGGTTAATCTTTCATTTCCAATTTTGGCTCCAAGAAAAACTATAAATAGAGGCATCCTCCATTTCAACAAGCTCAATTGTGTTAATCTTATGCTAAAAAACTTCTCCAAGGATTGTGAAGCCCGTTTGCTCCAATCCTTCCTTTGAGCTTCATTAGTATTGTAATGCCCAAATGTCCCCACCATATGACAATTTCATAGGGTAAATGTTGTTGAAATCATTCTAAAAGCAAAGGGAGAGGTTTTATTTAAGGAATCAAGAAGCTCCCAAAGAGAACATTGGAGACCACCTTAAATACTCCTTAAGGTGAAATTCCAATTTTATATATTGCTTTCCATAAGTAGTGTTGGAATGTGCAAACCAAAATGAATGATAAGCATGAATGCTTTATAATTCTCAAAGATATTACATATAAATAAATTGTGTGACAGATGGATTCATCTTCCAAGGTCTCTTGGACTCCCCTTGATGATTCACCTTCCACACCATAACCCTTAACAGATTAGGTGTCCAACATTCTGCCCTTAATCCAAAGGGGTATATATGAGTCCAAGAAGAGAGTTGAAATACAAAAACTACAAAAATGCATGTCATCAAATGGTTGAGTGTGCTCTCTGAAATGGTGGTTTTTAAGGAATACCAGAAACCCAAAAGTTGGGAGAACTCGAGGTCTCAACGAGTGGTGGTTCAAGGATGACCACCAACTCTGGAACACTTAGAGCAATTCCTAGAACAATTCCAAATATGGCTAGAAGATGAAATCATCTGCTAGAGGAAGTGTACTTAATGATTTCAAAAGGGAGACCATTGGGGTCTTAGCCTGGAACGCTTGATGCAGTTCCTGGAACAATTCGACATCTTTTAAGAAGCTGAAGTCATCTGCTAGAGGAAGTGCTCCTTATTTTTTTGAAAAGGGAGACCATTGAGGTCTCAACCTGCGGTGGTTTAAGGCTGACCCCACTAACTCTGGAACACTTAGTGCAGTTTCTGGAACAATTCCAAATCTGGCTAGAAGCTAAAGTCTTCTACTAGAGGAAGTGCTCCCAATACCAGTTTGAAGATGACCGTAAACTGAATCACGCTCATAACTTTGACTCTGGCTGCAACTTTGATTCTGGTTCAAGCTTGAGGCTTTGGTTTTCGTTGTTGCTCAGGTTGTGGCTTAGACTCTTTGAAACTAGTAGTTGATCATCAATTCCCCCCTATCAGATAAAAGGTGAGAAGATGATAACATTGTTGCTCATGCTCACTTACACATGCTTGATTGATAGGGCTTCAAAACAAGAAGCCTCGCTATCAATCCCCTCTTATCCCATACAAAGGGAGAGGATGAATATGCTTATAAAATGTTCACATGGAAGAAGATCAAAAAAACAATGATCCTCCATGCACAAAACCCAAGAAGGGTGTCAATTTCTACCAAAAATGCACCTATTTACAATGCAATTTCACTAGTAAACTGACACGAAAAAAAACCATTTGCAAGTTACCATTATTGTTAATTTGAATGCCCAAGTACAGTGCTTCTAAATTGAAGGATGCCCAAAACCAACAAACAAAAACAGCTTGTGCGCTACTTTCAAAAACCCAGATTAAAGTATCTTTCCATTCATTGCTCTTGGTGAAATCAAAATCAAGTTAGAAGAATCGAGTCCAGACTCTCTCAATGCAATAGTTACATTTGGGACGTTCGTATTCTATCCTTTCCACACCATCTAAAACTTGAGGATTTTCGCTCCACGAAATATCTATTACAAACCAGTGGATATATTCTCTTGGGCTCTATTTCCACATCAACATGATACTTTAGTGAATGGGCAACACCACCAACATCTGGTAATACAACAACCAAATCGTTCGATGCAATCACCTTGCTGGCCAGGTTATCTAGAATTACAGGCTGACCATAGACACGATCCACAGGAATATCAAAATACCCCATGGACTGTCCAGAGTGAAGATCGCATGCAAGAACTCAGTTTGCACCTGCTTTTGTTATTAAGTTTGCAACAAGTTTTGCTACAACAGATTCACGTCCATGTGTCTTTCAGTCTGCTCTAGCATATCCAAAGTATGGAATAACAACCGTAATATTTTTGGCAGATGCTCTACGGCAAGCATCAATCATTATAAGAAGCTTCCATCAAATTCTCATTTCTAGGTGGCGGTTTGTTGTACCAAGAACACGTCACAACCTTTCACATTTTCATGGAGTTGAACATATATCTCATCATCAACGAACCTTTTTATTCTAGTTTTGCCAAGAACTCGGCCCAAGTAACATGCAATTTCTTGTGCAAGAGAAGAATTTGTTGGGCCTGAGAAATTTTGTAGTCTTGTATCATGCCGCAAGTCTCTTTGAACCATCTCTCGTCGATAACTAGAACCAAGCAACCTAGTTAAACCCTGATTCTGAAGTATAGGGGTGAATGCTTTGCCAATAGGAGAATCAACAAAATTGGCCAACATGCACCTCGCATTGTGGAGGCGATAAGGCAAAAGGTTGAAGTCTTGAAACAAACTTAGCGAACACCCTCGATTCATCGGCCAAGTATGTGGATAATGATGAACCGCGTGGCCATCTACATCCAAAGAAGAGGAGGTCCACATTGATAGAAGCCTTACGCCTTGATGATAAGAGAGAGGCTTTCTTCAGAGATTATGGAATTTAACTTCATAAAGAGACACTAGGTGAAATTTCATTTAACATTGTCCATAGAACTTATTTTGCCTCCATAATGTCAATCTCATTGAAACACATAATCGATATCCAACACACCCATGTCCTGATTTCCATCCCAACCTCCTTGCATTGCAAAATGAAGCATTAGCCACAGCGCGGTTGACAGAGTTTGGAAGATAGGGCTGAGGGAATGGCGAAGAAAGGAGTTACCCTGGCCTACGTTTAAACGTAGCTCTGATAAGCTCAGGATGAGAGAGGAAAACACAGAAACGGCCCAGCGAAGAAAGGACAGAAACAAATTTGACAAACTCTAGGAAGGATGCAAAGCTGACAGGCTGTGGAAAATGCCCAGGCTTGACCTGCTTTGATACCATTGTTGGAATGTGCATACCAGAATGAATGATAAGTGTGAATGCTTTATTACTCTCAAAGATGTTACATATAAATACATTGTGTGACCATTGGATTCATCTTCCAAGGTCTCTTGGACTGCCCTTTATGATTCACCTTCCACACCATAACCTTTAATAGATTAGGTGCCCAACAAGTAGATACAAAGCTTCCTTTTTTTCTCCCCAACAACTTGTCCACATAAATGCATTTTCATTTGCTTTTTGAAGTTTTGAACTAAGAATTTGAGTTGTTAATCTTTGGTAGGAAAATGTAGATTGTTTGGTTTATTGTGTTGTTTTCATAACCATTATTCAGAGGTGGAAACTCTACTCAGTTCCTCCTTATGTTGCTCAACATGCAAACCATCCATCCTACAAGGGGTTCACAAATTGGTCTCCCCTTTCCTTGACAAAATTTCATTAGTTTAGGTCACATACTTGCTTGGGGAGAGAATAGGATAGATTAGGTTGTTGGTTAGTTTATTTATGTCTGCATCAACTCCCCAACTAGCTAAAAAGGGTTCATTTGGTCACCTAGTGCACAAACAACCCAACAACAAATTGCTACAAGCATTATTTGAGTTGACAAATCACTTGTTCCCGTTCTTCAACCTGCAACTCTCCAATTTGTGCCATCCAATGGACTTCACACTCCATTTAGAGAGCTACTTCAAAAGCCTTTTGATAGGTATTTGGTCTTTGGGATCGAAATATAGGATCCAATCTCAAGATGAACCAACCTCCTTTCTAGTCTTCCATGACATAATACTAAAGTTTGTTGAAAATAAGTTTCATCTTTTCATCATTATCTAAGATGAACTCATTTTGTGTTTGCTTCACATTTTTTAGGTTTTAAAAGTTTGTGGGTTTTGTGTCCAAATATGCACATACTTCATTGAAGGATGAAACAATATCACTTCAATTCCTCCTTATTTCTAAGTTCACAACAAGCATCCACATTCATCCTTCAAATGCAATCACTCAAAGGAATCCCACAACAAGGTAGCTAATTAAATGAGGAGGCATGGTTGGAGGACAAAGGCAAGAGATTGAAAGACAACCCTCCATTTGACTTTCCACTAGATGATCCTAAAAACATTCAAGGCAGACGCACCTTATACCAGGCACTTTGGGCATGATCTAGCACAATAGATTTTTCATGGCCTCTGATCTTAATAACATTAGAAGTTCAGGGATCTTGTGACAAATCTTTTATCATACCTAGAGTTCACCCTTGAACCTCTTTCCAAAGAGCTCTCCCAAGTGAAAGCAATCCCTGCTCAACAACTGCATGGCACTAATGGTAAAAGAAAAGAAGACAAAGCAAGGTTGGACACAAGTCAATCCATGTATTGCAAGGTTGACCACAAGTAAGTCAATCCATGTATACCCATTACATATACAAGATAGTATTACAACATGTTATGATAAGTTAGGTTGCTATGATAGGTATACTAATGATAGCATAGTCTTTGATGATTCCTTGCTACCAGTTCCAATGTCACTCTACAATTTTGTTTGGTCATAGTTTTGTTTAATTTTACATCCTTGTATCCACACCAATTGATGATATTAGAATCATTCGCATGCCCCGCCCTCTCGAGCATTTTGTAAATTGTTGTATTTTACACTTTTAACATAAACTACTACTTATTGTTCCAAAAAGATATATGGAATGTAAACTCTCTTATTATTAGGAAAAATAACTAGACAATGGTAAAAATGGATCCTCTTTCACATTCAAAACATTGACAATCAACAATGAAAATTGTCGATAATCTGAACTCACGCTCTAAAAGTTTGACCACAAAAATCTAAAAAAGGTTAATGGTTAATACAAAGATGTAGCAAAGGCCTTTAAATAGATTCAACCATGAGGTAGCCTACCGTCTGATTTCATTTAAAATTCCAACTTTTACTCTTATCATCAAGAATCCCCAACTAACTCAAACATAACCTAATAAAGTTGAAACGATCAAATATTTCAAAAGATTTATCTTTTCATGCCTATATCCACCTTTGCTAGTTGACTCCACTCCAAAGTAAATCACCTCCTCACCATGCCCATATTTTATGCAAGAGTTCAAGTATAACGTAGAGAACAAGTCTGCACCATAGTTTTAAAAATTAGTCAGTCTGAACCGGAAACCAGTCAAACCGGTCGATTCATTGGCTAAACCAGCTAGACTAGGCAAAAATCCCAGTCAAAGGAGCAACTTCGCTAATTTTTCACAAAAACTTGGCCTAACTGGTCGGTTTATGACGAGACAAGCTGATTCATTGCCACATCGATCTCGAACCCACTAAGAAGCTTTTTTGCAACTTCTAAGGTGGTTTGGAGGGAAACTAAGGGTTGTTTCCCTCCAAAAACACCCCCTCCAAGCCAATAAAAGGTCTCCCCTCTCATTTGTCTCACACATCTCATTTCGAGTTTTTGTGAGTTTCATTGGGAGCTTGGAAAGTGTCAATTTTTTGCTAGAGTAGTCATCTTAGAGGCTTGGAGTTGGACTTAGAGCTATTTTGGAGATAGTTTGGAGCTATTAGTAGACTTGGCATCTTCAAGAGGAGGCTAAGGAAATTATGCATTTCCAAGTAATGATTTTCACTTGAAAAAATCCATATTTCATTGTTGTCCATGTATTTAATTTTTTTATGTGTTCTATGCTACATTGTTATCAAATCTCTAGTTCTTCGCTATCAAATTTTGTAGACTAAATATGCCCATTTTTTCCCAAATTTATCTTAGGTTTTCCATTTTTCTTAGCTGCAATTTTTTTTAATGGCAGATTTCTTTACAAATTCCAAATATTTCTAGGCACCATGCCTCCAAAAAGCCAAGGACAGCACATGGGCTCATTGTGATGTGATTGATGGAATAATGATATGCAAATTTTGCAATAAATCTATTGGAGGTGGGGCTATACTGAGGTTGAAACAACACTTGGTTGGGATAAGATGCCAGGTAAAGCCATGTGATGCACCAAAGGAAGTGATAGGTCCTGTTAGGGCAAAATACCTTGCCAAGTTTGAGAAGAATAAGGCTAGGGAAAAGGCTATCCAAGAACAAATTGCAAGGAATAAGGAAGTTTTACAAGCCATGAAAGAGGGTGGGTATGATGATTTTGAGATTCAAGACTCCTCTTCTATCCCTTCCACCAATGACCCCTTTCAATATGTTCCTCCTGCTCACAGATCTTATCATCAAGGCCAAGAATCTAAAGGAACAAAGAGGCCAAACATCCAAAGTTATTTCTCATCCTCTGCCACCACTACCTCTGCTAATCCCACTTCCTCCCAGCCAAGTCATCAACCCACTTTGGATGAACATTGGAAAAAACAATGCAAAGAATCTTCGTTTCAATACATTGTTAGATGGTGGTATGATGCAGATATTCCATTTAATGTTGCTCACTCACCTTATTACCAAGCTATGTGGGACTCTATTATAGCTACAGGAAAGGGCTTCAAAGGCCCTACTATGCATGACTTGAGGGGAGCTCTTTTGCAAAAAGAGATTTCTTCCATTCATGAGTATTTGGCTAAGTATAAAGAGTCATGGCTCAAAACAGGTTGTTCAATCATGTCAGATGGATGGACCGATGGAAAGAACCGCACTATCATTAATTTCCTTGTTTCTTGCCCTCAAGGAACCATGTTTTTTAGCTCAATTGATGCATTTGATAAGGTGAAGGATGCAACCCTTTTATTTGAGCTTTTGGACGACATTATTAAGGAAGTGGGGGAGCAGAATGTTGTGCAGGTCATCACAGATAACACCTCAAACTATGTTCTTGCTGGAAAGATGCTTGAGTTCAAATATAAGACCATATTTTGGATTCCGTGTGTTGCACATTGCATAGACATCATGCTCAAGGACATAGGCAAAGTGGAGTGAGTAAAAAACAATGTAGAGCATGCCAGGGGCATTACAAAATACATCTACATTGTATTGAGCCTAATGAGGAAAAATATTGGTGGCAAAAAGTTTGTTAGGCCTGCAATTACAAGATTTGCAACTAACTTCTTCACGTTGCAATGTCTCAATTCTCAACAAAAAAACTTGCAGAAAATGTTTTCTTCTGATGATTGGACTTCATCTCAATGGGCTCGTAGACAAGATGGCAAAGACACCAAAAAGAAAGTTTTTGATAATTATTTTTGGAAAAGGTCTGCAGAGCTTGTGAAAATTACCGAGCCCCTTGTTAAGGTGCTACGGATGGTGGATGGGGAAAAATTGGCCATGGGCTACATTTATGAGGCTATGGATCAAGCAAAGGAGCAGATACGGGCAGCTTACAAGGATAAGTTAGCTAAATATGGGCGTATATGGGAGATCATTGATAACAGATGGAACAATCAACTCCATCGTCCTATACATGCAACTAGGTATTTTTTGAACCCAAAGTATCATTATAAAGCTCGGCTAGGAGATCTGCAGGTTGGGGAGGTCAGAGATGGATTGTATGATTGCTTGGAGCGCATGGTCCCTAACCATGCAAACCAGTTGGAAATACATAGACAACTTACTCTTTTCAGTATGGCAACAAGTACCTTTGGCAAAAACTTGGCAAAGATGGCAAGAGATGTGGATCAACCAAGTAAGCAATTCCAATTTGTTTTTCTTTTAAAGTTCAATTGTTTACAAATTTACAATTCAAATTGTCTATAAATACTTGTAAATAAGTAATGAAATGAACTAAGTTACTAATTAAACCCTTTTTCTTTGCGACATATTGGTGGGAGTCATTTGTTGGCCAATGTCCTCAATTGCAAAAGTTTGTAGTTAGAGTCCTCAGCCAAACTTGTAGTGCTTCATGTTGTGAGCGCAATTGGTCTGTTGTTGAGCGCATACACACGAAAAAGAGAAACCGTTTGGAACAAAAACGGTTAAATGATCTTGTCTTCGTGCAATACAACCTTCGACTAAGTCGCAACCAAATGATGAACAGAAGACCTGATCTAGATCCCATTGTGTTGGACAATATTGATCCAACATCAAAATGGGTGGAGGAGACTGAAGATCCTGAGTTTGATGACATGGCTTTAAGGGGGGGATGAAACAAAGTTGGTAGCGGCAGTGCCATTGGAACCAAAATTAGCAGTTGCATCAAGCAAAGGCAAACAACCAATGGAAGGCACTAGTCAACGAGTCATGCAGCTCAACCAACTCGTGCGTCCACTAGGTCCACTTCTATTGTTATTGGTAGCAGTGCTACTGCTGAGGTTGCAGATGAGGCTGAGGCATCCTCAGACTCTGATCCAGATGATGTTTATGTAGCTTCTGTTGATGATTTTCAGTCTAGTAGTGGTGACAAATTTGATCATGATGAGGAATGATCACTGATATGTACCAGTAGACTTGTAGTGGGCCAATGGCCCCATAGCTTGTAGCATTGTCTTTGGACTTTATAGGCCATTTAGAGCCTCATTGCTTATGTATTTTGTCGATGATATGTATTGCACTCGATGCAATTTTGATATATTCACCTTTACATGGTATATAGATGAGCAAACTTTACTTATTTTGTTTCTATTGGTTTGGAATCATGGTTTTAAATCTTAAAAATAGTTTTTTTCATTAAAAAATAATTATTTCATGTATTTTTTTAAAAACCGGTTCATTGAGATCTAACCAGTCCTGGTTTATTAGGTGGACTAGTTCCGGTTTTTAAAACTATGGTCTACACCAAGATCACCAATTGCTAATCACCAAAATTTGTCAATGAATTGTCTACTACAACATCACTTAAAAGTAAGGATTTATAATCTGAGGGGGGCAGCTCAATTGGTTAATCCCAGAAATGTGAAATCGTTGAAACTCGAAAGACCCAGGTTCAAACCCCCCCTGTTGTGACCCGAGCTACGAGAAGGAGGACATATCATAGCCCCCCAGAGGTTTAATGGTAGTTATGTGTCATGCGGGCTGCTGAGTTCCTCTGGGTTACAAAAAAAGACAATAAGGAATTACGAATACTTTTGACGCATTGTAATCCTCACAAAACATAGGAACATTGACTTTCTTAACCCCTCATCTTGTTAAGACTTTATTTTTGGCATATCATATGACTCATAACATCATGTCAGTAAAAAACAATAAAAAATCAAAACAATCAATTAGAACATAATATCTCTACACCTTAATGATCATTGTATTTAGCAACCACATTTGATGTCTCTTGATTACCTCAAAGCTATGTGCATGTAACCTTGGCTAAGGTATTGAATTTTTTTTCTTTGTATTTGGTTCACATCCTCAAGTTAAAGAACCATCAATTAGTCAAACAAACATTTGTATACATCTTTATATCTTCAAACACTTTATCTTGGCCCAATTGTTATCACCAACCAAGCTATGGTCTTCCCTTATCAAACTCCAAACTTAACAATAGCGACAAAATATTGAATGTGGGTTTCACACAGGTCAAAAGTATGGAGAAATCACAATGAAATATTGTAAAAAGAAAGAATGTTTGTGCACATAACTTAAATAATCACAACAACATTCATTAAAGAAAAGAGAATGTAATTACACTCATATTCAACTCACAATCTATTTTTTTTATATATAAATAACCAACAAAGATGGAGATGAAATGCACAAATACAATGATATTACCTCCACTCTTATTGATAACTCAATCCAAATTGAGAGACCTCTTTATGCATAAAGAGTGCATAAAGAGGTCCACATACATGATAGTTTCAAAACATTTGTTTGCCCAATTAATTAGGACTTCCTATGGTGTCTTCATAATGACGAACTCATGACTTGACTCACAACCCTCTAATAAAGTAAAGAAAGAATCATCCATCAGTTAATAAAGAAGGATCATGGTCAATGCAACCACCTTGACACAACGAGTATCCTAGTGTCAATCTAGCATTTTCAGTTTTTTATCTACCAATATAGACCAATGTTGCAAACATCGGCATCGGAATAAAATCAGCAAAGGCCCAAAAAACCAAAAATTCATAAAAATTGAGAAAATATTGGTAAAAATTGGCAAACATAGGCAAAATTAATATACCACCAAAATATCGAATAAAAATTGGCAGACATCAGCTAGGCCAAAAAATTGCGATAAAATCAGGATGTTTGCAACACTGAAATAGGCTACCAAACAAAAACATCGTGTTGACAAATTTGGGGTTAGCATGAGAAAGAAGGATAATAGTCAATGCAACAAGTTTAACATAATAAGTATCCTAGTATCAATCTACCAATTTTAATTTTGATGGACCAATATTGTAGATGCTTGTTACAAACTAGTCTCTTGCACCTACATTCACAATGCAATATGAACAAGACAATATACAAAAGTTAGCATAACATGCACTTAAAGAAGACTAGGGCTAAATAATGATTACCTAATACACTAGAAAATCTAAACTATTCACCATGATCATGCATATCACCAATCCCCTAAACTATATTCCTTTAAAGAAGACACTCTATCCACCTATAGAACCCTATGACTATGCTCTAGGAACAAGCTTTTACCAAGTAAATGCAATATCCCACAAACCATTTATCTATGGTTTATTTTCTATGCAGGTGTGAAAGGCCCTACTCTTTGGAGCACCTATTAAATATGGACAGAGTGATCAAAACAACAACACCAGAGTCGAGCATTTTATAATTTCTCAGTCTTCGTCAATAGTTGCATTGGGATACCACAATAGGTTTGACGCTCAGAAATTGGATAATTTGGGTGAAGCAATTGCTTTGTTTCACCTTCAGCTTGTTTAAACAAAACTGAATTGCCAAAAAACTTGTATCATGCTATTACCCATTCGTAACTAAGCAATGGTTTCAAAGGTTATAGTCAAAATATACTTGAAGCATTAGCCTGTCAATCAATGAGGATAACAAACTCTCTAGACGTGCTATAAGAAAGGAAAGAAAGATAGTTGAAAAATCCAGCACGCAGTAGAGCCTTATTATTAGCCGTTTTGGAACATATAGACCAATAGCAATGCTTGTGAATTGAACCTCCATAGCCTAAAGGTATAACTCCAACAGAAATAGCTGCAGCGTAAACAAGGACGGAAACCAATACATACAAAATTATGAAACTGCTTATCCTTCAATAACCATCAGTGTTTCCAGTAGCAGGAAGCACTACACAAAAGTAAGAATGCCACTAGCGTGAAAATTTCATGTCTAATCATGCACATATGAATACTGACAAATTTCAAACCCACAGCATACAGATATAAATTTCTAACTCAAACCCTAATGAGTTAAATACTGTAACTCAAACACGAACCATTTGCAAGAATAATTAGGGAGGAAACCAATATAAACAAGGATAAAAACGTTTCCTCTGATAACCAATTGTGTTCTGGCAGTAGCAGGCATCATTTAACTGTAGGAAAAACGATTGAAGCCTGATTTCATGTAGAATTGGCTACAAAAGAAAAGGTTGGCTGAAAGTAACTGCTGCCAATGATATCAATCAGGTTCAAAGCCAATCCCAACCGATGGACTATGGACTAGGAGTGGTGGCACCATGGGCATTGTTCTAGAAATAATGGGCAATGGCACTGCAATATGATAAAAAGAGAGATGGTTACATGAATTATGCAGCTATTTGGTTATTGGGCAACAACTCTGAGAAGTCATTATCAGTTTGTTGAATCAATCACATAGTTCTAAAAGTGTACAAATCCAGTATGAGTTTTCAGAACTAGGCACAGAACTCTACTGCATGTGCCATGTACAATAAGTAATACTCTTCAGATTCATCGCCTGCTCTGATGTCATTCTAACAAATCCATAAATTCACTGTAGGGCATTAAGATGCAGACGCATTATGAACAGAGAAAATTTCATCCAAAATTCTTCATGGAGAATGTTGCATATATTATTATATACACAACATAATCTTGATAGCAATGAACCATGTTACAGCTCAATCAAATGGCATGTCATCATAAAACAAACAACATAAGCCCTAATGCCATCACCACATATCTTTCACTATCATTCAGTTGGAAAGCATCGGTCTATTTACTACAGCTCAAAGGGAAATCTTTAACAAACAGATAGAGGCTCACAGTTACAGTTCCCTAATACCAACCCACACACAGCTCTCGCTCTCGGCAGACTTTAATTAGCCCAAACAGCACCAGCATTTCTTCATCTTGATGTTTCACTCATCATCAAGATTGTCCCAGCAAATGAACGCGAGGGGCATGATAAGAGGGGCATGACCAATAGGGAACCTCAATGATTCTATTAGCGATGATTCTCTAGTAGGCCCAATGATTCTATTGAAGAGGCATGAAGGGAGATTCCATGCCACGTCTAAGTCTAATATTTACAAAAGACTGCGGTCAAAAAGCGTAAAAATTCCAAAATCTCTCCAAAACAGTACTACCGGTGTTGCAGAACTCAGACTCGGCAAAAACATTGGCAAAGGGTTTGAAATCATTGACTTAGGGAAAACTCAGCACAAAATTGCCAAGCAATAAAGATATTAGAAAATCTGTACTTTAGATTACTTTTCTGCCGTGGGTGACATTTTTTCAAAATATTGTTTGCATCCCAATATTTTTCAGCTCAGCAATTTTTGGGGCTACAAATCATTTCAAGAACTCGTCGATAATCAAAGATTTCCATATTCACTGACTAATCGGAAATGTCCACAATACAGTAGTACAAACAAGTCTAGACACATACAGCTAATAATGTTAAATAGCAGGTAGTTAGTTCGATATTAAGATATCTGCTTGTCTTTCTAGATCACAAAACACTATAATTAAACAGACATATACATATAATGTAAAAACACTGCAAAAAGAGAGAATGAGATCCTAAAATGTTCCGATCGAATGGGACTTACAATGAAAGAGATGCTTGGAAAGAGTATCATAGGGCATATATTCCGCGACCAGTAGCCTTTCATCTCCTTCACAACAAAAACCGATCAAGTTCACTAATCGTTTATGCCGAACTCTTCCCACACCCGCCGCTTCAGCCTGGACAATTAACACACAGTTTTAGTTCACCTATTTTATTACAAACACTCCCGGACTCGTAAAATCTCTAAAAAAAAAGACTTACAATAGTCTAAATAGTGTACAGGAAAACGGATCTGATCTTTAAATTAAAAAGAAGGAAGCGTTCGCACTTTAAGGCCAACAATCAACAAGACTCGAGCTGAGAACCCCCATGTCATCTTGAAGACCTCAAAATACTTAAAACAAAAACACAATCATAAGGATGAACGAATTACCGCAAACTGCCTGGCATCAGGCCAGGATTGTTTCGGAAAGCGTTTAACCGCGATCCAGCGGTTATTTTCCAGCTTTCCTTTGAAAACGACATTCGGAGCTTTTTCGCCGCCCTCGGACACTATGTTCTCACTGTTGAAAGCTCTGGTTGCAGCTTTGAGCTCGACAAGGCTATATTCCTTGAAAGAAGGCACTCTCTCTGTCTCAAATTGATCGTCACTCTCTGAATCAAGAGGTCAAAGTAAATACGTTATTTATGGTGGACTTCGCTCAAAAGAACCCCGTGACAATCTACGAGTTCATAAATGAACAATATTGCTTCCTAAATAGCCCTAAACAAGTGACAAAACAACATCACGGCTGCTTAAACATCGCTAAAATCCGACAAAACAACGTGATAGCTTATTCGAGAGGGCAGAAGTCCTAAAATGGCGGATATCGGATCTATTTAAAGAGCATAACCCATATAACATCATCGTTCCTTAAATATCGAGAAATATGCCACTGAATAACATTAAAACTACCTAAAGATCATTGAAGAAGCAACTAAATAACATCATATCCCGCTCGGGACAGCAAAAGTAGCAAAAATATGAACATCACAGTTCTTTGAACTGCAAAAACAAGAAAAACAACTGAATAAAAGCAGCTCTTTGAATAAAAGCGTACCTTGATTTGGCTTTTCATTTTCGAGAGATTCTTCGTCCGGGGTCGGCATATTGCTGGTCTTGGACTGCAGGCAACCCATTCTGAGAACTTTAAAACGATAAATTAACGATCTTTTCAGGCAGCTTGGAAATGGCTACGATTTCTGCATTCTTTTAACTGCGGGCAGACGCTGTTATCTATCCGAGGCAAATAAAATCCTTCTGCCATCGCCTGCTTCTGTTACAGAAATCCATTTTCGTTGTTCTTCTTATACTGCGTCGCCTGTGAAATTTCCGCGGATATTCAGCGAGCTTGACCTCAAGAGGAGAAGACTTCAACCGAAAGAGAGCAGGAAGCTAGATCCTTGGACTTCTCGCTTCGGTTGCGGGTTCGATTCCGAGGCTCAGGCTCGGGGAACACTCAAATATAAGGACTCTGTGCCGCCTGTCAGTGGGAGGTCACATGAGAAGAACAGAGATGGAATCCCATCCGCTAGCAGGCAATGTCCCCCAATGTGGAACGGTCATCTCAAGGTTTTCACGAATTGGGCGCTCTTGGTGATTTGGTAACACCCCAAGAAGATGCCTCTCTCTGGCGGCCCCCTTACCCTTATATCAAGCGGAAACGCTGAGGTGTAGATTACCTGTAAAATCAAACATTTCATTCATTGGAGTTGTATGATATTTGTTTTTTTTTTCATACGTTTTGAAATTCTATGTAGTTGGAAAAATTATTTATATCTAAATTTTGTTTAATAAAATAATTTCACGTTTAGTTGTTAATTATTTGACTTGCATAGTATCTATTTTTAATGTTTGTTATTTGAGTTGTATGGTACTTGCGTTTAATTTTATATATTTCGAAAAAAATTATTTATATATAAATTTTGTTTTGAAAATTAATTCCACGTCTTCGTATTGGTTATTTTTTTTTAACGAAATGGTTATGGTTTTGATTTGGAGTTGAATTTTTTTTAACTGTTATTGTTATTATGTTTTTTAAAATATTATATATTGTATGTAGGTTGTTAAGTTAGAGGTTTTCAAATTATTTACGATACTTTAAATAATTTACGCATTTTTATAGTTTAGAAATCAAAATTTATATTATAAATTTAAATGTTTTTACAAATATATCTTTTTAATGTTTTTTAAAATATAGGCTTATAATGTATTTTTAACATAATAAGTGCACTATATTGAATATTTATATAGGTGTAGGAGTATTGTTGGTTAGATTGATGTTTAATATTTTTTTAGTTTTTTCAAACTCAATTCAATCAAAATAATTTAATAATTTATTTTAGTTTTTATGTAGACAATGTAATTATCTTCTATTTCTGAGTTTTAATTCAAAATTAATATTTTCCATAAAATTATATTATTCTTTTTTAATTCAAAATTAATATTTTCTATAAAATTATATTACTCTTTTTGAACTTATTAGATCTAAAAGATCAATATTTTGTGCTATTATTTTGTAAAAATATATAATTTTTCTTATAGAACAATGACATCGTTTCACATAAATTATAATGGTATTATAAAGAAATTATCATATTCATGTATTTATTTATTTTATGTATATGATTATACAAAAATTTCCTAAATACAAAGGTTGCAACTTTTTTGCATTCTTTAAATGATGATATCAACAATATTTCATAATCACTTTTTATTCTTGTCTTTGGAATATCTAAAATAAATGCATGCATCACACATCTGTGGAGGAGGTTCACAAAGTATATCTTAGATATACTTTTAATTCATTTTATCTATAGTTTCATCATTGTTATTGTACTTGCTTTATGCGGATTCCATATTAAAGATTATAATCACTTGAGTTATTTTAGAAATCAACTTTTGTATTACTAAAATATAAAAATATATTATCATCAATGTATTTTTTTTGTTTTTATTTTAATTTATTTTTATTAACCAAACTTAAGATTAATCACTACATATTTTATAATTATCATATATATAATTATATAATCAAATAAATAATATTATTTATTTAATTTTTTTTATAATTAACCTTATTTATTTAAAAAACTTTTACATTTTAAAATGTTATAACTACAATTAAAAAAATAAACATTTTTTATCCAAAAATAATAACTTTTTAATAAAATTGTTGATTTTCAACTTTTTATTTCATTATTATTAATAAGAAACAAAGACAAATAAAGGAACACTCAACATTTACATGGTGAATGATTTGTAAAAAGCCTTTGCAATCAATAAAAGGAATGATTTGTGAAAATCCTTTGCAATCAATAAAAAGACATATGGTGGAAGTTTATGCAATGTAGGCATGTGTCTCCATCATCATTTGTGCCTAAAAGGATAGGGATACCTAATATGGTGGAAGTTTATGCAATGAAGGCATGTGTCTCCATCATCATGTAAAGAAGATTCTTGATTTGTGCCTAAGAGGTTAGGGATACCTAAAAAATATGTTGAAGCCCAACACATCATTGTAGTGAATGCTCTTTACACCATAAATTAAAATACAAGTTGTACCTTGATGTGTTGTTATTATTTTGAACATTCATAATCATAATTTGGCTTTTAGTATGTAGTCTTATTTCATTTGGCTTCAATTTTGTCATGTTCCATCATCAAAACCTTCAAGCTAAACAATTGGTGTACATCTTTTTAATAACATATATTTCTGCTACAACTAGTCAAGGAGATGGACATTCACATGGAGAGTACGGGTAACCAATGTACATCTCTATCCACTGCATCTATGGCATGAGCGTGACGGCCGGTGGGAACAAACTTTACATTATTTCGTGCTAATTTATGCACAATATAGTCCATTACAATTTACCCCTTTTAGTATTGTTTTTATCCCTGAATCCGTCCAAGAACCGACGTATTTGATTTTCCTCATATAAATATATTTATGGTTTTTATTTAATATATTTGTATATTTATAACTTTTATTTATAAGTAAAATTATATTTGTAAATGTGAATATTTTATAAATAAAAATACATTTATAAATGTGAAGATATGTGTGGTTTATATTTATAGATAATAGTCAATAATTGCTATGTCTAATATTAATTTGATGAAAATCATGAGGTGCTTTCAGCCTTAAAAGAAGAAAAATTGGTTATGAATAAATATAAGATTATATTAAGAAACATAAATTAATTTAAATTTTTATGTGTATTTTTTAATTATTTGATATAAAAGAATTAATATAGGATATGGAATTAAATGTTATTTAATGTTTTAAATCTGAATTTATTAATATATAGTCTAACTAATAAATGAAATAGTTTTTTTTTACAAAATATGGTAATATAATTCCAGGCAAGATTGAGATTTCGTGTTGATTAAAACGCACTTTTGAATGCATAAATGGATTCATCACCATTAAAATTCATTAGGTACTAGAACTTTGCATATTAAACAACCTAACCTAACCTTAGAACCATCATGATAAATCCTTTGTTTGCAAAGCTATTTGGAAGCATGCTAGAAAACAAAATTAGCAAGTGGGTAGAAGAAAGAGATAAGCATGCTAAAGGGCAAGCAAGTTTTAGACCTAAACATTCCACAGTTGATCATTTTATAACTTTAAGGCACATCATTGAAAAAGTTTGGGAGAAAAAGGAAGAAGTCTTTTGTTGCTTTGTTGATTTCAGAAAAGCGTTTGACTCGGTTCCCAGGGATAAGCTTTGGCACAGAATGGAGGAACTTTGGGTTCCTAAACATTTGAGAGCAGCGGTGCATAGGCTGTATGAAGAGGTGAAAGTCAAAGTTAGAACTTCAGCAGGCATTTCTAAAAGTTTTAGAAGCGATATCGGGGTCAAACAAGGTTGCCCACTGTCTCCTATCCTTTTTGATTTATATATCGACAAGCTTGAGGAGTGGTTAAATTCGCAAAGGGGTGATGGTATCTATTTGGGCAAGTTTGTTATAAGGCTTCTTTTGTATGCAGATGACCTTATTCTGATTACTAAATTGGCTCTTGTTTTGCAAGAGCACTTACTATCCCTTGAGCATTTTTGTAGAAGTGTGGGGATACAAGTCAATATCAGCAAAACGAAAGTAGTGGTCTTCTCTAAGAAAAGAAAACATAACCAGCATAAGTTCTACTTTGAAGGCAATATTCTGGAAGAAGTTTCGGATTACAAATACCTCGGAATTGACTTCAACAAAAGTCTAAGTTGGAATGGTTGTAGAAAGAAAAGAACTTTGGGGGGTTGGAAAGCATTTTATGCTTTTCAAAATAGGTGTAGAGAGGCAAAGTTATGGGACTCAAAAACCACTCAAACTCTTTTTGGGCTTCTAGTGATTCTGGTGATTCTCTATGGTTGTGAACTATGGGCCAGCAGTACATCCGACATGCAATGGAGACAAATTGAGAAAATTCAGAAGCATTTGATTACAAACAAATTTAAGATTAAAAGTGCAGTTCCTTATGATATTTTGTTAAGTGAAACAGGGATTGCTCCTATTGAAGCAATTGCTATCGTGTGAGTCATAAGGTATTTAAAAACAATTGAGCAAATGGAAGAGGGTAGATGGCCTAAGATTGTCTTTAATGATAGATTGTGCAAGAACAAAAAAACTTGGATGCAGCAAAATAACAAATGGTTTAGTAAACGGGGTATTTGCTTGAACACGTGTCCCATAAACGGCAAAGAGATAAAAGCTTTTGTTATGGAAACGTTCCACAAACATACTTGGGATAAGGAGCTAGGAAGAACGAAAAAATACTATATTGAAGTGTATAATCCCACTCATAATCATCAACCAAAAGCATACATAGAGGCCAATATCTCTTAGAGAGCCAAAATTCTTATTGCTCAATTAAGGATTAATTCTCATCAACTCTGTTGTGAAATAGGGCGCTGGAAAAGGCCAAAGGAAGTGTGGGAAGAAAGAGTATGCATTTTTTGTTCTTCCGGAAAAGTGGAAACAGAAAAACATTTCATTTTAGAATGTGAGGCTTCTAAAGACAACAGGGAAAGTTATGCAGATATGTTGGCAGCTAGCTCTTGGGATAATCTATTTAGTGAGGGGTTTGTCAAGAAGCTGGGAGCATTTATTTTGAAGCTTCACAGAAAAAGAGTCGAATACATCAAGCAAATGAAGAAGCAATATGTCCCATAGGCTATCTTTAGCCTCATAGACGTTAAAATAATTTCTTTCTTTCTTCTCTCTACCAAATTTTCGGTAAATTTAACCCAAAAAATGAGTGCTTAAAAAAAAAACTCATTTTGTTTATTAATTAAACTATGTGTTTATCAAACATGGATTTCGTCTATTAATTAGACTACGCATTTATCAATTTCGCCTATTAATTACACAAACACTTTTATCAAATATCAAAAGGGATCAAATTTGTTACATGTAATTATTTTAATCATTTAATGTGAAGGGATTTATATATGCATTAAATGTTTAATGTTTTCTATTAAATGATTAAAATTTTGATACAATAAAAAAATGATTAATACCTGTTTAAAATTGATTTAGGTTGCCAATAAGTTTTCTTAATAATTAAACCAACCTAGATCCATCTTAACTTCGGATCTACCAAGTGGCGAGAGGGATCTCTTTTCATTGTAAATGAGGTTTGCCTATCAAGAGATTTGATCCTCTTTGAGGCTTGGTAGATCCAAAGTTAAGATGGATCTAGGTTGGTTTAAATTCCCCTTTAAATAGGTTATATTCCATGTGAATACCACAGGTCAATACCATGGTTTCTCAATATCATGGATCAATACCATAAGCCATTTTTTTATAGGGTTATTTTTATTTTGTTATTTTTTGTTGAGTTAAAATGTTTATATTACATTAATCTTTTTATTTTATTTTTATTTTTATTTAATTTGACTTAGTCAAAATGTTAAACATTACATTACAACATCTCTACCATAATGGGTTGGAAGGCCTCGACCCAAAAATAAAATATATAGATAAAATAAATGTTAAAAATAAATTTAGATGGGTGATAAGTTTTCAGGCTATTTAGAAATTGTAAATAAAATAAATATATTTATTTTTTTATGTATAAATGAACATACACAACTTGAATTTGGGGAGACACTCGAGCGATGGAGGCGTATCATGGATCTAGGGTTTCAGAGGAGAGTTTCTGCGCCGCCGCGGCTCCAAAGGAACTGCTTTGCTATGGATCGGCTAGACGACTGGCCGCTGGATACTCTGAACGCGCTGGCTTCCTCTGGTCCGGGGCAGGATCTGCTGAGGAGAAGGTCTTTTACGGTTCGAATCAAAGGAATCTGCGACCGGTGTGCCCCTCTGTCAGGTTACAGATCGATTATCTCAGGGCGACACCAGAAACCGTTTGCCCGGAGGTTCGCACCCCAAAACAACAGGTTCTTAACTGGTCTTTTCTTGATACGCTCTCATACGAGAATGATATACACGGGTATGGCAGAGAGGCAGTTCCCATGCCCCATTTGGACGCGTTGTGGAGTCGATTTTCCGACCTAGGGCGGATTTTATTTGGTAGGGCTGTAGATCAAGTATGGGGCGGGAGTAGGTCGCGGTGTGTGGAGTTTCTTAAGATCTTTGCAGCGCAGATCTAGGCTCTTACCACCTGGATGCTGCATTGTAACATAAGGCCCGACAAGCATATTATGAAAATAAGCGACAGTCCAATCAGGAGCATAGTAGAAGTTTCAGGGGGTAAAGAATCCAAGCTAGCCCTCAAGGACCCAGAACAGGATCGGACTCAAATTTTCATCAGAACCCTGACAGGAAAAACTATCTGCAAGCAAATCTGGACAGGACTGCTGATAAAGAATATAAAGGATGAAATACAAGCAGATATGGGCATCCCATCAAATCTGCTAAGCTTGATACATGCAGGTAAAATCCTGCAGGACAATTTTACAGTACAGCACTATGGCATTGGCAGAGACTCAACTATCATTATAAGCACAAGGTTGAGAGGAGGAAGCTCTGGTTCAGGCCCTAAAGGCATTGGTTCTTTTAAAGATGTTGTCAAAGGGAAGGGGGAAGTCAAAAACAAGCCATCACCAACTCCAGATCTTCCTGGTCCCTACATTGTGGAGCAAAGATCTCAGACCCCTGCTCTGCAAATCGACTTGCCTGAGGTAAAAAAATTTCATTCTGATCTTGCTTCATTGGCTGTCATATGCAGATTCAACGGGTTTTGGCCCAAAATAGATGCTTTAAGACAATGGATCTTCTCCACATGGACCACAAATTGTGATATACATTTGTGCTCCAAGGGTTTCTTTATTGTAAAATTCGACTCAGCGAAGGAAAAAGATTTTTCCCTCCATGAGGGGCCATGGTTCTGGGGCAATGCTGGTCTCTTCATGACCCCCTGGTTTCCGGGATTTGACCCCTCCACTATGGTGGTTTCCAAAATGTCGGTTTGGGTCAAGCTCCACAATCTACCATTACACTTCTAGTTCCCTAATGTTTTTGCAGCGATAGGGAATGCCATAGGTTCATTCATCAAGCATGATGTTGAAAGAATAGAAAGATGCATTCATACTTTCGCCAGAATCTGTGTGGAGGTTGATCTCAGTGAAGGGCTTCCTGACAATATAATTTTGATTCACAACAACTCTCAGTGGAAACAACCTCTTGATTATGAAAACACGGCCTTCAGATGTCGAGGCTGTCAACAAACAGGACATCTACATAATAACTGTCCGCAAAATAAAAGAGAAAACAGAAGGAACAAGAAACAAGTGCACAAACCAAGAGGCTGGCAATGCACAGTGAATCCAGAAGAAGAAATAGAGGATGAGGGGGAGCTTAACGCCCCACCTGAACAACATGATGATCCTATTGGGGAGAATACCGCAGCAGCGACCCCAACGGCAAACAATCAGGAACATCTGTCCTCAGATTCCGGAAAAATTACTACATCAACAAACAAGAGCACAAAGATTCATCAAAATCAGGCAGAGATGACAAGCATGGATCCAAGCATGGGAGGCATCAAACGGCATCACCACTCAGATACTTCAGACTCAGACAAAGAAACAGGGCCTCAGAATGCAGAAACACAGTTAGTCATTGCTTCGATCGAGCCCACTCAAGGAGAGTGGCGCAAGGTTGAAAAGAAAAAGGGGAGAAAAGCTTGAAGCGTGAGACTTTCAGCTTTTTTTGCCCTTTCTTTCTCTCTCCTCTCTTTCTCTTTTCCTATTCTTTGCACGTTAGTCTTCTAACGTTGCGTGGGGTGCGAAAGCACTCGGGCCCATGTGGCAGCTTACGAAATGCTTCAATGCATCTGCTTTGTGTAACTTTTCATTAATTTTTTAATAAAAGGTTACCGTTTTTTTCCTCGGAAAAAAAAAAAATGAACATACATAGTATAAATATTTAAATAATATATATATAAGCCTACAGGTGTAGAATAGAGGGTGATGGGGTGTATTGTTAAGTCACTTTGTGATGTGAAGGTCACGAAACTTTGTGGGAAAAAATCTAGTTATGTTAAGGGTTGGTGTGGCCTAGGCCGGGTGATCCCCAGGTAATTTTGACGGCTTAGATGCCCCTGGGTTGTGGCTTCTCAAGCCATGAGTCAAGCCGGATGTAATCTTTGATGAACTCGTCACTTGACAAACAAACAGAAACAATTTAAATATACAAATCATTTAATGCGAAGGAATTCATATATGCATTGAATGATTAATGTATTTCTATTAAATGATTAAAAAAATTATACATTAAAAAATGATTAGTCTGTGTTTACTATAGATTTAGACTGTTAATATATTTTTTTTTCCAAAAGAAAAAAACATTGATTTATATAATGTACCAATATATTTACCCAAAAAATATGCTACCATAATTCCAAATATTTTGACAATATAAAACCCAAAAAAACTCCACGACGTACCAGAATATTTACCCAAAAAGTATGTTACCATAATTCATTTTGACAATATTAAAAAAAAACAACAACAACTCAATGTAGTCAGCGATAACAAGTATAGCACTAAGTGAAATGATAAAAAAATGTATACATTAGAAAAAATTGATTAATCCATGTTTAAAATAGATCTAGATTACGAATAAGGTTTCTCACCAATTAAAAATGTGTAGATAAAATAAATTTAGATGGGTGAGAAGTTTGTTGACTATTTAAAATTGTATATATATAATATATATATATATATATATATATATTTTTATGTATAAATGAGCATATATAATATAGATATTTAAACATGTCATGGGTCTGGATAGATAATGATCGGTGCTCTGTTAAGGCACTCAAAGTCAACAGTTCAATTCCCAACCTCGATCGAAGTCATCAGTTCAATTCCCAACCCCGATCAAGGTGATATATTGGACATGATGAAAATGTAGTCCCACCAAGTTTATAAAAAGAAATACATATTTTTAAATAAAATAATTTTAAAAATAAAACATATATATATATATATATATATATATATATATATATATATCCAATAATTGCACCTAAAGACATTGTACAGGCATTAAGAGGATCAAATCTGGTCACTATAAAAGAGGCTTGCATATCAAGAAATTTGATGGACTTGGTAGATTAAGAGTTAAGATGGATCTAGGCTCATTATAAATTTTCTTTATAATTGAGGTTCATAAGTAAACTTCTATGTACGCATTTGATCCCAATGTTAAGCTTAGATCTACCAAGGGCCTAGAGGGATCAAATCTTTTTTCATTGTAAAAGAGGTTTGCATAAAGTGATTTGATCCTCTGGGCCCTTGGGAGATCTGAAGTTAATATGGATTGGGCGAGGCGAAATCTTGGATAACAAATAATATTATAGCATTATATTTTACCCAATATTTATTTCCACCCCACTGAGTAAAAAGTGGTCAAGGGTGGGAGGAAATACTAATTAAAATGTAATATTATTACATTTTATCTAATATTACATCTTACTCAATACTTCCCCTCACTCGTGCTAATTTTATAGTTGAGTTTGTTTACTTCTAAACTTTACATCTTACTCAATATTTCCCCTCACCTGTGCTAATTTTATAGTTGAATTTGTTTACTTTTAAACTTTACATCTTACTTAATATTTTCCCTCACCCGTGTTAATTTTATAATTGAGCTTGTTTACTATTAACCTTCAAATATAAAGAAAAGGGGAAATATTGAGTAAAATGTAATATTATAGTATTATGTTACCTAGTAAAAAGTGGATGGAGATAGGCAAAAATACTAGGTAAAATGTAATAATTGCATTTTACATTATATTTCCCCCCACCTCCTCCCCTCACCCTAGTTCAACTTCATAGTTAAGCTTATTCATTTGTAAACTTATGGAAAGAGCTCAAAAAATATTAAAACAATTATTCACATTAATAGAAATAAGTGATGTTCTTATAATCCATTGTGAGAGAGAAATATCCTTTTGTATAATACATTTTTTAGATTTGAGTTATAAACATGAAATTTCCAATTCTCCTAGTTGAGCTACATTACTTACATTATTTGTTATATGCGAGTACAAAATGAAAATCTAGCTTCTATGCATATAACACGTTATGTATTCTTCCATTCAATGATAGAAATAAAACATACAAAAGGAGATAGGCCCACCTAATAGGTCACTACAAATATATACACATTATGTATTCATCCATTCAATGGTAGAAATAAAACATACAAAAAGAGATAGACCCACCTAATAGATACGTACAAACATCAGACAAACCGATAATAAAAATGTTTTACCTTTACTGGCTACATGGATTCAATGTCATCATTTTCTACAACTAATTGTTGTATCAAGAGGCCCTCTCCATCCAAGGAAGGTAGAGATGTTGTAATGTCTTAACCTGTCTCAGAGATGTTGTCATGTCTTATCCTCTTAGAAAGAGACCTTTCTGCCTTCCACCTAGTTCATTATCTAAGAATGTTGGTTTTTTTTAAGGTGTTTGCCAAGATGGGGTTTGTGGATGGGGAGTCTAACACCCTCCTCACACATCTACCTAAGTAACCATCCAACTGGGGTAAACATGCAACGAGAGGCTATTATGATTGGATTTGACCTCCTATGTGACCTTAAGGAAGTGGAATCGACGGAACACATCAACCAACCTATCCACATCAGCAACAGAACCCTCAGGAGACATGTCAGCCACTCAAACATCTTGTCCCTGGGTCCCACTGATGTTCTAGACATCTTAAGCCTCAATCGCTCTCATGCTATAGGCATGAGAGTGTCCAGAAACCCAGAATCGCTCTCACAGGCTTGTCTGTAAATGTCTAAAGACCCAATTTGCCAGTTTTTTGCCAGTGTCCCCGGGATTTGAGCCACTTTTTCAGGTCCAGAGCCCAGGTCACTGCCCAGAATGGAATGATAACTTAATATCAGTAAAAGAATAGGGAAACAATGATGCAAAAGCAATAAGTTAAACAAGACCTTAATCAGATCCCTACTAGCCATGATAGACATTTCGTCAAACATGTCGCAAGCATGTAATCTACAGGTGTAACCAACATAATTAAACATAGGGATCTTGTACTTATCTAAGAATCGCTAAGAACCTTTCCTCCCTCAAGTCATTTGTTGCATTACCATCTATTAGGCCATATATACATTATCCATTCATTTACAAGTAAAAACATGCTAAGAGCCATACATAGTTGTTGTCATAAAAACACATATAACCAACATAATAACAATAGGAATACTCATGAAAGTACAGCCATATAAACCACATATAATCCATCAAATTGCTCATAGAAATACAAGGAGAAATAACCTTTCATTAATGATGCAAAAACCAAACCCGGGATGGGACTTCCACGTTCCACCTCACCATAAAATGGTTGAGCCAAATCTCTCTTTTGCCATTCCCCCCTATGCGATATTCCAAGCATGAATGTGGGACTCAAACCAAAAGAACCAACGAGGGCATATGAAGCCTAAACCACCTCACCCTCATCAATAGAAACTAGGCTTTACCGTAATCCATCCCGAATCATTAGGCCAACACAATGAACACATCATAACAGGCTTTACCGTGATCTCCACCCGATCACTAGGCCAAACAAGCATGGGTGCCACTGGATTTCTCCACTTACACCGTGAGGAATTTTCCTGTCTCATAATCTCTCAAGCTTTATCGCAATCCAAAGCCAGATCACTAGCCCCTAAATCGAGACCCACTCTTCAGGGTTTACTGCATATCCCAAACCCGGGATTACTAGGCTGAACGGAGAGTAAAACACCTCTTGGATTTACTGTATATCCTGCCATTCACTGGTAAGGGTTCCTAGGCCCACCAAGGCAACATAATCCTGGCTTTACCACAACCCACAGTCTGGATCAGGGGTCACTAGGCCAGTGGATTTAACGTGATCCACAGTCTGATTTAGGGACCACTAGGCCATGTGCTCTATCATTTAGAGATCCACCCCACTCATCTTTGAATCCATCTGGCAATCCAACTCATCCAAAACATGAGAACCCCATCACGCCATGGTTATCCAGAAATGGTAAGGCTATGTTGAAAACATTGTTACACCTGGCAAAACCCGTGCCACAATAGCAAAGAACCACATGCAATACCATGAATGCCAAATCTAGCAAGGAAAATTCACATGCAAATTGATACCAGCAAAGAATTTTGTTGCTTGATCCTACCTTTCCCTGCTTGATCTTTGCTTCCTCTTGCCTTCTTTGCCTTTCTTGCTCCAACGCCAAAAATGCTCCAAGAAAACTCTAAGTGTTAAGAGTGTGTGTGAGAGAGAGAGAGATAATTAGAGAGCTCCAAAACTCAACTGACCAAAGGTTGCCAATTGATCCTCGTAAGCTTTTTTATGAATGAGGCCTCTATTTTCTTCCTTTTCCATTATTTTCCTTCAATTTCCTCCTCACATGCAACCTGTGACCTTTCACCTTCCTTTGCTCCTAATTTCCATTATTTTCATAAATTAATGTGCCAAAATTTCTTTTTGCCTTTCCAAATCCTTATCCATTGCCTTTGTCAATTTCCTTAGCCATAAGCAATCAAATGAACACCCCCCTAGGATGTCTTGCCCAACATTCACCTTGGAATAAGTGTCCCATCAACCGCGGTTATTGTTTTTTCCTTTATTAATTTTTATTACATGGAATTTTCACCAGGGCTGCTACACGGAGCATCCATTTTTCTTTTGGACAATATTTCTTTTAACATTTGTCTGAATGCAGGTTCAAGGACAAACACCAAATCCAAAGTGGTGGCTGCATGGGCTCTATTATTTTTTGCAACCTCTCTGAATATTCCCTCTATGCAAGTTTTTGGTAATTCCAACTGTGTGGTGGATTGGTTGTCTGGTAAGAGCCATATGAGGGTACTCACTCTGAATCACTAAATGGACCCCATACAGAATCTCAATGCTCTCTTTCAAAATATATTATTTCAGCACATTCTCAGAGAATGGAATCAACAAGCAGACATTTTGTCTAAAAAACTTTGTAGATGGAGGAGGGATACATCTTTTTCGAAGAAAGAAGGGGTCTTCAGCTTTTGCGCAAGGGATCATTTCAGATTCCAAGTGAGCTTCATTTGACCCAGATATATCATTTTCAGTAAAACCTTTGAATATGTGAATTACATTACTTATGTGTGTTGTTTTTGTATTGTTATGTTTGTACACTTTTTCGGTGTCCATTAAAAGATAGGCCTATACTTTCATTGTTTTGGGGAGTTTTATCTATGGTTTTTTTGTCTCCTCTTATCATTTTTGCCGAATGTTGGTGTCATTCTGGGTTGTTTTCAATCTAAGCTAACTTCTTTTTGGAGTTGTTTTGGTGTCGTTTAATGTTTTTCCAATATGAGAGAAGGTGTTATAAAAAAAATTGACCATGTGCTCCATTTTATTTTCTATAATGGAAGGATCTCTTATATGGAAAAAAAGAAGGAGTAAGATCGTTAATTGATTTCTAGACTCTAGATTTTGAATATAATATTTTTACTTTAAAATATAATATAATCTTTTTTTAATAAAAATACTCATTTTTATTGGGTTGATAGGTGCTCTATGTGTAACGTAACATAATGTAATGTAATGTAAACATTTTGACTTGGTCAAACTAAAATTGAAACTAAAATTAAAATATGGTGGAGATGTGTAACTTAATGTAATACAATGTAATGCAAACATTTTAATTGTAATGTAAACATTTTGACTTGGTCAAACTAAAATTGAAACTAAAATTAAAATATGGTAGAGATGTGTAACTTAATGTAATACAATGTAATGCAAACATTTTCACTGGGTAAAAAAATAACAAAATAAAAATAAACCTAAAAAATAAAATAAAAATAAAATAACCCATGGCATTGAACCACGATATTCATGTGGAATATAACATATTTAAGGGGGGGATTATGGAATATAACATATTTAAAGGGGAAATTATACTAGCCTGGATCCATCTTAGTTTGATGTTATATTTAGATACACTAGTTTGGATCCATCTTAACTCTGAATCTACCAAATTTGGAGAGGGATCAAATCTATTGAGGTGCAAACTTCTTTTAGAGTGAAAAGAAATTTGATCCCTCTAGCAGTTGGTAGATCTAGAATTCAGATGGATCTAAGCTCCTAGATCTAAATATAACATCAAAATAAGATGGATCTAGGCTAGTTTAATCCCCCCTTTAAATAGATTATATTCTACCTGAATACCATGGGTTCTCAATACCATGAGTCATTTTTATTATTATTTGATTTTTATAGGGTCATTTTTATTTTGTTACTTTGTTATTTATAATGTATTTTCAGTGAATTAAAATGTTTACATTACATTACCTTACACTAAGTGACACATTTCTACCATATTTGTATTTTATTTTTATTTTGATCGAGTCAAAATGTTTACATTACATTACCCTACGTTATACATCTCTAACATATTGGGGGCAATAAAAAATGACTAATTTTTTTTTTTTTTAAATGACTAATTTTATTTTAAAAATGAAAAATATTATATTATATTTTAAAATAAAAATATTATATTCAAAATCTAGAGTCTGCCATGCTAAATCAACTATTTGACTTTAATTATCAATTTATTTTAATTTTATTTCTATTCTTATTTTTATGTAATTTGACCAAGTCAAAATGTTAAACAGAGCAAAACAAATACAATAACAAATATTGGGCTGGACTCAAAATAAAAATTTAAATAACAATTTAATTATATAAATCTCTATAGTTTAATATAGAGCAAAGTTGTAGTGGTGTAAATATATCTTTCTAAACAAGTTTTCTCACTATTTAAAAATTGTAAATAAAACAAATATATTTATTTTTTATTTATAAGTGAACATATGCAATATAGATATTTAAATAAACCAATTATAAATATAAAACACGATTTAATTTAAAAAATAAATATATAAATGATCCTTTAAATATATAAATCAAATAATTGCAAACATTGTAGTGGTGTAAATGTTTGTTTATAAATATGTATATATAGGTTCAATTAAAAAATAATAAAATGTTAAACGTAATATAGAGCTCAATATGGGAGAAATGTTGCAGTGTCAGTAAATGAGTGTAAACATTTAAATGTTAGCTCAATTGATAATAATAAAATAAAGGTAAAAAAATAATAAAATTTGATTTGTTATATTGTAATTTTGTTTTTATTAATATCCTATTTCTTTTTAGCAAGCAAGCGTGACCCGAGTTCTTGTTCCCTTGGCTGCTATGGGGGGGGGGGGGGGGGGGTCCCTCCCCCTCCTCCCCGGAATGAAGAGAGCGTTGCCTTCCAAGTGATGACTTCTGCTATTGAAAAACGATCCTGTAAAAGAGATTTGAATGCAAAGTTTATAACAAAAATCAAAAGAAATCCCTTCGGTATAGTTGCCATCGGGTGTTAGAAGAGCCTTTGTCGCCTTCTCGGAGCGAGCCCTCATAGGGAAGTTCACCGGGATGTGGCCACCCCAAACCAATGGAGGCATGGATATAAAAAACCTAGAGATCAATCATGATTGGTAATATCAAGTTATATGTTGTTGATAATGGATATTTTGTGTTCCTATTCGAGAACAGAGAAGACAAAGATATTATTTTCAAAAATGTACCTTCTTTGGAAATAGGGGGATGTATCTCAATAAGTGGACACTGGAATTTAATCCAGACGAAGACATCCCAACAACAATCCCAATTTGGGTAAAACTGCCCAAACTCCCCTTATCTTGTTGGAGCGATGACTTCCTGAGGGCAATCGACAATGGAGTTGGAAAATTTATTGACTAGGCAGAACCAAAAGGATCACAGTTTGCTTGTGAAAAAATATGTGTGGAGGTTGATCTTGAAAAAGGGTTGTCATTAGAGATCAACTTAACTCTAGGGGAATGGACCCATTGTCAGTTGTTGGACTACGAACAAATCCCTTTCAAATGTTGATATTGCCATGAGTATGGGCACTTTGCAAGGGACTGTAAAAAGGCCCCTCCCAAAAATGCGTCGGATGAGCAAGTGGATCAATGGCATACTCAAAAGAAGGGTGGAAACAAGAACAGAGCATGGACCAACAAAGAGCAAAGTAGTAAGGAAAACATTGGGACAACAATGTATAAGAATTTCTTCGAAATACTCTAGAATCATGAAGTGAATGAAGGCATAGATCCTAAAACAAATGTCCAAGAACCTAAGCCAAATGAGAACCAGGGAGAAGAGGTGGGGGAAGAGGAGAATAAAAGTCAGCAGATTGAAGAGGAGGCAAAGCTTACTACTCAAGATCTGGACATGCTACAAGATAGAGCAGAAGTTGAATCCAACATCCCAGCAAGAGTATCAACTCGAGCTAAAACCCAAATGTTGATATGGGTAGACGAAGGAAGCAGTCTTGAAACGAGAAGTAGTAAAAAAAAGCATAAGGGAAGACCACCTAAGTAAACAGTGAGAGAAAGGGAGGTTGAGCAAAATAAAAAGCTTGGGAGTCAATTTGTGCTTCTGAAAATCATCAAGTCAAAAACATCGAAAGGTGCAAAAGGGCAAAAAGAAGGTGGAGTGCCTCTCAAAACTCCCTTTCTGAAATGATAGTTTTATCTTGGAATTTAAGGGGAATGGGAGGTCCCCAAAAACTCCTAGCTTTGAAAAGGTTGATAGGAAAGGAAAATCCTTTGGTTGTGTTGTTGCAAGAGACAAAACTTGAGGTTGTAGTATCAATAGAAAACTTTTTTTTTTTGAAAAACAGTACTGGAATTGCTCTAGACTCGAAGGGTGCATCACGAGGATTGGGAGTATTCTAAGATGACAAAAAAAAAAAATAGTGGATAGTCTAAGCTTGCAGCACTGGATAGCAGTTTTGTTGGAGGAAAAAAGTAGTGGAGAAAGAAATCTAGTGGTCTGTGTCTATGGGCTTGTTTTATATGGCGAAAAACTAGGATTCTAGAACTCCCTAGAAAGAATAAGGGAGAATTTTGGGCTTGAAAACTATGTTCTGAGAGGAGATTTCAACATAGTTTTGAAGGTTGTAGAGAAAAGAGGAGGATGCCTAATTCGGGACCCTTTTTAGAACGGATGGAAGATTTAATGTTGGAGTGGTGTTGAAAAGTAATTAGGTTCGGTCTTCATAATGACATGTAATTGTGATTTTATGTGATTGATGAAAAGAAGAAAAACAAAATTATTATTGTAATACTTGTATCATGGGTTTCATGAGCAAGGAATTTTATTTTTAGTATGACTCCCATTGTGAGTCCTTAGGATTGGTTGTAATGTCAAATTGAGTCAATGTCATTTATGAAGGACCCTTCTTGGGCATATTATATATTTATATAAGTCCTTAAATAAGTTAGAAAGCCCTCCAAGACCAAGAGTAAGTCTCCTCCTCAATGGCTTCAAGAAATATAAATATATATCCTACAAATGACATGTTGGCTCACCCTCCTACATGTCGGCTAATTATGATGACAAGCAACTATAAATAGGGATGTTCATACTCCATTTCAATACATAATTTCAAAGATAAGTTTGGTCTAGATTCGAAGTGCGAGGGTCATCAAGGGAGCCGAATTTCCAACGAGGAAGGAAGAAATAGCAACGAATTATTTTGTGTTGATTTGGGATTGTTTTTGTGGGCCAACTTACCTCCACACACGCAAGATTGCAGGACTGTTTGTTATAGGAAAAAGGACTGAAATACTTCATTCATCTAGGTATCCAAATTGTAAAGGGAGAAGAAGAGTTAAGCAAGGAAAGGTCTCTACCCTGAGTGAAGGAAGGTCATCTGCATGTACAAAGGCCTCTAAATTATGGCTGAGGAGCTGTAGGTCTGAAATAAAGACAAGGAAGCCAAGATCTACAAGGAAGCCGAGGCAAAAGTAGAGGAAGCAGCCAGTTGATTACCTTTGACTCTAAATAGAGATAAAAATCAAGAAGTTAGGTGTCTTGGTATTGGAGAGGTTGAATAGGTAAAGGGTCTTAATCTTGGTATTCGTCAATTGCAGTCTTTATAAGAAGAAGAATTTGTGCGGGTTTTCCTCTCAAGTGGAGAGGTTTTGGCGCTGACAAATAACCTACATTTTGTGTCTCTTGTCTCTTTATTTTTTATGCATTGCTAACTGTTTGATGAAAGAAGAACAAAATAATAATCTAAAGAGAAGAATCTAATCTAAGAAGTAAAAAGCATTCACAAGAAGTTATCTCTCAGAGAAATCAGCTAATACTTGATGCCCTAGATTTCTCAACAAGTGGAACTTAGTGGATCTGCCACCAAAGACTGGAAAGTTTACTTAGTCAAACAAACACAGTGGAAATATTTATATTGCAGCTCCCTTGGATCGGTTCTTGATCCACAGTTGTTGGTTGGACAAAGGTATGGAGTGCAGGACTTCTATTATGTATCAAGGTGAGTTAGACCATAAACTAATTAGGATAAAATTATTCCCTATTGATAATTTGGGACCAATACCCTTTAGATTTAACCTAACCTGGCTCAAATAAGAAGGCATTTTGGAGTTGATCGCTCATGCCTAGAAAAGGTCGATCTCTGGTTCGTCTTCTTCTGTTTGGGAAAACAAACTGAAGGAAGCAAAAAGAGAGTTAAGAAATTGGTTGAAGACAAAATACCAACCTCTAGGGTGGAAAAGGCATGAGTTTAAAAATAGGCTAGAAGCTCATCAGTGGCGAATGGAAGATGAGGAGGTAACTTCGAACCATTTAGAAGCAGAAGCGACCCTTACAAAAGAAATATTTGTTGAAGGTAGAAAGGAAGAACAACACTAGAGGCTGAAATCTTGAAGTCTTTGGCTAAAGGAGGGAGATCAAAACACAAACTTACTTCCACATAATGGTGAAATATAGAGAATCTAAGAATAGGGTCAAATAAATTACTTTGGAAGAAAAAGAGAAAATTTCCTCCATAGAGGGTATCAAGCAAGAGGATTTCAGCCACTTTTGTAGCCTATTTTAGGAAGAAGGAGGTTTAGATGAGGATAAGGTTGTTGAATTCCTGAACCTAATTGAAGCAACCATTTCAATGGAGTACAATCATTTGATGGTAAGAGAGGTAAGTGAAGAAGAGTTGGATGAGGCGGTTTGGGGTTTGACACTAAATAAAGCGCCTGGTCCCGAAGACTTCTCAATTTGCTTCTACAGGGCATTGTGGAACCTGATTAAAAGGGATCTCCTTCACATGGTTAACAAATTTGGATCAAAGGAAATATTAGGAGGTGGAACAAGTTCCTCCTTCCTTGCCCTCATCCTGAAAGAATCCAATCCGGTGAGCTTTGCCAGATATCGTCCTATTTCTTTGTGCAATTGTTCATATAAGATAATCTCGAAAATTATAGCAACTAGGCTCAAAAAATTTCTTCCCTCTTTGATCTATGAAAACCAAGGGGGATTCATGGAAAAGAGACAAATAGTAGACAACATAATTTTAGTGTAAGAGGGTTATCCATTTTAGCAAAGAATTAGGAGAAGCAGGCATGGTAATAAAGCTAGGCATGGTGAACTCCTTTGACAAAGTGAGGCACATCTTTCTATTTAAAACTATGAGGAAAATGGTCTTCAATGAGAATGTAATCCGATGGATTGCAGCTTGCATAAGCTCCCCCTGGATAGCCCGATTGGTGAATGGAAGACCTGTGGGATTTTTCAAAGCAATGAGAGGGCTGAGGCTAGGTTGCCCCATGTCCCCCTTGTTATATATCATCTTGGCAGAACCTTTTAGCAGAAATCTGGAAAGGGCCAAGCTGGAAGTAAAATTACTTGGGCTAAGCATCGCTCATAATGTCAAAAATATTAATCACTCTCTCTTTGTAGATGACACCTTGTTAATGGGAGGAGTCTCTAAAATTGTTTCAAGTTGTTTTCATAAGATAATGCGCAATTACCATGAGTTATTTAGGGGAAAGATTAACAAGGAGAAGTGTCAAATATATGGCTGGAACAGTAGCACAAAACTCTTTAAATTGTAAGGGATCTTTCCTTCTCGGTCTGCAAAGAGTGGAAATCATTTAAATATCATGGACTACTAATATCCATAGGTGCATCTCATAGTGATGATCGGGAAGGGGTGATCCAAAAAATTAAGAAAAGAATATTGAACTGGGGAACACAATGGATTAATGTTATTGGGAAAGTTGTTCTAACTAAAGTTGTGCTTTCCGCCCTTCCCCTCTATTTAGGGATAGAGATTTTAGCTCCGAAGGGAATTATGTCCAAGATTGGGGGGCTCAGCAAAAAGTTTTTGTGGCAAGGAGGTAAGTCTAATGAAAATAGATTCCATCCTGTCAATTGGTAAACAGTCAGGCTTCCTAATCTCTATGGGGGCTTAGGTGTCAAGGTCCCTGAACTAATGAACATATCTATGGGTTCCAAGATAGTTTGGAGGATGATATCCCCTACCTTTGAATGGTGGAAGTCATCCCTCCTTCGAAAGTACTTTCACAAAATCCAACTTCTGAGACCTGAAAGTAAAAATTGGATTAAGAAGGGATCAAATATATGGAAGCTTTGCAAGGGAGTCATTCCCCTAATAATTGACCATCTAGGATGGAAAGATGGAAATGGGAAAAGGTTAAAGTTATGGAAGGATTACTCCTTCGAAAGAGATTCTTCATGAAAACCCTAAAATGTCAAAATTGACATATTGGATGAAAGCCCAAAAGTTGGTTTTTATTGTTGATCGTTCATCTTGGGATGGCGTTAGACACTGGAGAGGTTGGATTTGTCCAGATGTTCCAGAACATCTATTGTTTGAATGGAGCTTGATGATTCAGGATTTAAAAGGGTGCACTCCCATTAGTACAACCCTGGTCGATGAAAGAGTTTGGAATACCAACAAAAATCAATAATACTCAATTAAAAGGGGATACAAAGTGCTATTACAAAATCGTGGGACTCTATCAACTGTAGATCTATGGAAATTTGTGTGGAATGTTGATGGATTTCCCAAGGTAAAAAAATTGTTGGAATCTTGTTTTGGGGAAAATCCTCACAGCATAAAATCTAAGGAAAAGACAAATTCAAGGACCGTCCAAATCCTTCCCGTGCAAAGAGGAGGAAGAGACAATTGAAAATTTGTCCAAGAATTGCAATTACGTTCAATCTATTTGGCAGACAATTTTAAGAGAAGTAATAGAGTTGGACGCTTGCCCTGTGACTTGGGAAGTGATGTATGTAACATGGATTCAAAAAATTCTATGGAAGTAATCAAGAGACGCAATTGCTTGGTACTGGAGTGCCCTCCCCAAATATATTTGTTGGCTGATCTGGATAGCGCGTAACCAAACAGTTTTCCAAAATAAATATGTTAAAATTAGCATTACAACTACCAAAGTAAAGTAGTTAGCAGCATAGGCAATAACAACTAATGGATTTGATCCAGTGGATCTTTTAATCATCTCAAAAGAAAAAAGAAATTGGTACAACTTAGATCTTCCTAACTCTCAAACTGGTCGTTGTATGAAGCCTATTTACATTCCCAAATGGAAGCTTCAGATGGAGGAACTTGAACTAAAAGAATGGATGAAGGGCAAGCATAGATTCTTCCTATACTTCAATGGGGCATCAAAAGGAAATTTGGGACATGCAGGAGGAGGTGGGGTGCTTATAGATCCTTTCAAAGACGAAGAAATAAAATATGCATGGGGCCTTGGGTTATCTACAAATAGTGAAGCCGAGTTCCTAGCCCTCTTTCAAGGTTTGAGATTGGCTAGGGAAAGAGAAATCAAAAGACTGGTAGTCATCGACGAATCTCTCTTGGTTATTAACAAATGAATAAGGAAAATATTTGCAAGGATCCTCCTAGAGGCTCTTTGCAATGATGAATCGTCCATCAACTAGAAACATTTGAACAAGTATAGTTATTTCACATTTTAAGAGTACATAATAAAAAAGTAGATGAAATGGCTAATTTGGGTGCAACGTTTCCCCAAGGTTACCTACTGATCAATGGGGAGCCCAAAGGCATTCTACCCATTCCATGATTATGGAAGAAATCAGTTTCCTTTAGGGGGATATAGTGCAAGAAAATTTGGAATTTCTCATGGTTATAAAAGAGATCTCAGCTAATATGACAGTAGGGGACCTCCCTTGGATTCCTTCAGTGGGATTCTCTCTTGATGACAAAGATTTAGTAGGGGATACACAGTGCAGTCCAACAGAGAAGGTGGATAAGTGCTCAAAAAAGAAGAAGGAAGCAGGTCTCAACCTCATCCCAACTTTAATCATCTAAATGAATTGCAAATATGTAGTTTTTGGTAGTGTCTTTTGGAGAATTTATAATTTTAGTCATAGCAAAATGTTACAACTTAATAGAAAGGAAAGAAGGAAAAAATGTGTTGTAATAGGACTAGGAATAGGAGGAGTAGCAACTAAATTTTCTTGTAAACGGTTCCAACCTTCAATCTGGACAATGCCTCTATAAATCTAAATGATCTAAGATCTTTTTCTTATAGATGTATTAAAGAATTACATGAAAAAATTGCAACTTAACCATAGAAACTTAATGTGCACATGAAAGAAGAGAGGAAACACATAAAGGCATGAAAAGAAGACAAGAGACTTGATAATGGAGTTCGTCCAATTTGGACTACGTCTCTGGGTCCTACTCAATCAATGGGGAGGCCTTCATTCATTAAGTGGCATAAAAGAGAAAGAAGTACAATCAACATTTACATAAGGAGTCTTATACCTCCAATCTAGAAAATGGCCGAAAAATGGAGAGCTCTATTGCAAAAACTGACATCATCGTTGAGTTCCTGTCGCGGAGAGGTGCAAAATCGATATAAAACTTGCCCAATTTTGACACTGGACCAAAATGACCCTCTGAAAAAAATGTGCCCAGGCAAGGTTCTGCCCCCCTGCCATAGGCTACTCAAGGTTCCGCCCTCCTGCAATAAAATAATATAGTCTCGGAATTCATGCCTGCTCCCTCGATTGCACTGCTTAGAAAGGTTTAAATAATGTTTGGCCGATGGACCTCCCAACAGAGTCCATTGGCGCAATGGTGAAAATGGCATGGTGGTTGAGGAGCGGTCAGGGGATCAAATCCCACCCCTCCCCGTTTATCACATAACTCTTATACTGGGCAGCGGGCCCGCCAAAGCATTGGCCTGTCCCCTCACTCTCTGCTGGTTGTTATGTTGATTGAAAGGAGTGGAGGGGCGGCGGGCCCCAACAATATATATGTAATATATTTTGGTGCGGTGGTTCGGGGGGCGGCGTGGTCATGGCTACCCGCCCCTTTTTTTAATATAAAATTGTTGTGGTTCCAGGGGTGGAAGGGTCATGGCTGCCCGACTCTTTTTTTTAACATTAAAATATTTGTGGGCTTCACCGGGGCGACAGGGGTCATGGCTTGCCGCCCCTTTTTTAAACTTGTAACCCATTTTAGAAAACTTTCTCGAACCTTAGGGTTATTGGACAAATTAATCGTCCTACAAATTTTCCCGGAAAACTGGCCGAATTCTGGTGCCAAGTTTCTACCAAATTACGCCCTCCATAAGCTTGCCATGTGTGCAAGTCAACCTTAAACTTTGAGTGCTTCTATCTTCCTCATATGGACTCAGATTGGATTGTCATTCGCGTCGTTGGAATCAGGGCGACGAGAACGTCGATTTGGTGTCAAGTTCATCAACTTTCTTCCACTTTGAATTCTGAGCCTTTTACCATGCCACTGGTATCTGGAGATCCACCTGGATCAATCCTCCCCATTGAGGAGCTTTTGGACCGCCAAAAGCTTTATTAGTCAATTGGAAAGTGAGGGAATTGTTCCCTCACCCTTTCCTTTTCCAACCATTTTGCCTTGCTAGGGTGCATCCCTTTGAAACCAACTCGAAGGTACTCCACATCTCCCAGTCGTGAAGTCCTGGTTCTTCTGTCAAGGATGATATCTTCAGGAAACTCGTCAAGGTACTCTGGTGCAAAGTCATTAATTGTAGGAACTGATCCCACATCTCTAGTGTCCATAATCAATGGTGGCTCATAAAGCTTTAAGTTTTACACATTCACTATGTTGTACATTTGCATATATATGCCCGCAAATCAAGAGGGAAGGCATTGTCTCCAATCTTCTCTAAGATCGTGAATGGACCATACCGAATTGGTCGCAATTTCTTCCCTTCTCCCTTCATTCTTTCCTTGCTGATATGGAACCACACTTTGTCGCCCACTTGAAATTGATGGTCGACTGGTGTTTGTCATGTTGAGCCTTGTATCAGGCTTGACTTTTTTCCAACTGCTTCTGTACTGCTTGGTGAATCAACTGGATCCGTTGAATGAACTGTTGCGCTTTGTCCCTATCATCACGTCCATTGGAGTCATCTTCCTTTCCAAAGACCATATCAAAAGGATCTTTGGGCAGGTAGCCAAAACATGTCTCAAATAGTGAGCAATGCGTAGATGAGTGCACTACTCGATTGTAGGAATGTTGCACATATGGAAGATGCTCATCCCACAACTTAGGATGTTTTCCACAATAGCATCGCAACAAGTATACCACGGTGCGGTTGACAACCTCTGTCTATCCGTTGGTCTGTGGATGAAATGTTGTGTTTCTTTTCAACTTAGTGTCCATCATCTTCCACAAGCTGGTCCAAAACTCTCCAAGAAAGCAAGAGTCCCGATCTGACACAATTGATGTGGGCAACCCAAAATGGACCCAAACATGTTGAAAGAAAAGATAAGCATCCTACTCTGCAATGATCTACTTTTTACAAGGCATTAAGATACACATCTTACTAAAATGGTCAACGACGACATACAAATAGTCGTGACCTTTTCTAGACAAAGGTAAACCTCCTACAAAATCCACCGACACACTTTCCCATGGACGACCTGGAATAGGGAGTGGTGTGTAGGGCCCGAGTTTTCTATTAGAGGGCTTTGAAACACAACACATCACACATCCCTTTACATAGCGAGTCACAATGTTCTTCATATGAGGCCAAAAGCAAAATCTTTGTAAATGACACAAAGTATTTTCAACGCCAAAATGACCAGACGCAAAGGAGGTGTGTGCCTCCCTGATTACATGTACATTTTCTCCTGTGGGTATGCAAAATTTGCCAAGGTGATACAACAGTTTCCCCTGCAAGTGATAGTTGTCCACCTATGAACCATGCGTTAGTTTTGCATAAATCTCCTTAAATTCATCATCGTTAGCATATTATTTAGCATAACTTTCAAAAGATAACGAAGCATTATGCAAAATAACAGAAGCAGAAATAGGAGGGTGAGATAGCATATCGGCCACTTTGTTTCTAGTGCCCTTCTTATACTTTATTACTAGACGAAATTGCTGAAGAAAACCCATCCACCTGAAATGACGAGCTTGTTGCAACTTGGTTTGTGACTGAAGATATTGCAAGGGCTGATGATCCATGTGGATGATGGTCTCCTTTTTGATCAGGTAGTGTTTCCACTTTTTCACACTCTAGACTAAGGCATATAACTCTTTGTCATAAGTGGCATAGTTTATCACAACCTAAGAGAATTTTTTCGAATGGTAACATATCGGCTTCTTTTGTTGCATCAATACAATCCCCATGGCATATTCGTTGGTGTTTGTCTTAATCTTGAATGGCTGCTCGAGATCTGGTAAGGCCAAGACCAGTGCGGCACTGATCTTTTCTTTCAATTCTTTGAAGGACTTCTGCTGCTTTCCTCCCCATTGAAAGACTTGCTTTACGCTTGTCAGTGTGTGCAGAGCTGATGCAATAATAGAGAAATTGGCACTCACTTTACATGGCATACATGTTCATTCCAATTTCTACTAAAGACAAGAATATCATCTAGATATACAAGAACAAATTCATCAATGAAAGGGATTATCATTCAATTCTCTGGCAATATTGTTTGAACTGGGAGCTTGTCGCCTATAACCTTCTTTAAACATGAAACATGGAAAACTAGGTGCACTCGAGAAGCTGCAGGAAGCTCCAATTTGTATGCCATAGTACCAATCTTTTGCAACACCTTGTACGGACCATAATACTTTGGTGATAATTTATTATCCTTCTTAACTTGCTTGAGGGACATTTGTTTATATGGTTGTAGCCGTAGGAATACCCAATCACCTACATCAAAACTTATTTCGCTGCGATGTTGATCTGCCTATTGTTTCATTCTATTCTACGCCAACACAAGGTTATCCTTTAAGAGTTGGAGGACTTGTTGTTGATGCTCGATGTGATGTTCCACTGCTTGAACCTTAGAATTTTCTCTTAAATATGAAGTGATGGATGGTGGCTGATATCCATAAAGTGCCATAAATGGGGTCATTTTTGTTGCTGTATGGAAGGAAGTGTTATACCACCATTCAGCCAGAGGCAACCATTTGACCCATTATGTCTGTTTATCAGATACAAAGCAACAAAGATATCCTTCCAAGCATTTGTTTACTATCTCAGTTTTCTCGTCAGATTGAGGATGATAAGATGAGCTATGAGCTAACTGAGTACCAAGACAAGAAAATAATTCTATCCAAAAATTTCCAGTGAAAATGGGATCTCTGTCACTTACAATAATCTTTGGGTTTCCATGTAGCTTTTGAATTGTTTCCATAAATGCAGTAGAAACTGTACTGGCTTTAAATGGATGTGATAATGCACAAAAGTGTGCATACTGGGTAAGTTTGTCAACTACCACCATGATGACACTCTTTCCCTCAGACTTGGGTAAACCTGTGATAAAATCCACTGAAACCTCCTCCCAATGTTGGCTTGGAATGGATAAAGGTTGTAATAGACCCGGGGTATTAATTGTTTCAACTTTATTTTGTTGGCAAACCAAACATTCCGCCACAAACTTTTGAATATCTGATTTAAGGCCATCCCAAAAAAATTCCTTCTTAACCCTGTGGTAAGTTTTTAAAAATCCTGAGTGCCCTCCTAAGGGAGAAGTGTGCAATTCCATAAGAATCTTTTGTTTGAGTTGGGAATTCTTACATAGGTATAAGCGATCTTTGTACCATAATGAATCATTTTTCCAGCTAAATGTATCAGAGGCACTGAAATCTTGTTGTAACTTTCGAATAAGTGCCCACACTTCTTCATCATTCTTCCATTCCTCCCTTGCTTCATTTATCCAATCTGGTTGGATAATAAAAATGGCGCAAAACAATGCTTCCACATCCTCATCCTTTCTTGAGAGTGCATCTGCCACCACATTTTGCTTTTCTTTTTTGTAGATGATTTCAAAGTCATAACCCAACATCTTTGTGACCCACTTTTGTTGCTCTTCAGAGGATAATCTTTGTTCTAAAAAGTATTTAAGGCTATCATGATCCGTTTTTACCTTGAAGTGTCTTCCCATTAGGTATGGTCACCATTTCTTAAGTGCATGTAGTATTGCCAACATTTCCTTCTCATAAATAGCTTTGTGTAAAAGCTTTCCCTTGATTGGATGACTTTCAAAAGCAATGGGTCTTTCATCTTGCATTAAAACAACACCAATTCCATTTCCTGAAGCATCACATTCCACAATAAACATTTTTGTGAAGTCCGGTGTAGCTAAGACCGGTGCTTGGCACATTGCCTCTTTAAGATGTTCGAAGGCCTTTGTTGCTTCCGAAGTCCATGAAAATGCATCTTTCTTCAATAATGTTGTTAGAGGTGCTGCTATTCTCCCATAATTCTTAACAAACTTGCGATAATACCCTGTCAACCCGAGAAATCCTCGTAGATGCTTTATGGATGTGGGGATTTTCCATTCCTTAATGGCTTTAATTTTGCTAGGGTCTACCTTAACTCCTTCATGAGATACAATATGACCCAGATATTCCACCTCTTGTACTCCAAAGAAACATTTGGATCTTTTTGCATATAATTGTTTCTCCTCCAATAGTTGTAGCACCCTGTCAACATGTTCAGCATGATCCTTCCAAGACTCGCTGTAGCTCAGTATATCATCAAAAAATACTAATACAAATTTTCTAAGGAAGGGTTTGAAAATGGAATTCATCAAACCTTGAAATGTAGAAGGTGCATTGGTAAGGCCAAAAGGCATGACCAAAAATTCATAATGACCCTCGTGAGTTCTAAATGTTGTTTACGGAATGTCTTCAGTTTTCATTCTGATTTGATGATATCCTGAATGAAGATCCAACTTGGTGAAGTAAATTGATCCATGCAATTCATCCAGTAATTCATCAATGACAGGAATGGGAAACTTATCTTTAATAGCGAGCTTGTTGAGCTCCCTATAATCCGGAAACATGCGCCATGATCCATCCTTCTTGTGCATCAATACTACTGGAGCAGAGAAAGAACTTTGATTAGGTTGAATTATACCCACCTCTAGTATTTCTGCAACCATACGTTCAATTTCACTCTTTTGGGCATAGGGATATCTGTACGGCCTGATGTTTGGAGGAACACTTCCTGGAATCAGATGAATAGCATGATCATGATCACGAATAGGTGGGAGACCTTTGGGAGTCTCAAATACCTTGGAATGATTGTCCAAGACTTTTTGGAGATCTGGAGAAATAGATGATTTCGACGTGGAAACATCTAGCGAACATAATTGTGCAATTACACCTCTTTGTTCCTTTTTTAGAAGCTTTGTCATATCGTTAGAGCTGATTATTTTTCTTGGTTTCCCTGCAATACCCCTTAATTCAACTTTCTTTCCTTCCGTAGAAAATTTCATGAAAAGTTCTTGAAAAAAAAGCTATTGTACCCAAGGATTGTAGCCATTGGACTCCTAGTACAACATCAACACCTCCCATTGGAATGGAAAGCATTGGGCTAGTCAATACATATTCTCCCATGGATAGCTTGATATTATGGCACTTTCTAGAGCAATTTATCGTTCCTCCATTTGCAACCATCACTTGACACTCTAGTGCTGGATATAGGAAGCAATTCAATTCTTTTGCTATCTTACAATGAATAAAGTTGTGGGTACTTACTGAATCAATCAACACTATTACCTTTTTCTTCTTGATTTGTCCTTCTATCTTGATGGTTTGAGGAGTGGTAATTCCAGCCAATGCATTGCAAGATATGTTCGGATTCATTTCTTCTTTATCTAGGCTTTGTTCCTGGAGTATATCCTCTTCTTTTGACCTTTCTTGCTCCTTTTCTTCTTCCTCTTCACAATCTATGTAGAATAATTTCTTCTCATCACACTTGTGATAGTGTATTTGCTATCACAACTGTAACAAAGCCCTTTGCTCTTTTTTCTTCCAATTGTTGTGGTGTCAACCTTATAGGTTGTGTAAGGCTAGGAGCAACAACAATTCCATCTTTATAGTTGTGAGTGGTATGCTTCCTAGTTGCCATAATTTTGCTTTCCATTTTTCTTGCTAACCTGAATGCCTTCTCTAATGAATCAGGTTCCCAAAGGCAAACATCATGTTGGATATTATCCTTTAAAGTCCCTATGAACACATCAATCCTATGCTCCTCTGGAATATTTTTTACCCTTATGTTCAATTTTTGGAACTCCTCAATGTGCTCCGTTATTGAACCCTTTTGTTTGAGACTTATCAATTGGCTTAAAAAAGTGTTGCTTTTTGTATCCTCATAATATGCTGTCAATTATTCAGTAAAAATTGCCCAAGTGATAATTTGTTTATGAGAGCAAAGCCATTGATACCATACAAACTAATTTGGTTCCAAATATAAAGTTGCAATATGTACCTTTTGTGTGTTTTGCACATTATTGAGATCGAAAAATTGCTCCATCTGTAATATCCATGTTGCGGGATCCTTGCCATCAAACTTCCTCATATAGATTTTTGGAATATGGTGGGTCTCTGATCCAACATTAAAGTCTATGAAATCATGATTAACATTTATTTTGTTCTCATCATGAGTTTCCTTTACTACCCTTTCACCATTAGTAAGTATTTCTTGTAGAAAATTTGTCAAATCTGTCTTCAAATCTGCCATGCCTGTCTTCAAATCTGTCTTCAAATCTATCTTCAAATCGTCCATCTTAGCTTCCACGTCATTCATCTTAGCTTCTACATCTTTCTTTAAACCATCCATCTTAGATTCTGTTACTTTTTGTGCGAGTGACATTTGTTGCACTTGGTCTCGTAATTTTGATATATCATGTTGCATTTCTTCCTCTTCTTCATAAGTCATGCTAGAGCTTTCAGGTTGCTTACTAGGTGTTTGCATTTTATTTCCTCGGGGCATTAGTTACCGATAATAATGCTCTACTATGCCCTTTGAATTCCTTCAAAATAATTTTTCAAACCAAGCTTAAGAAAAAATTTAAAAAAATCTACACACCTTTTTTCACTTTGTAGGAGCTTGATATTGCCTCTGATGTATCTCTGTAATTTCGGATCATCCAGTTTTGAAATTGCGACCTGCAGTAGCCTCTCTGTCCTCTTTCTAATGCCACCAGTATGATCAAATTTAGATTCTCCAAGGCAGAGTTATGCACAATCTCCCAAGATGACCTGATTATAGACCTTTGCAGAAGAGCGAACTTGTAGAAAGTGCCATGTGTCACTATTTTGACCTTAGGATCTGAAAAATATACACAAGAAACTACAGTCTGTCCTCTTTCTGTAACTTCTTGTGAAATTTCAATCTAATGCTCAAAACAAAAGATAAGACTATTTTCCCCAGGTCACCTGTTTGGAATGTAATTCGGGAGTCTGCAAAAATTCCAACTTCCTCAGATCATATCTCTGCAAATATAGCGCGAAAAGCTTTGAAATTCGGACCTGTGGTTCAGAACGATTTAGGCCCAAATGGGTTTTTTTTTTTAGAGTCTGAAACGTTGCAGAAAAAAATTTATAGGGCAAATGCCACAATGACCTGTTTGGAGCAGCGAAACCCTAGAATTCTAAGCTCTGATACCAAATGTTATGAAGCCAACTCACAAAAAGATAGAAAAAGTAGATCAACGCCTTAGAATTCAGCCTCTTTGAGGGGGAAACCTCCTTTACATTACACAAATGAATGATTCTTTGATGATTCAAATGACAAAACCTCCTTTCTATATATAGGAGTCTAAGGAGTCACAATATAACCTAGCCGACCTAACAATAATAATATAAAGGCACAAAAATAACAATAGAGGGATTCTATGGGGCACAGTAATAACAATATGGGGACAATAGGGGCACAACAATATTAATAAGGGATACAACTACAATAGTAATGGAGTAATCACTAGTATTATAGGGACCTAACATGTTTTCAAGATGAATGGCCTTTACACTGGATGGGTCAATAGTAGTTGGTTCAAACAATAATAATGAATGCCTAATGTAACTATGTAATGATACAATATACTTAATTACTACTTCAGGTGAGTCAAGTGCAATGCCCAAATTAAGTGCTTGTTTTTTAAACTCCTCAGTAAAGCTTTGAACATCCCGACCTCTGCCTTGCCTTAAGTATTGCCAGTCCATTAAGGATTTTTGCTTATAACCCAAGGGATAAAATTGTTCCTTTAATGTAGAAGTAAAACTGACCCATGAGGAAAGAAGATTACCCAAACTCTTACTGCTTCGAAATTTGCTCTCCCACCAAACGAGAGTGGTGCCACTCAGCCAAAGCAAAGCCAACTAGATCTTTGCCTCATCCTCTTCAATCTGCTGAATCCTGTAGTATATTTCAATCTGCCTAATCCAATTATTAAGATTTTCTACATTACTTTCACTGTTATACATGGGAAGATCAAATTTGACATCTGATTTAAAGAAAGGTTTCTTGGATGCATCCCTTGAATTCCTATGATGATGGAAGAACTTTCACTCGTGGAAGGAGAAGGAGGGCTTCTTCTCCACCATTTCCATGTACCAAACCTTATTCTTCTGGGCTTTCTCTCCTCTGCTTTTTCCAGCCTTGAAAATAATTTTTCGACCTTTTCTGCCATTGTATAGAAGGCTTTACAGTAATTGCGCTCCTCCTCATAACAAGCCTCGTCATCTGCGATGTTTCTCCTTCGATGTGCACGCCCCGCTTCAGGATCGAAAGACTTTAGTTTCCCTTTGGGTCTTCGGAGCCTGTTTCTTATTAGCGTACAAACATGCAATTCACATCTACAAAGACCTACTCTGATACCTCTTGATCCAAGATCTTTTGCTTATAGATGTATTAAAGAATTACATGAACAAATTGCAACTTAACCATAGAAACTTAATGTGCACATGAAAGAAGAGAGGAAACACATAAAGGCATGAAAAGAAGACAAGAGACTTGATAACGGAGTTTGTCCAATTTGGACTATGTCTTTGGGCCCTGCTTGATCAATGGGGAGGCCTTCATTCATTAAGTGGCATAAAGGAGAAATAAGTACAATCAACATTTACATAAAGAGTCTTATACCTCCAATCTAGAAAATGGCCGAAAAATGGAGAGCTATGTTGCAGAAACTAACATCACCGTTGAGTTCCTGTCTCATGCTCATTAGTTTCTTCTACACATTCTCTTCTATACTACACTGACAATATTCTAAATACACCATGGTCTTCTGATATCTATCTCCTTTCCATATTTTCTCCTGCACTCCTACAACCTAAACCTATTTGTGGCTCCAAACCCTAGTCCAGCAAACCCTAAAATCTAAGTTTTGACCAACACACAAACAATTATATAAATATAGCCTAAAACTTATTTTCTTTAAAGTCATTTCATTGATAAGAGACTTTGAGAGATCCCTCTCATGCTCGGTAGGGCTAGCTACTGAGCTGAAGTGGTTTGAGGTTACCCTTCTCGATTTCCTTTCAACCTAGGAAATTGTAAGGCACTAACATTTTTGGCACCGTTGCCGGGGAACGACTGATAAATCATTCCTGGGAAATATCTAAGAGCTTTCAAAGAATTGGTTCTGTAGTTCACAGCTTCCAGTATCCAAAGATAGGCTGAATTCATAAATTTCATCAGTTTAGGGTGTGAAATCCTGGCTCCTAAAAGACATACCAGGTCAAACCCTGACCCAAATCCACCCTTCATTGTTGAAGATCCAGAAAGACTGCTCAGAAAACTTAGATTACCCATTACTAAAAGTGCAGTTCAAAAAATTAAAAGAACAACCTCTCTTCCTGAAAATCTGTTTGCCTTTGAGCAACTTCCTTTTGATGTTCAGATAAAATTGTCTCTTTCAAGGTCAAAATCTGAGTCCCGCATATTTGAAGTGACATTAGAGCCTTTAACAGTTGAAACTCACTCTATTTCTTCAGAATCTTTGTCTGCTAAAACTGACTATGAATTGTGGTTGAATTTTGACAAACTTCAATCCCTTGCTGACCAACTCCAGATCACTACTGAAAAGGCCTTCATCCAGTATCAACTTGAATACCTAGCCACTACTTCCTCTTCTATTTCGCCTCCAGCACATATGTTACATCTCCAAGTACTTCAACAACCTCATATTTTCTTCCACCACCTCCATTTGTTCCATCTTTGTTTGTACAACCAATTGTAGTACCCCCACCGCCTCTAGTAGTCATGGCAAGATTTGCACCTCTTTTACAGCCTGCTCAACTTGCTGCTTTGCCTCAGAATTATGTTCAAAAGCTCCCATTGTTTGATGGAAGTGCAACAATTATAGCTCAGCAGCATGTTGATAAATTAGTAGATTTCATTGATTTAGAAGAAATTGATGAAGATAATGCCAAGATGAGGATTATAGCTCAGAGTTTTTCAGGAGATGTTAAGAAATGGTTTCGAAGTATGGCTGCTAATTCTGTCAACAACTCTCAAAGGTTGATTGAATTATTCTTAGCTCGTTGGCAAGAGAAGAAAAATCCATTGCAAATATTGGCTGAGTATAATTCAATGAAAAGAAATGCAAATGAGACAGTTCAAGAATTTACAACAATATTTAATTTGGTATACAATTCTATTCCTGATGATATGAAGCCTCCACCTGGTCTAGCACTTCTCCATTATCCCGATACCTTTGACCTAGACATGGCATATCAACTCAGAGAGAGAGACCCTACTACTCTTGAAGAAATGTAGTGAAATGCAGTCAGTGTTGAAGCCAATCTGCTTATCAAGAAGTCTAAATCAAAGCCTGACATGATTGAGAAGAAAGTTGTGTTTAAAGAAGAACCTTCATCATCTTCAGATGTAAAGCTTGACACTCTGATCAAAACCATGGAAAGAATGATGGATAGAATGTCCATAACTAATCGACAAGCAGAACCTTCAGTGAGGAATCCTAACTTTCGTGGACAACAACAACAACAGTGTAGAAATCGACAGAAAGAGCAGAGAAACCAAGATCCTCAAGGCCAAGTAAGAGCTCCATTTCAACAAAATTATATCGAAGGCGAGGATGAAGATGAAGAAGAGATTGTAGAAGCGAATCACTTCTTTGAAGAAGATGAGTTGTCTACTTTCCTAACAGAAGAAGATCAGTTTTCTGAATATTCTTTCATACCGAGTGATCAACAACTTGTTCTTGCAAGTGATGATCTATGGGTTGTTCAAACTAAATAGTACCAAAGAGGATATCAAAACGCCCTTAGTCATCTCCAAAAGCAGTACAACTTGAGGAATAGAAATGTACCTATTACTTTGACTTAGAAAAGACAAAATGTACAAAAAGACACACCAAGCAAGGAACCAGCTCCTGCAGGTCAGAATAAAGAAAATGAAATTGTCATACTGAACCGGGACAAGACAAATGAATCCTCTATCAACAATGTAAGAAAGGAAAAAGAGTTTCAAATTGAAAGTCATAAAAAATAATATCAAGCTAAAGGAATGACAGAAAAGAAGGACATCGCTGCAAAGGAGGTAGAAAAGCAATCTAATCTTTTTAGTTTGGAAAATGAAATTTCTAAATTGAAGGTTTCTATTCCCCTCATTGAATTAGTGAAGAATGAAAAATATAAATTTTAGATTGCAAAAATGCTTAAGGTTGACCAAATGTTAGATACAATTAATGTGGCTGATGATGAACCATCAATCCTTTTTGGTCCAGCCTTAGAAGGAACTCATGAAGATAGTGAAATCCCTCCTTTTTATCCGAGTCTTAAACTTCATGATTTTATCCTCCATAACGCCATGCTAGATTCTGGTGCCTCACATAATCTTATGCCTAAAGTCATCATGGACAAACTAGGATTGAGTATCACCCGACCCTACCATGATCTTTATTCCTTTGATTCCAGGAGAGTGAAATTCCTTGGCCTTATTAAAGACTTGGTAGTATCTTTGGACCAAATCCCGACCAAGAATGTACTTATGGATGTAGTGGTTGCTGATATTCCTCCTAGGTTTGGCATGTTGCTTTCAAGGTCTCGGGGAGAAAAACTAAAGGGCACTCTACAACTTGACTTTTCATATGCCACTAGCCCTATTTTTGGTCAGCTCTGGAAACTTTATAGATATAAGAAGATGAAATTCATGATTAGCAGTAAGGAAAAGCCAGTCAATCATCCTATACATGCTGTCCATACTGATCTTGATTCTTTCATTTTATATAGCGATATGAATTTTGTTGATGATGAAAGTCAACTAATGGAAATTTCAGAAGTTCCTAAGGTCATGAGCAGCATGCATAAAGTCATTACAACTAAAGGGAAAGAGGTGAATGAAGAGTGTTTGCAGCCAGTGAATCCTATTGAGGAGATAGAAAGGATAGTGCAGAAAATAGAGAGTTTTGAGACAACTGATCATCTTCCTAAATAGCAAACAGTTCAGCCTTTAGACATCCTTTTTCTGGATGAAGAAGATGGTCTTTGGACCATGGAGTTCGACGATGCATTGGGAAGAAAAGGAGCTGGGATTGGTGTCTGGATACATGGTCCATTACATCATTCAAATAAAATTCCTCGAAATGTGAGAATGAGTTCTTACAAGTTGGCTTTTGAGTGTTCAAACAATGAGGCAGAATATGAAGCATTAATTGTTGGCCTCAAAATTCTAAAGAAGTTGGGAGAAAAGAAGATTTATGTTTATGGCGACTCCGAATTAGTAATCAAACAAGTTAAAGGGGAATACCATGCCAAGCATCCAAGAATGAGAGCTTATAGCAATGTTGTACTTGACATCCTCAAGACTTTTTCATAATATACTTTGTCTCTTATTCCTAGAACTCAAAATGTCATAGCTGACTCACTCGCCATTGCAGCAAGTATGGTGAAGATTCCTATTCATCCTAATCAGAAGTATTCCATCCATGTCAAACATCGCCCAACTATCCCAGATAATATGAGATTTTGCCAAGTGTTTTGGGATGATAAACATATAGACAATGTTCTGCAATTGGAAGAAGAATTTCAAAATTCTCGCATTGATGATGCATCCAATATGAATGATCCGGATATCCACTCAGTTGAGATTGAAGTATTACAGCTCAAGGATAACAACATTGCAAGAGGCTTGGTGCCTTTGGAAGAGTTGTTTGACCGCGACGATGTTGCCAAGAATCCCACCATGGTTCCTACAAAAAAATGAGTTGAAGATGTAAATATTGGCGCAACTGATAATCCTAATATGGTTAAGCTATCAAAGTCCTTATCTCCTGAAACAAAAAGTAAGTACATATCCTTAATGAAAGAATTTTCTGATGTATTTGCTTGGGATTATTCAGATCTGAAGGTTTATGACAAGAGTATCATTCAACATACCATTCCTATCAAGCCCGATCAAAAGCCATTTTGCCAGAAATTAAGGAGGATTAATCCCAAGTTACTGCCATCAATTGAGAAAGAAGTAAATAGGCTTTATAAGTCTAGTATCATAGTCCCTATTAGATTTTCTGAATGGATGTCTAATCTAGTGCCTGTAAGAAAGAAGACTGGGGAGATTCGTCTATGTATTGATTTCAGAAATTTGAATAAGGTATCCCTAAAAGATAATTGTCCCTTTCCCAAGATGGATCATATAATTCATAGGGTGGTTGGGTCCTCTAGGATGTCATTGCTAGATGGATACTTCGGGTACAATCAAATTCTGGTACACAAGGATGATTAGCTCAAGACAACCTTTACAACGCCATGGGGTACATTCATGTATGCCAAGATGCCTTTTGGATTGAAGAATGCAGGAGCTACTTTTCAGCGGGCTATGGACATAGCTTTTGCAAATGAAAAATATGTATTTCTGGTTATCTATTTAGATGATCTTACAGTGTTTTCAAAATCTGATGAAGATCATTTACATCATTTAAGAATTGTTTTTCAGAAATGCAGAAAATTTGGCATCTCACTCAACCCAAAGAAGAGCTTATTCGCCATGGAAGAAGGTAAGATATTGGGACACATCATCTCTAAAGATGGCATTCGCATTGATCCTGCAAGAGTAGAGGTCATTCAGCAATTAGATTTCCCAAGGAACAAGAAAGAGATTCAGTATTTCAATGGGAAAATCAATTTTCTGAGAAGATTCATTCCTAATCTAGCTAAGCATTTGAAGGAAATGACAAACATGCTGAAGAAGGATAGTGAGGTAAAGTGGTCTTTAGAGGCTAAGAAATCATTTCATGCAGTGAAGTTTGCATTATCTACTACTCCTATTTTGATTAGTCCAGATTACACTTCAGATTTCATCATATTTTCTTTTGCCTCTGAGCATACATTAGCAGCAGTCCTAATGCAAAAGAAAGATCAGAAAAATGAGCAGCCCATAGCATTTTTCAGTCGCACTATAAGAGATGCAACACTAAGATACAATATCATTGAGAAGTAGGCCTTGGCTTTGGTGAAGGCTCTCAAGGATTTTCGAGTTTATATTTTGCATTCTCACACCATTGCTTATGTTCCTATTGCAACAGTGAAAGAAATTCTTATGCAGACAGATCATGAAGGTAGAAGGGGAAAGTGGATTGCAGCCATGCTAGAGTATGACTTGGAGATAAAGCCTACAAAGCTCATCAAAGGACAAGGTTTAGCTAAACTCATGGCTGAATCAAATCTACATGCACTAGACATCAATTTGATTGCTACACTTTCTGAAGAACAAGAAGAAGATGATCCTTTCCTATAGGTGTCAAATATGTTTATTTCCTCTCCTTGGTATTCCGACATTGTCTATGTCTTGCAGCACTTGAATCCTCCACCGAAAGTCCCCAAAGGTAAAACTAGATCTCTAAAATTGAAGGCTTCAAAATATTGTATTCTAGATGGTGTTTTATATTGGAAAGATCCCAGTGGTGTGCTGCTGAATTGCTTGGTGTAAAATGAAGCCAAGGATGTCATGAGAGATTTCCATAAAGGATATTGTGGCGGTCATCACTTTTGGAAAACTACAACAAATAAAATCTTAAGAGCTGGCTTCTATTGGCCCACCCTCTTTTCTGATGTATACAAAACAGTGATGAGCTTCCATGAATGTCAGATTTTTCAAGGAAAGAGAAAGCTTTTGCCATTGCCCTTGCAACCTATCTCAATTTTAGCTCCTTTTTAGCAGTGGGGTCTTGATTTCATTGGCGAAATCCATCCTTCATCTTGGGCACAACATAAATGGATATTGATAGCCACCGACTACTTCACAAAGTGGATTGAAGCAATCCCAACCATACAAGCTACTGATTTTGTTATCATTCAATTCATTGAATCTAATATCTTGTCTAGATTTGGCTGCCCACAGAAAATAATTACTGATAATGCTGCTGCCTTCAAGTCAAAGAGAACGGTGGACTTCTGTGCCAAATACCATATTGTGTTAGGACATTCTACTACTTATCATCCACAAGGGAATGGTCTTGCCGAATCCTCCAATAAATATTTGGTCAACATCATCAAATGGTTCTAGAGGTGAACAAGAAAAACTGGCATAAAAATCTCATCAATGCCATATGGGCAGACAGGGTCAGCACTAAAAAATCTATAGGAATGTCCCCTTTTCAGTTGGTGTATGGGATTGATACAGTTTTTCCTTCATCTCTTGTTGTCCTGGTCATGAAAATTCTGCAGGAATTGGATAGTGAGACTAATGATATGCAAAGAAGGATAAATCAAATGATTCATTTACAGCAGACAAGGGAAGAGGTTCTTCAAAACACATCTAAACTTTAGGAGAAGATTAAAAAGATTTATGATCGCAAGACCAAGGAAGACAATTTCAATCTAGGAGATGTGGTTCTTCGGTGGGATGCTAGAAATGAAGAAAAGGGAAAACATGGAAAATTTGAAAATTTATGGAAGGGACCTTACAAAATTTTTGCTTTCAGAGGAAAGAATGCTTTCTTATTGGAAGAAATGGATGGGGGAGATTATTCAGGAGGAGCGATCAATGGTAGGCTTCTCAAGCACTACTATGTCTGAAAGAGTTCTAAAAATTCATCATCATTGTATATACCGGTGTGTATTTTGTTTCCAGCAATCTAAGTGGTTGTCATAGGAGTTTGAAGCCTGAAGAGAAGGCCCTAAGGCTTCTTTGGTCAACTACTATTTTGGTTTTTATTTTACTTTTTAGTCATTGTCATGTCAAAAAATTAGTCAGTTTAAAGTCAAAAGTCTATTTTTTTGCATGTTGACTCCATTGCCCAATGGATAAGGCATCTTGGTGATCCGGATTTAAGCAGGAACGCAATAGATTACAGAGATAACCATAAATATAGAGATGTGATAACCATAAAAATAGAGATGCAGCAGAAATAATACTTCATTTCATTAATGGAGAATATTGAAATATGCTTACAAATAGAAATAAACCAGTTAAGGCGATGGTAGCTTATCTCTGAGAAGAGATGTGTCGGCTACATGCCTCTGAACTGTTTCGAACTACATTGTGGCGGACAATCTGTCCTTTTACAAAATGTGACTTGTTACTTATAGTATTTTCCAGTTACAATACCACGAGTCAATTCCATGGGTGAATGAATACCATGGGTGGATTTTACAATACCACGGGCGGATGCCATTTATAATACCATGGGTCGATGAATAATATGGGTGGATGAGTACCATGGGTTGATGCCATTTTCCATTCGGATCATTCCTCCCTCCTTAAGAAGCAATGGTACCCATTACGTAAAGTTCCCTCCTGCAAAGCCTTTGTTGAATATGAAGAGCCACTGAAGATAAGGGTTTTATGTGGTTAACCCAAAACCATGATAAATGAAGATCCGAGGATAGAGATACCCTATAATGCTTGTGACCAACTGCGATTCTGACAGTGTGCAGCCTAGCAAATGGACTTTGATGACAAGGATTTTGTGCGGTTGACCCATAACCGTGATGTTGGTTGTTGATGAAGTAGCAGGTGCCTACATAGCCTGGGGTGGGAGGACACATCTCTAAATAATCCAAGCCGAATGCTGCTATGCTAAAACTGATGAATGTGAAGCAGGTGCCTACTAAAGTGGGGTAGGAGGGCACGTCTCTAATGGGAACCCACTCTAAATGCTGCTCCAAAATTAAAATGGACATAACTCGGTCAATATAACTCAGAATATTTATTATAACCTGTTTTTAGAAGCAGAAGGATCATTTTACATCTTCCCATGAGTTGGAAATCCTTATCTGGACACTCTGAGATCTCAGATTCGTGCTGCAACAGTTCCGCCGTCATAAAAATTCTGATAAAATAGCTTATTTTAAATCAGCGATATCTCCCACATCCGAACTCCGATTTGACCCATTTTTTTTTTTGAAATTGGGTGATTTTTCGAGAGGAATCCAGATCTGGTATTTGTTTTTGTTTTTGTAAATTTTGTACCAAATGTTTCAGATCTGATCTGCAAAGTCCCCGCCCAAAAAAATTCCTGCAAAAAAATGAAAATAGAAATATTCTTCTTGCTTGACCCAAGAAAGTGCTCCGTGGAGGTTGTAGCACATGCATGAAGTTTGTTGAATCTTGCTGCAAAATTTGAAACTGAAATATGCATCAAACCCTCATTCCCATGGAATCATAACCTGCTCTGATACCACTGATCCGGATCTTGGGAGGAGGCCCCCAAGATCTAAAAGATTGAAATGGATCTTGGGGTAGAGACCCCCAAGATCTGAAAAACTTGCATTGGATCTTGGGGGAAAGGACCCCAAGATCTAAAAACTTGAATTGCCAGAAGAAAAATAAGGAGAATGCCCAATAAACAAAACCACAAAGAAACTTTTTATTAAAACCCAAGTGGAAATAAACCAATTAGGGCAATGGTAGCTTATCTCTGAGAAGAGATGTGTGGCTACATGCCTCTGAATTGTAAAGGCTACATTGTGGCGGACAATCTGTCCTTTTACAAAATGTGACTTGTTACTTATAGTATTTTCCAGTTACAATACCACGAGTCAATTCCATGGGTGAATGAATACCATGGGTGGATTTTACAATACCACGGGCGGATGCCATTTATAATACCATGGGTAAATTCCATGGGTCGATGAATAATATGGGTGGATGAGTACCATGGTTTGATGCCATTTTCCATTCGGATCACTTGGTCTACGATGTTCTTGCCACCTCCAAGGAGCTGCCATCCCCAGCTAGAGCCAATGTTAGTGTTAGTCTTGTTAGCCTGTCACCTGGATCAAATGTGCTTTTACAATGCTTGTCAGGACTATCAAAATCAAATTTTGTCATGTCACTAGGTTTACACAGTTAAATTTGATCACTGTTTTGTCAGTCTAGGAGTAAGTTCAGTATTTTGAGAATTCACTCATGCTGGTCACCTACCACATTTCTATGAAGGTGTCATAGTAAAGGCAAGACAATCATCATCATCATTCCATTTAGTTTCAGGTCCTCCATTAGGTCATTAGGGTTTCCAAGGTCCATCATTTTCATGAAAAAATCCAACAGTGAATAGAGCATGACAAGTAGCTCTTTGGTATTGATTTGTGAGTTATCACACATTCATCATGTTCTCAGTTTGAAAATCTCTAGAAGAAGAAATTCCAGTGCTTAGGAAAGTGAAAAGACAACTTAGGTTTCAGTTTAAAGGTGACTCTATTTTCAAAAGTGAAAAAAATCAGTTTTTCAAAGGTTTGTGGGTCCCATTTCTTTTTAAAAGGAGAAACAAGTTTGCCTATATAAATTCAAAAGCCCAAAATTGTCTTGTTTACCTCTCATTCACTCTTGTTTATAGGTTGATGATGGCCATTTTCATTTCTTGGTTTTTAAACATGTAAAATTGCTATTTAAACCATTCAATCAACCTCTAAACAAAATCTTATCTCTCCAAAATTGAAACCCTAGTTCATTCCTAAGGGTTTTGGGCACTTTCACTAAAAACTCTGATTTTTACTTCTCACAAGCATATCATTCCTCCATTGCTTTTCCACCCATTTTCATCAGCTCTCCATATTTCATTTCCACCTCTTTCAAACTTCCCTTAACACTTTGTCAAACTCCACCTTCCCATCACTCCATTTTCCACTCATACCTCACAATTTTTCTCATTTTTCTGTTGTTAGGGTTTCTAGAAGCAGAATCTTCACCAGAGAGGAAAAGACATCACAAGGGAGGGAAAATACTCAGATATGAGCCATCAAGATGTAGTGAAATCAACTCATATCCCTTTATCAAATAGTGCTTTGAAGATGTACATTGCTTGGATTTATGCAAAAGGGTGAGTGAGGTGGGTTTTCATGAGCAGTTGACAGATTGGGTGGCAAATCAGTTGAAGGGTGAAAGTGTTGTTATTGCTGGTGTTGAATTCACTTTTTCAGTGGCCTCCATTTCACTTGCTACAGGGCTACCGGACAATGGTGAATATTGGTTCAAGGGAATGAGCCTAGATCTTGAGTATTATAGGCCCTTCTTAAAAACACCATATAGGGAAAAACATGCTCATGTTATGCCTTTCAGGTACTTATTGGAGAAGTATGCCCCCTTGATGAAGATTGTCATGAAGTTCTTTACATGTGAAGGAAGATTCTCCAGATTGTATGCATATCATATTCGCCTCCTAATGCACTTTACTTCTCAAAAGCCACTCAATATGTGCAACTACCTATGTAGGAGCATTGCCAAAATGTTAGAGAGGATTCAGATGAAGAACAAGGAGCACTACCTTGAGATAAAATGTGAACGGAATTGAAAAAGAAGGAGATGTAGCTCACAGGTGAGGCCTGCACCTGGAGACTACACTCAGAACAGAGAGATCACTCTCGTACACTCTATTATTCATGAATGAAAGATTACATCATTTAAGTACAACACTAGGAATTAGGAAGTTGCAACCAAACCCCTAAACTCTAGGAACTAATCCTAAACTAGGGAGATACGTTACAACTATGTAACCATTTTCTCCATTAATACAAAATAATATAATTATTTTCAACTCCCCCCCTTAATGGATAAAGTGTTGTCCTGGACTCCTAACATCCTTCTAAACAATTCAAATTTCACATGTGCAAGAGGCTTTGTAAAAATATCAGCCATATTGTCACAAGTTTTACAATATTCAACAGTAATTTCTTTTGATAGTAGTTTCTCTCGATGAAACAGAGCTACAGTGCTCTGATTTTTGTTGCTCCATGCTATGACCCCGGATCCAATGTTGAATGCGTAACCTGTGATAGATCTTTGATCATCCAAGTTACCTGCCCAATCAGAATCTGGAAAACCTGCTAGAATAACCATTTTGAACCTTTCCAGCAAGCTTCCGGCATACTTCCCTTGAGTAAGAAAGGTTTGTCCAGAGTCTTTCCATCTCATACACTTGTGACATCTGATTTCTTTGATCAGATTGTTAGCATTCCCTGTTACAATCATATCATCTACATACAAAGAAATCAAACTAATTTGCCTCTGTTTATTAAACTTGGTATACAGATTTGGATCATTCAAGCTCCTATGAAAGCCATGCTGTACAAAAAATGAGTTAGTTTTCTCATACCACGACTTGGGTGCCTGTTTTAAACCATAAAGTGCCTTTTTCAATTTACACACAAGAAGTTCCTGCCCCTTTTTCACAAAACCTTCAGGCTGTACTAAATAAATTTCTTCCTTCAATTCACCATTCAGAAATGCAGACTCGACATCTAGCTGGTGTAGCTACCATTTGTGTTTTTTTGCTAAGGAAATTAGCATTCTAATGGAGTTTAATTTGGCTACAGGAGCAAAGGTGTCATCGAAATCTATTCACTCTTTCTGTGAGTAACCCTTTGCTACCAGTCTAGCTTCAGGTTTCTCTATACTCCCATCTGCATTTATTTTTGGTTTATATAGCCATTTGCATCCTATGGGGGTTTTAACTTCAGGAAATTCAACCAAATCCCAAGTATGGTTTCTGTTTATTGATTCTATATACATTGCAGCCCTCCATGCATCAAATTTACTTGCTTCCTCATAATTTGCAGATTCTACAATGTTTAAGAACTTTGACATTAATGCATAGTCTTTCAATTTTAATGGTAATTGAGTCTTCCTACCAGATCTCCTTGGTGGGGGACTTACCTAAAATTTGTCAGCTCTAAATGGGCTTGCTTTATCACCTTTTTCCTGTTCTTCTTTCTGCTCTTCTTGTTTCTTCTCCTGCTCTTCATCTTCCTTACTATTTTCTCCCATTAGCAATGGAATGTGCCAATCACTGTTAGAGTCATCCTTTCCTTCTTCAATCTGTTCTAGTTCTGACATTGTAAATTCCCCAGGATTCCCAAGATTGAAAGGACCAACATGTTCGCCCTCCATAAGTTGCATAAGGCCTTCAACTTGATCAGAAACGAACTGAAAGCTTCGTGTCTGTTCCCCATTTCCATAGACTGTCAAAGGCTCCTTGCACAAAGCCTGAGCAACAAAATTACTTGCAACGTGACCATCATCACGGCACATTCGCGAACCGTATGTATTGAAAATTCGAGCAATCCGCACCTCAACATTCTCCTTCCTTCCTGTGAAGAAATTGTCGACAGCAATAACACTGTCACCTCTTGCCATGAGCCTGTCAAGTAAATGACTGCCAACAAAGCCAGCTCCACCCGTCACGACAACTCGCAGGGACTTTCTCTTCAAACCTAGGAGTACTTTAGCCCCCGAATTCACCATCGAACCCGAATGATACTGAGCACACCGAGAAACAGGCATCTCATAAACAACCTGATGAGGTTTGTTGGGCACAAACCTTCCATTTTCATTAACATTAGAAACCAAAAACCACGCTGAAGGATAAAGAAAGTCGATGCGATGGCGATTACTATCAAAATTAACAGCAACCGTTGCTCCCTGAGCAAATAATCTACTGGCCTGATAATAGACCACGTCTTTTCTTGCTTAAGAGAGTACTCATCACTGTTATTCATATTGGACTGATAAATTTCTGATCCTCTCATGAATCAGTCTTCAATGAGCCACCACCAGGCAAGTCCGATCTGCTACCACCGAACAGATCCGGAACTCCAATGTGCCACCACCGGGCAAGTCCGATCTGCTACCACCGAACAGATCAGGAACTTCAATACGCCACCACCGGGCTCTCCAATCTGCTGATCTCGTGATCTACTCACTGATTCAGATCTGACAATATCTGACAACTCAGCAAGATCAATTCCGCTCCGATGAGCAAATTCGTCGTTTTTCAATACAACCAAAAAGTCGATCTGATCAAAACTGATCTGATCTGCCTCTCCCAGATAGATCTGCAACTTCTCCTATCTGCTCCATTTGCAAATCGTCAAGCAAAGATGAGGCTTCCCGCAGATCCCCTTGAAGGTGGATTGGCGCGTCCCCGAGCGTATTGGCGCGTTCCTGAGCGAAAAATCTGTGCCAAGAAAAAATCGGTTAGAGTAAAATTTGCTGGCGCGATTAATCCATGAAATTCCGCGCCAATCAGGTATTTTGGCACTCTGGCGCAATTAATAGCCGAACAGCCACGCCAATTCCGCTTCCTGGCGCTACTGTCAGCGCGAAAAGCGTGCCAATTCCCTTCTACTCAGAGAAAAAAAAAACATCCGAGTCTGAGCCAGGTGTTCTGCAATCCACCTGCTCAATTGAGCACAAAGCTCTTGTGTACATGCGGCCACAGAGGCACCTCAAACCACACAGGCAATTCTGCCACAAGGAAAGCTGGCCACAAAGGCACTTCAGTCACAAGAGGTGATACAAGATCAGGCTCACCCAATCTGAGCTCTGATACCAAGATAAAATGTGAACAGAATTGAAAAAGAAGGAGATGTAGCTCACAAGTGAGGCCTGCACCTAGAGACTACACTCAGAACAGAGAGATCACTCTCGTACACTCTATTATTCATGAATGAAAGATTACATCATTTAAGTACAACACTAGGAATTAGGAAGTTGCAACCAAACCCCTAAACTCTAGGAACTAATCCTAAACTAGGGAGATACGTTACAACTATGTAACCATTTTCTCCATTAATACAAAATAATATAATTATTTTCAACTCCTTGGCCTTTTTCATCATAGTCTGATCAAGACTATAGTCCTTCATCAACTTGCGGAGAAAGGTATGACTTGGGAAACTTTTTTGGAAACAGCTATCAAATGGCATGAAACTAATGTGGCAGCTCAACCGTCTAGCATACCAACACAGCAAATGGAAGTGGGGTCCAATAGAAAATCAGTTGAGAAAACCAAAGCACCTAAGCCTGAGGTGACCAGGATGTACAAGAGAGGAAAGAGGCTTGTGTTTGCTTCTCATGGTGAGAAAGGGGCCAAGCCTTCTACATCAACAAAACAGGGATCGACAGCACAGGCTAAAGACATGGTTGAACATGAATTTGAGCTAGTTGATTTAGAGGCAGAGGATCAGACTTCAAGCATGCAAAAAATGATCAGAGATAAAGACTATCAGATCAAAGAGCTCACAGTAAACATGGAGAGAGCAAGGTACATAATTTCATTTCTAGAACAGGAGAATAGTCAGCTCAAAGCAAAGCAATTAATCATGGAAAAAGAGAAAACCAAGTTATTGCAACAGGTTGGCAAATGCAAAGCAGTCATTGAGTTTAAAGGAACAAAAGGGAAAGGTAAGAGGAAAAGGCCAAGAACAAAGGGCCTAAAGAAGGCATTGCAAGAAGAAGAAGAACACATTATGTTGAATGAAGACCTAGACCTAGAGGGCAGAATTGCTCTTGAGGTCAATCAAGACAAGGAGTATTGGCTCAACGGGGTGAATGAACACTTGGAGAAGCTTCTAGAGTAGGCAAAGAGAGACAATCAACTGCATAGGCATATGGTGCACCACTACTAGGCTCAAAACATGATTGCCAATGTCGAGGTAAAGCAGCTTGAAAACAAGCTCAAAGAAGCCAAAAATGAAGAAAACTTAGATATGCTCGCTGAAGTATCTATGAAGGTTTAACATACATAATTTTATAGCTCTTGGCCAATTTTGAGCAAATTCTGAGCATTTTTGGTTTTTTGTGAATTTTGAAGCCAAATTCAGAAATTTAGCAGCTCTCGGAAAAGTTTACATTTTTGGAAATCTATTGCCATCCTCTAAAAACCCATTTGCTCATGTTTTCCATTGGTGGCTCAGATTTTGAGAAAAGTGGCAAAAAACTAGCATTCTGGACCCTTTTTTGACAGGCGTTGCGCTCCTGGAGTGACCTTGGGAGAATGGATTTTTGAAGGCCTTCCCATGGGTAATTTTAAAAAATTCAAGCTGTTATGGAAACTAGAGTTGAAGGGCTAGTTGACCATTCTCTCAGATATACATTTGAATGTCAGGAAGGCACCTGTAAATCAGCTCAAAGTTGGCGCTGCACTTCTACGTTTTTCTGTGTTTTAAATTGCAAATTTCACTGTGTAAAATTTCTAGTTTCCAGTTTGACTTATCAAAGTCAAGATTCTTTATGTAATGGCACTTGTTTCAACGCTAGGTTATGTAGGCATGAATAAATGTACATGATTGGTTGTTTTTGATGTTTATTATGCCTCATAAAGGAAGCAAACACTTAAACAAACTATCCAAGAAGTGTTTGAGTTTCACCTTCTCACTCTCACCTGTTGGTTGAGAGAATCTTGGAGTCAGTTCCTGCACCAAGGAATTCAACTCCTGAAGGTGGGCAAGTGGTATAAGAGAGTATATATGTATCATTTATCTTTTAGAGAGAATGGTTGGACTTTTTGTGGAGGAGGCTTGCATGTAATCATCTTTTCAGCTAATACAGAAACAGTCGCAGCTATTTTTAAGGAACTCTAGCCCAGTGAGTTCATGGTGTTTGTTCTTCATTTTTTTTGTTTTCTAATGGTTAAAACATCTTTATCTACATGATATCTCTTCTTTCTATGGATGCCTTACAGTGAAATATACAAAATTCTTGTTTCTCAAGCTCTGTTTATCTGGTTTTCATAGTCATGTTTATGTCTTCCTAAGCTAATGAAATCATGTTTACTTATGCTCATTAGTTTCTTCTACACTTTCTATTCTATACTACACTTAAAATATTCTAAATACACCATGGTATTCTGATATCTAACTCCTTTCCATATTTTCTCCTACAACCTAGACCTATTTGGGGCTCCAAACCCTAGTCCAACAAACCATAAAATCTAAATTTTGACCAACACACAAACAATTATATAAATCTAGCCTAAAACTATTTTCTTTAAATCATTTCATTGATAAGAGACTTTGAGAGATCCCTCTCATGCTCAGTAGGGCTAGCTACTAAGCTGAAGTGGTTTGAGGTTACCCTTCTCGATTTCCTTTCAACCTAGGAAATTGTAAGGCACTAACACCATTATCAGTGAGTGGTTAACTTATGTCTTGTCTCCAGGCTCAAATGTTGACATCAATTCATTTCTTTTTTCTTACGACGCAACTAAAGAGATGAAACATACCTTGTGTAAAAAGGATCACAAACTGGTATATATATGTATGATGGGAACTTGGTGGATGAAATTTGGAAAGATGATAGACCTAAATTTCCAATTGCTCCAGTTAGAGTACATGATATGAAGTATGTTGGTTTAGATGTATCTTCAAAACTAATTTCACTAAGAAGCAATCTCATAGAATTTGGAGCTAATGCAATTGCTATATGCATGTTTAACAAAGTTTCCTGGTTATTAAACTTGAGAGGAAATGACATGCCACATTTTCCAGTTGCATATGTTTATGTAATTGTGGAACGTGATTTGGTGACACTATTCATTGATAACTCGAAGATCACTCCTGCAGTCATGGTTCATCTTACAAGATCTAATGTTGTAGTGAAGCCTTACGAAACTCTTCTTTCACATATAACCAGGCGGAGCTTGGAGGTTCAAATCTTGAGATGCTAGGCATGACTGTGACAAGGTATTATTGATTTACCTGGAGGATGGAGGGTCTCAACCCTATGGAGAGCTATTTCTAGCCAAGAAATCCATAAGTAGGCCCCTCACTCATGCTCTAGAATCCAACTCGGGGTGATTAGGCTACAAGAAAGACCACCATGCAGCCCAATATATGGTTGGGTAGAGAGTTATGATCCTTGAATTTGTTGTCCAATTTTAATTTGAGATAAGTATCCTTCCCGTTGATTGGTATAATGAACTTTAGGCTATGCATGTTATGATTGCTTACATGATTGTATGATCCGGTATTCCTCTCATACTATCATTATACAAGATATTTTCTTCGGTTGATGTTAGCAAAATTGCATGAAAGAGCATGTAAAAACCATGCATGCAAACACTTAAAGAAGAAGCAACATAAAGGAGACCATAAAGACAATGCACACAAAATTTGGATAATGGAATTTGTCCAGTGTGGATTACGTCTCCGGGCTCTAGTTCAATAGTGGGGAGTTTGCTTCAATCATCTCATCAAAAAGAAAGGCAATTACATTGCAAAATACATCAATATACCTCCAATCTTGGGAGTGAATTGAAATTTTACTGCTTAAAACATAACAATCACTACACCAACAGGTATCTCTCATCCTTCTGAGACTTTTTACTGTAAACATGACCCACTTATGAAAGGCGCATGGTTATCTCGAAATTTTTGCCCAACAATTAATGGAAAATGAGGGTTTTTGCCACGACCCTTGAAATCCACTGCTCAAATGAAAAAACAGACTGCACCATTATGATCCTTTTGAAATTTTTGTTAAAATGAGTATAATTTTGACCCCCTTTTTGAGACTGTCAATTCTAGCCTCTCAGGGAATCTTTTAGATTCCTCCACAAATTCTACATTGGAAGATTCTTGGAATATTCCTTCTCTAAATTTGTTCCTGGGAAAGGTTCCCTTCGCGTCAGGGTTCTGCCCCTATCATGGTTCCACTGCCCATTGGCCTTGCTCCTCCATGACCCTCCACCACTCCCAAGTCGAAAGGGAATATTGGTTTATGTCTGCGTGGGTGGGTGACTATATCAAATCCAGCTCCAGTGGCATTTTGGCTGGTGTACGTATGTTAAGGTGTTGTGGTTGGGCAGGTCTGGGGGTCAATCCTCATCATAGTTTGATCAAGACTATAGTCCTTCATCAACTTGCGGAGAAAGGTATGACTTGGGAAACTTTTTTGGAAACAGCTATCAAATGGCATGAAACTAATGTGGCAGCTCAACCATCTAGCCTACCAACACAACAAATGGAAGTGGGGTCCAATAGAAAATCAGTTGAGAAAACCAAAGCACCTAAGCCTGAGGTGACCAGGATGTACAAGAGAGGAAAGAGGCTTGTGTTTGCTTCTCATGGTGAGAAAGGGGCCAAGCCTTCTACATCAACAAAACAGGGATCGACAGCACAGGATAAAGACATGGTTGAACATGAATTTGAGCTAGTTGATTTAGAGGCAGAGGATCAGACTTCAAGCATGCAAAAAATGATCAGAGATAAAGACTATCAGATCAAAGAGCTCACAGTAAACATGGAGAGAGCAAGGTACATAATTTCATTTCTAGAACAGGAGAATAGTCAGCTCAAAGCAAAGCAATTAATCATGGAAAAAGAGAAAACCAAGTTATTGCAACAGGTTGGCAAAGGCAAAGCAGTGATTGAGTCTAAAGGAACAAAAGGGAAAGGTAAGAGGAAAAGGCCAAGAACAAAGGGCCTAAAGAAGGCATTGCAAGAAGAAGAAGAACACATTCTGTTGAATGAAGACCTAGACCTAGAGGGCAGAATTGCTCTTGAGGTCAATCAAGACAAGGAGTATTGGCTCAACGGGGTGAATGAACACTTGGAGAAGCTTCTAGAGTAGGCAAAGAGAGACAATCAACTGCATAGGCATATGGTGCACCACTACTAGGCTCAAAACATGATTGCCAATGTCGAGGTAAAGCAGCTTGAAAACAAGCTCAAAGAAGCCAAAAATGAAGAAAACTTAGATATGCTCGCTGAAGTATCTATGAAGGTTCAACATACATAATTTTATAGCTCTTGGCCAATTTTGAGCAAATTCTGAGCATTTTTGGTTTTTTGTGAATTTTGAAGCCAAATTCAGAAATTTAGCAGCTCTCGGAAAAGTTTACATTTTTGGAAATCTGTTGCCATCCTCTAAAAACCCATTTGCTCATGTTTTCCATTGGTGGCTCAGATTTTGAGAAAAGTGGCAAAAAACTAGCATTCTGGACCCTTTTTTGACAGGCGTTGCGCTCCTGGAGTGACCTTGGGAGAATGGATTTTTGAAGGCCTTCCCATGGGTAATTTTAAAAAATTCAAGCTGTTATGGAAACTAGAGTTGAAGGGCTAGTTGACCATTCTCTCAGATATACATTTGAATGTCAGGAAGGCACCTGTAAATCAGCTCAAAGTTGGCGCTGCACTTCTGCGTTTTTCTGTGTTTTAAATTGCAAATTTCACTGTGTAAAATTTCTAGTTTCCAGTTTGACTTATCAAAGTCAAGATTCTTTATGTAATGGCACTTGTTTCAACGCTAGGTTATATAGGCATGAATAAATGTACATGATTGGTTGTTTTTGATGTTTATTAGGCCTCATAAAGGAAGCAAACACTTAAACAAACTATCCAAGAAGTGTTTGAGTTTCACCTTCTCACTCTCACCTGTTGGTTGAGAGAATCTTGGAGTCAGTTCCTGCACCAAGGAATTCAACTCCTGAAGGTGGGCAAGTGGTATAAGAGAGTCTATATGTATCATTTATCTTTTAGAGAGAATGGTTGGACTTTTTGTGGAGGAGGCTTGCATGTAATCATCTTTTCAGCTAATACAGAAACAGTCGCAGCTATTTTTAAGGAACTCTAGCCCAGTGAGTTCATGGTGTTTGTTCTTCATTTTGTTTGTTTTCTAATGGTTAAAACATCTTTATCTACATGATATCTCTTCTTTCTATGGATGCCTTACAGTGAAATATACAAAATTCTTGTTTCTCAAGCTCTGTTTATCTGGTTTTCATAGTCATGTTTATGTCTTCCTAAGCTAATGAAATCATGTTTACTTATGCTCATTAGTTTCTTCTACACTTTCTATTCTATACTACACTTAAAATATTCTAAATACACCATGGTATTCTGATATCTAGCTCCTTTCCATATTTTCTCCTACAACCTAGACCTATTTGGGGCTCCAAACCCTAGTCCAACAAACCATAAAATCTAAATTTTGACCAACACACAAACAATTATATAAATCTAGCCTAAAACTATTTTCTTTAAATCATTTCATTGATAAGAGACTTTGAGAGATCCCTCTCATGCTCAGTAGGGCTAGCTACTAAGCTGAAGTGGTTTGAGGTTACCCTTCTCGATTTCCTTTCAACCTAGGAAATTGTAAGGCACTAACACCACTATCAGTGAGTGGTTAACTTATGTCTTGTCTCCAGGCTCAAATGTTGACATCAATTCATTTCTTTTTTCTTACGATGCAACTAAAAATATGAAACATACCTTGTGTAAAAAGGATCACAAACTGGTATATATATGTATGATGGGAACTTGGTGGATGAAATTTGGAAAGATGATAGACCTAAATTTCCAACTGCTCCAGTTAGAGTACATGATATGAAGTATGTTGGTTTAGATGTATCTTCAAAACTAATTTCACTGAGAAGCAATCTCATAGAATTTGGAGCTAATGCAATTGCTATATCCATGTTTAACAAAGTTTCCTGGTTATTAAACTTGAGAGGAAATGACATGCCACATTTTCCAGTTGCATATGTTTATGTAATTGTGGAACGTGATTTGGTGACACTATTCATTGATAACTCGAAGATCACTCCTGCAGTCATGGTTCATCTTACAAGATCTAATGTTGTAGTGAAGCCTTACGAAACTCTTCTTTCACATATAACGAGGCGGAGCTTGGAGGTTCAAATCTTGAGATGCTAGGCATGACTGTGACAAGGCATTATTGATTTACCTGGAGGATGGAGGGTCTCAACCCTATGGAGAGCTATTTCTAGCCAAGAAATCCATAAGTAGGCCCCTCACTCATGCTCTAGAATCCAACTCGGGGTGATTAGGCTACAAGAAAGACCACCATGCAGCCCAATATATGGTTGGGTAGAGAGTTATGATCCTTGAATTTGTTGTCCAATTTTAATTTGAGATAAGTATCCTTCCCATTGATTGGTATAATGAACTTTAGGCTATGCATGTTATGATTGCTTACATGATTGTATGATCCGGTATTCCTCTCATACTATCATTATACAAGATATTTTCTTCGATTGATGTTAGCAAAATTGCATGAAAGAGCATGTAAAAACCATGCATGCAAACACTTAAAGAAGAAGCAACATAAAGGAGACCATAAAGACAATGCACACAAAATTTGGATAATGGAATTTGTCCAGTGTGGATTACGTCTCCGGGCTCTATTTCAATAGTGGGGAGGTTGCTTCAATCATCTCATAAAAAAGAAAGGCAATTACATTGCAAAATACCTCAATATACCTCCAATCCTGGGAGTGAATTGAAATTTTATTGCTTAAAACATAACAATCACTACACCAACAGGTATGTCTCATCCTTCTGAGACTTTTTACTGTAAACATGACCCACTTATGAAAGGCGCATGGTTATCTCGAAATTTTTGCCCAACAATTAATGGAAAATGAGGGTTTTTGCCACGACCCTTGAAATCCACTGCTCAAATGAAAAAACAGACTGCACCATTATGATCCTTTTGAAATTTTTGTTAAAATGAGTATAATTTTGACCCCCTTTTTGAGACTGTCAATTCTAACCTCTTAGGGAATCTTTTAGATTCCTCCACAAATTCTACATTGGAAGATTCTTGGAATATTCCTTCTCTAAATTTGTTCCTGGGAAAGGTTCCCTTCGCGTCAAGGTTCTGCCCCTATCATGGTTCCACTGCCCATTGGCCTTGCTCCTCCATGACCCTCCACCACTCCCTAGTCGAAAGCGAATATTGGTTTATGTCTGCGTGGGTGGGTGACTATATCAAATCCAGCTCCACTGGCATGTTGGCTGTTGTACGTATGTTGAGGTGTTGTGTTTGGGCAAGTTTGGGGGTCAATAATCCTCATGGCCCACCGATTTTTTTCATAAATGATAACCAATATAATAAATGATCATCCGAGCTTGAAGCTCCACTAAACCATATATGTAACCATTTCAAACCATATATATAACATTGTTAAATATATAACAATGCTGCCCATAGTTGTCGTTTGACTGCCCGTTACACATTATTTACCGCCCGCCATAAATAATGTGATATGCATAGTCATCTGTTGCTAACGGTTGCATTAACTGATGGTGAAAACGTAACAATTGGTTGTTAACAACCGTTTTCCATGTACAATAACCGCTATTAATTCATAACCGCTATTTCGTTACAATATTGCCATACAACCATCATATGGTTTAAATTTGTGTAAAGTTTGTAACAATAGTTACATAAATAAATTGTCGGCACCAATGTTGTTATTTATATGTCATCGTTCGGTGAATTATCAACTATTGCCAAGTTTGGTTTAATATTGTTTGAATATACCAAACACATGGTTTGGAATTTTATCCATCCGCCAAATAGTTATAACATATTGCCATTAAAATTTTAAACTTGGCCGTCGTGTAAATGACTGCCAAAATGTCTGAATTGTTCACCAAATTGGCCCAATTGGGTACCGACACCAACTGATTGGGCCACTTTTCAACTACCAAGTTTAGCGGATATGGCTAGATTTGGCAATTCCACCAAATTTAGTGTGACGCTACATTTAACTAGAGGTCTTGCTAATTTTAGCCGAACTCCATCAAATTTTGTTGGACTAGAGAAGTTATCGAAGTTGCAAATTTATCGCTTGGCCAAGTTTGACCAAAATTTTGATTGAGCGTAACTCCCTCATATGAAGTCGAGTTGAGGCATCTTCTGCACCGCTGGAATCCTGGCGATGAGCTCTTCTATCTAATGCTAGTTTCACTTCAATCAAAGGAATTTTATTTTTGGGCCATTATGGATCCACCTTGATCATTTTGGATGCCTAGAATAAGTGTGGAATTTCTCATTATATAAAAAATACACCATAATGTTCATGCAATATATCCTTGGGAAATGTGCCATCTAGTTTATTTTTATCTCAACGAAACACCCACAAGCTACTAATCTTGGGAGTGGGACACAAATTTGAATTTGGGGGGCGCTTTCTCCTATACATGATTTATGGGTGATGCACTTTTTGAAGGGATTTCATCGTAGAAAATGGAACTAGATTCTTAGGCTGATTTATATTATTCATAGACAAACCCATGAATCTTCTCTTCAAGATTGGAAATTATTGTGAAGATACAACAAATTCATGTTCCAAATTCTCACATTGTTGAGCTCTTTCAATCTCATTCAATATATCAAACATAGATATCTATTGCAATCATTGAAAGAACTAACCATTATCTCCTTAGTAGCTTTAGGTGGATTTTATGGCTGTCTCATTTTCCCAAATTACTAGATCCCTCATAATGGAGTCACCAAGTGAGGCATTAGACCTTATTTTCCATTAGGAGAACTGTTGGTTCCCACCTCAATCTGATAAAATAATATCTATCAAAGAGACCAAAATAAGGTGCAATAAGTTTTACATTGAGTCCCAATTTCCATGCGTTTACTTCACTGCATTCAATTGAGCAAAAGAAAAAGGACAATGAATCATTACAACCATCAAATGTACTAGAATTATATGAGCCACAAGCAATGGAACCTAGGTAGCCTCTATTTATGCCAATATACAGATCTCATTATGTGCTATGATACCTTGCTTACAACTTCATGCATTCAAATATTGCATAAATGAGAACTAGAAACCAAATTTGTACTAAGAATTTCATTTAGGAACTTTGGTTCTCTTTGTATCTTTCATTTTTAGCAAAATCCATAGATCATTAAAGCAAATACAAGAGAATAAAGAAGAATACTGTTTTCTAACATTTGTTCCCAGGGCCTCAGGGCCATCTCTAATCTCCATTGGTTAAAGTTTCCATTATTAGTGTAAGGTAAATAATCAAATTTGGAGCTAAACCTTTCTGAAGCATTTGAATCGTGTTCTCTTCTGCTTCTTCCATGTTCACCCTCCTTCCTCGCAATGGCCACGAATCTATAGATTATAGTAGTGCTTATTTGCTAATATTCCTTTGTTGACCATCTTCAAGAACACATCCTTGGATTTCGAAAGCTCCTAAAAAGAAATTCACTTGACATTGAAATGTTGGTTTCCTTGCGATGGAAAACCACATCATACATTGAATCCAATGCAGAAAAGACAGTAATAAAGATAGTTAGATCCAATAATGATCTAAACCTATGGATTTTAGAATTGAGCCATTTTATTATTGATGTACACTTGTTGAAATAAAATTTAGGATCACATCTTTGTGGCCTTAAATACTTGAACAACTTCATTTTAATCTATTGTAGAAAAACTTACTCCATATTTACATTTCAAATTATCCCCCAATTCTCATAAGTAGGGAATGGTTTTGTTATAGAATGGCATTAGAGCACGATTCAACACTAAGGATTTCTAGGTAATAATGAAGCCAAGATATAATTAATTTAATAGGATGAAACATTTTTATGAATGATAAAACCATAGTTCAATGAATTAGGAAAAACATTGCTATATGAAATATTGTTGCTCAGTGTTTTGAACAAGCATTGACATTGTTCATTTTGGTTCTAGTTTTGCTACTTTAAAATCTCAAGCGAAGGGAGAATGGTGAAAAAAATATTTCTCACAATCTCAATATATGGCTTTAGTTTGATGTGAAAAAAAAGGTGAAACTAGGGTCCATTTAGCCACTATCTAGCAAATTTCTATTTTGTAAGGGTTGTGACTATTGACTTTAAATGCATTCGGGGAACATTTGCAATTGTTGAATAATACTAGTTGAACATCCATGTACTTGAAACTATTTATGATTTTCCATGAAATTTAGTAGAATAGAGCATTAGGTTTGGTTTGACATGGAATTTCCAATATGGATGACTTCAAAATCTCTACAATGTTGGAGAACTAGAAATGCCTAGAAATTACAAATGTTGGAGATGCTAAAATAGGATTCATAGCCAAGAAGAGTCTCTAAATATAGTTAACTTGACACTATGAGAAGCTTGAAGTCAAATGATGTGACTTGGATACAACCATAAGAGCCATATATTCTTAATGCAATGCTGCTTCAAGGCCTATTAGAAACACAAAAGTGACTAAAGCAAGGCTTAAAAAAGAATAATGAGATCAAAAGTATTCAAGAAGGATTCTTATAGGAGATCCTAACAATTGGTTTTTAGTGAATTTGAATGATCACCAATTAGCCCTCAATCTTCTATAAGTAATCATAAAAGAAAGAGGCATCACAAAGATAGTCGAAAGGAATAATTTTGCAAAATTAAACCACCTACCTTTGATGGTAAAACAAAATTTGGACAAGAAGTTTAGGCATGGATTTTTGGTACAAGAAAATACTTCACACTTCACGACTAATCTTGAGACATGAAAGGTAGAGTTGTTATTTATAATTCAATAAGAGATCAATCTTTTTGGTGGGAGTAATACATTGAAGTGAATGAACTCAATGAAAGGAGAATTTAGTGGAAACAATTCAAGAGGCATTTTAAAAATAAGATATTTTCAAGCAATTTTACCATGGAAAATTTCAAGAACTTAAGGCCCTCAAACAAGAGCAAATATCCATTGATGAATTGGAAAGAAACTCATAGAACTGTTGAAGTATATTAAATTTGTTTAAGATGAGAAGCTAAAAATAAATTATCTTTTTTTCTTATACCCTAAACCTTGAACATAGGGACAATGTTGAAAGGACTTCACCCTAGACCCTCGAAGAAGAATTTTATAATGCTAGAATTTTGAAACACAGGAAAGGATAAAGTAAGAATTGTAGAAACCCTGGAAGAACAAGCAAGGGGAGAGGTTTGACCAAGGAAATTAAGGATTCAAGCCACCTATAAAAAAAATTACCCCATTCTTGTAACCATGCAATGAGAGTTGGGTAATCTAGTAACCACCTCTAGTTAGACAAGGGGGTGTGTTACAATAGTAGGTTTGAACAATAGGCAATAATGAAATGGAGATTTAAACTGGAGAAAGGGTACCTCTTAAAACCTTTCAAGCTTAGGATTTCATGTAGATGTTCACACGTTAACTTCCCCAATCCATAATCGACTCTGACTTAAGAATAAGAGGTTGGAAGTGCAGAGGGTGGTGGAGGATTCCCTAAAAGTTCACTAACATGCCATAAAGGAAACATTCACCACTTATTACCACTTGAAAGAGGAAATCAGAGTCTGAATAGGGCCAAAGAAATCTCATAGTTATAGAGTAGAATTTTCCCAGCTAGATATCAATCCCAACACAGCGTAATATGTGCAAGCATATGGTAGAATTCACTTCAACTATGAATCTACATGAACATGGGGAATCTACCTACCCCCAAAGAAACAACCTCGACTCACTAACAAATACCAGTAACCTTCTACCTACATCCTTATCTTATCCAGGTGGATATTTGTGGCCACCCACCTATTCCACTTGGACCCCCACCATTGTTTCTTTCAGTTTTTCAGTTTCCTTATTTGTAGCACAATTTACTATTTTTTGCATTTTTTCGGGTCCTGAATTTCCGGAGTCATTTTTGTAGGTTTAACCCCGTATAGAAATTACCTGCATACGAATTGTAAAACACAGAAAATAAATAATGCGAGAGCAGAACACATATAACACATATAACACATATACATAGAGATTTTCCCCTGGATCCCAAAACCGGGACTACCAGCTTGATTTTTCATTATTTTCCTTTTAATGTTATAATACATATTTATACATGTCGAAGCATCCAATACCATGGACCAAAAACCATCGCGTCCAAAAAACATGTGCGAAAATCATGCACAAAACCATAGGTGGGTCCGCCCAACCTAACATAGGGTCCAAAACCAAAATTTTCCGGGGCGCTGCCTTGGACCCCATAAAGTGGGGTTACGGGTGCCCCTCAAACCCCCTGTTAACTACGTGGAAAGAATATAACACAACCCAACATTCTCCCACTTTTTGTTTTCTTTCCACAGGGGGCCACAAGAGAGCTGTGTCATTTTTCCAGCCCTGAAATGCCCATTGTCTCTCTACACCAAGAGAACTTCTCAAAACTCACAGATTTTGTCAACGCATCTGCAGTATTCTTCAAAGTGTCGACCTTTACCAGCAACACCTTTTTGTCTTCTATCATATCCCTCACAAAGTGATATTGAACATCAATGTGCTTTGTCTTTGAATGATATGTGGGGTTCTTTGCCAAGAAAATTGCACTTTGGCTGTCACAGTCTATCCTTATAGCTTCCTGTACTAACCCCATACTTGAACACAATATCTGCAACCAAACTGCTTCCTTGCTTGCATGAGTGGCTGCCATGTATTCTGCCTCTGTAGTTGATAGTGCCACTACAGATTGTTTCTTACTCATCCAACTGACTGCACCTCCAAATAGGTTAAACACATACCCACTTGTAGATCTTCTCTGATCAGCTCTCCAACCCAGTTTGCATCAACAAAGCCATGAATATCCAACACTCTGTCCAATCCTGGTCTTCCTTGGTAGCACAAACCATAATCACTAGTGCCACACAAATACTTGAAAATCCGCTTCACTGCTGTCCAGTGCTCCTTCCTTGGTTTTGACCTAAACCTGCTCAATACTCCCACTGCATGTGTAATGTCTGGTCTAGTACAGACCATTGCATACATCAGGCTACCGACTGCACTTGCATATGGAACACGGGACATGTCCTCTTCCTCTTCTTGTGTCTTGGGACACTGTTCAGCAGATAACCTCACACCTACAGGAATAGGAACCTTCACCGGTTTACTATCCTGCATATTAAACCTCTACAATATTGTCTCGACATACTTCCTCTAGTTTAACCAGAGCTTCCTCTTTGCCCGATCTCTTTTAATTTCCATGCCCAAAATATAGTTTGCAACACCAAGATCTTTCATGTCGAATTTGGAGGAAAATTGGGTCTTCAAATCTTGGATAACTTCTTTGTCATTTCCAACCAGCAACATATCATCCACATACAAGACTAGATAAATAACACGGTCACCAATTAATTTAAAATACACACAGTGATCTGCTTTGCTTCTGGTGAAGCCAAATCCCCGTATAAATGTATCAAATTTCTGATACCACATCCTTGGTGACTGTTTTAACCCATATAGAGACATCTTTAACTTAAATACCAGTTCTTTCTTACCCTTCACCGCAAAGCCTTCACGTTGCTTCATGTAGATCTCCTCTTCCAGATCCTCATGAAGAAATGATGTCTTCACATCCATCTGTTCTACCTCAAAATAAAAAGCAACAACAATAGATAAAAGTAATCTAATAGAAGTTACCTTGGCAACAGGAGAAAAAATATCAAATCAATTGGCACCTGGGAATAACCTTTTGCTACCAACCGAGCTTTGTATTTCTCCACTTTTCCTTCTGCATTTGTCTTCTTTTTGAACACCCATTTGCTGCCAATGGGTTTCCTTCCAGCCGGCAACTCCACCAGATCCCAAGCCTCATTTTTGTGCAAAGATTCCATTTCATCAACCATGGCCTCTTTCCAGAGTTTTCCATCCTCTGAATCCATTGCTTCCTTCACAATTCTAGGATCATCATCAGTAACAGACAAAGAAAAATTTGAACAGAAAGCAGATGGACTATACCTTTCCGGCTTCCTTCTTTCTCGAACTAATCTTCTCACAGCCGGAGTTTGTGGATCTTCATCTTCTGATTCCTCCTCTGCTGTAGAGTCTGATTCTTCCTCCTTTAGCTCAAACTCTATCTTCTCAGGTTCCTTTGGTTGGACTTCATGTTTAATAACATCTTTCACCTCTCTGAACACCACATCTCAGTTGTACATAACCTTCCTTGTTACTGGGTTCCAAAGCTTATAACCCTTTAAACCATCCTTATACCCAATAAAGATGCACTTTTCAGATTTACTATCCAACTTTGTTCTTTTCTCCTTTGGAACATGTACATATGCATCACATCCAAATACCCTTAGATGTGAAAGAGAGGGTTTCTTACCAGTCCATACCTCTTGTGGAGTCTTATCCTCCAACACTGATGAAGGTGACCTGTTGACCAGGTAACATGTAGTATCCACTGCCTCTGCCCAAAATTCCTGTCTTAACCCGACACCACTGAGCATGCTTCTTGCCCTTTCCACCAACGTCTTGTTCATTCTTTTTGTAACTCCATTTTGCTGAGGTGTATATGGAGTAGTCTTCTGCCGTGCTATACCACACTTCTTGCAGAATTCTTCAAATTCCTTACTGCAAAACTCTCCACCATTATCTGTCCTCAGCACCTTTATCTTCTTCTCTGTCTGGTTTTCCACTAGAGCCTTAAATTCTTTAAACCTATCAAAGACTTCAGATTTCTTCTTAAGGAAATATATCCATGTATTCCTTGAGAAGTCATCTATAAATGATACATAGTACACAGACTTACCCAGTGATGGAACCTTCACAGGTCCAAACACATCACTGTGCACAAGCTCTAATATATGTTTCGCCCTCTTACCACCAGAGGGGAAACTCACCCGATTTTGCTTCCCGTATACACAATTTTCACAGAAATCAAAATCCAGAGAGTTATTACTCATACCTTCTATCATACCTTTACCATGAAGTATTCGAAGGCCCTTCTCTCCAATATGTCCAAGCCTTTGATGCCACAGCATGGTCTTTTCTCTAGAGACCACTAGATTTTCTGCTCCACTTTTAGGAACCATGGAACTGTTGCACCCATCAACAACAGTGCTACCTTGCAGCTTGTACAGAGTTCCAATCCGAACTCCTTGCATCAATACCAGTGCTCCCCGAACCATCTTGCAGGTATCCTTCTCGAACACTGTTTTTACACCTGCATTATCCAGCTTACTAACAGAAATCAGAGTTCTGGCTAATGCAGGAATATGTAGAACACCCAGAAGTGTTCTAACCCTTCCACCTTGCAGCTTCAACTTTACTTTTCCACGACCAATGTCTAGCCTTCCTGTCATCCCCCAAGAAGACATCACCACCATCATATTTCTCATACTACAGAACCACTCTCTATGGGGAGTGAAGTGAAAGGATGCACCTGAGTCAATCAACCATGCCTCATGATCTACATGTGTACTTGAAGAAGCCAAGTACACATCCCCACCTTCATCTGAGGTGGTTTTGGCCTCTGTAGAAGGAGCCTCATCAAATCCATTTCCTTTGTCAGGAGCTTTAGATTTACAATCCCTTTTGAAGTGGCCTTCCTTTCTGCATTTCCAGCACACCACCTTTACAGGTTTTCCTGGAGATTTAGATCTCCCACTCGAAGACTTATTTTTGTTTATGTTCTGGGACCGTCCTCGTACAGACAAGGCATCACCATTTTGGCTCTCCATATTTTTCTGTCTCATCTCCTCCATTAGCAAGGTTGAGACTATTTCATCAAACTACAAGGCAGTTGCATTACTACCTATTGCAATAACCAGACTAAACCACGAATCTAGTAGAGAACACAACAAACTGATGCACTTATCTTCATCTGAAATTTTAATATCAACAGATGCTAACTGACTTAACACAATATTAAATGCGTTCAGATTCTCTATCACCGAGTCTCCATCTTTCATCCTTAGGTTATACAAATTTTTCCGTAGGAACAGTTTATTCACCAGAGACCTAGATTGGTACAAAGTCCCTAACTTGTCCCACAAAGCCTTTGCTGTAGCTTCCCCTGATACATTCAACAATACTGAATCTGAGATGCACAATTGTATTGTGCTCTTTGCCTTCCGATCAAACTTCTTCCATTTTTCATCTGAAACTCTCGTTGGTTTAGTACCCAGATCTACCACGATCCACTGATCTTTATCCACCAACAGATCCTCCATCTTGAGTTTCCACAACTCAAAACTCTGACCATTAAATTTCTCAATCTCTATCTTTCCACTGCTCGCCATCTTCTTTCACCACTAGAATCGATCTCGCAGATCTCCCACTGAACAGGGTCTACCACAGAACCGAACGAAACCCCTCAGCAACAAAGACATCCCCTTGAAGCCAAATCTGCTCTGATACCAAATGTAGGTTTTAACCCCATACAAAAATTACCTGCATATGAATTGTAAAACACAGAAAATAAACAATGCGAGAGCAGAACACATAGAACACATATACACAGAGATTTCCCCTGGATCCCAAAACTGGGACTACCAGCTTGATTTTTCATTATTTTCATTTCAATGTTATAATACATATTTATACATGCCGAAGCATCCAATACCATGGACCGAAAACCATCGTGTCCAATACCATGGACCGAAAACCATCGGATCCAAAAAACATGTGCGAAAATCATGCACAAAACCATAGGTGGGTCCGCCCAACCTAACATGGGGTCCAAAACCAAAATTTTCCGGGGCACCCATAAAGTGGGGTTACGGGTGCCCCTCAAACCCCCTGTTAACTATGTGGAAAGAATATAACACAACCCAACAGTTTTGAGGCCCTAAACAACGTTTTTTGGGAAACTAGAACCAACATGGGTCATAAACTAGTGTTGGTCATTCAAAAGTTGTAGTCCTCGGATAGATCTTTCTGACAAGGTATTGTGCGCGTCAAACGAAGATCGTATGCCAAAGTTATGACCCCGGGAAATTGATGTACCAAATTACCCAAACGGGGCCCATAGTTTTGCGCTTCATATCCGAGGGTTAGGTTTTTGGATGTTTAGGGTTTTCTATTGTTTCTCAATAATAAATAGGCCTTTAAGTCTCATTGTAACATAGTTGAGAGGCATGTAGCCACCACATCTCTTCTGATAAATAAGCTACCATCGCTCGAGCTAGTCTTATTTCCATTCTATTTGTAAGCATACTTCAGTATTTGATATTAATGAAATGAAGTGTTATTTCTACTGCATCTTTGTATTTATGGTTATATCTATAATTTGTTGCATTCCTGTTTAAATCTGGATCACTGGTATCATAGCGGTCTGCTCTTTCTCTGTTTTTCTTTATATGTCCCTAATGAGGTCGGGATATAAGGAGTTAGGGCTCTATCTAGTTGAACCTTCGCACGATCAACCTCGCAAACCCCGACGACCTCCCATGGGGGAAGAAAAGAAAGACAAGGGGCCAGGAGATCCTACCAAAATATTGCTCGAGGAGGCCCTCGAGAAACAAAGGAACGCAATGATGGATAACTTTTCCCAGATCCTTCAACGATTGCCCACTGACAGTGCATCCACATCCAGTAGCCACTCTAGAGGCTCCACTCCTTTTAAGGTACAAGTAAACTTTGACATTCCCATATTTGAGGGCAAAATAGATGCAGACGCCGTAGATAAATGGTTAAATCTGCTAAAAGGATAATTTTTTGTTCGTGATTTTTCCAGCTGAGAAAATATTACTTTTGCTCTTCTCAAAGCCGCCCCCCATGTCAAGGACTGGTGGGAAACCTACTATGAGCAGAAGGATAAAAGTATGACCTCAATTTTTTCAGCCGAACCCACTTGGAACTCATTCCGGGATGCCATCAAGGAGTAGTACTAACCTGTCGGTAGCTATGAGGATAAATACATAAAGTGGACAATGTTGCGACAAGGAAGGGACCAAGATGTGCCAGAGTTTACCAATGTTTTTCATACCCTTCGCACAAAGTTGGGTATCAAGGATTTTGAGAAACATTTGGTACTCAAGTACTGCGGCTGCCTACACAGGTACATCTAGGACGAGATGGAGTTCCTGGACATCTCCTCGCTCGACACGACATACTGATACACCGTCAAGATTGAGCATAAGTTTAAATAGAAGAAGCGAGACTTTGGATCTGCGAATCTGAAGCAAGGGAAAGGTGCCCCCAAACCACAGAACAAAGGACAAAGCCAAGGTGTGGCAGCCCATGACAACTCGCCAAAGCTGCAAGCAAAGAACAACACCGCGAAGCTGAAGAAGGACATGGGAAAGTGGTGTGAATTCCATAAGAGCTCCACTCAAAACACAAGTGAGTGTCGGTCCAAGTAGTCACTGGCGGCTGAGATGAAGGCTTCAGAATCAGATGCATGTTCCGACTTTGAGTCAGAACCCAACAAGGGGAATGACAGAGGGAAGTAGATTATCGATACAGATCTCAATGTCACCATTGCCACCACGAAGATCCAGAAGGAGGAACTCAAAGATCCAGAGGATAAGGAGTGCGTCTTCCACTCCCAGATGTGGGTAAAGGGTTCCCCACTATAGTTCATTGTCGACAACAGGAGCCAAAAGAACCTCATTTTGGCAGAGGTCGTGAAGTGGTTGGGCTTACCGACCACAACACACCCACAACTGTACACCATCGGGTGGCTTCACCAAGGACAAGATCTTCGCATGAGCCAATAGTGTTGCCTTCCATACAACATCAAGCTCTTCATGGATGAGGTATTATGTGACGTTGCTCACCTTGATGTTTGTGATGTATTATTAGGTGGTCAACCATACTTGTGGAAGTGACATGCTGTGTATGAGTCAAGGCCTCGTGTTGTTATTGTTACTTTGGGGAATAATTTGTACAGGATACCGGAGATAGCACTGCCTACTGCCATCTCTTTGATTACTACAAAACAATGTAGTAAGATCATTTCCAAAACTAGGAAAATTGTTTTCTTGATGATAAGCCCTCAGGGAAAGAAGAATACGGTGGCCACAACCTCCAGACAGGGCCCCTCTGCACAACAAAAACAAATGGACAAGGTCATGGAGGAGTACGAGGACATATTCACCTCCCCCGTAGGGGTGCCTCTGCATTGTCAGGTCAAGCACTCCATCGACCTGACCCCAGGTGCCCCATTTCCCAACGGACCAATGTATCGATGCGCTGTTCTGGAGAATGACGAAATCAACAGGTAGATTTAGGAGCTGTTGCAGAAAGGTCGCATCTAGCCAAGTTCATCACCTTGTGGGAGCCCGATCGTGTTGGTACATAAGAATGATGGGACTTGGAGACTCTATATTGACTATCAGATGCTGAACAAGATCATTGTCCGGAATAGGTACCTGATCCCACGGATTGATGACCTTCTGGAACAACTCAAGGGTGGGGGGGGGGGAATATTTTAGCAAGATCGACTTGAAGTCTGGATATCACCAAGTACTGATCGAACCCTCTGATGTGTGGAAGACTGCCTTCAAAGCCAAGGAGGGCCTTTTTGAATGGTTTCTTATGCCTTTCAGGTTGACAAATGCTCCTGCAGCCTTCATGACGTTGATGGAAGACATATTGCAGTGATTCACGAACTCATTTGTAGTGGTATACTTGGATGACATCCCGATCTTAAGCCAGAGTTGGGAAGAGCACCTCCATCACATCCGACAGGTTCTCCAAACACTCCAACAACACAAGCTGTGTGCCAATTTAGAGAAATGCACTTTTGGCATGATCGAGGTTCAGTATCTCGGATACATTATTGAAGAACGAGGGGTGCATGTGGATCCAGCCAAGATCCAAGTCATTCGGGATTGGCCAACCCCAACCACTCTGAGAGAGCTCCGTAGCTTTCTGGGTTTTGCCAATTTTTACTGTAGGTTTGTGTTGGGATTCTCTCATATCACTTGGCCCTTGAGTCAAGTAACCAAGGGAGTAGCGAAACCAAAATTCTTTTGGTCTGAATCTCAATAGAAGGCATTCACAGAGTTGAAACATCACCTCTTATCATCACCAATGCTCACATTACCAGCCTTGCAACAACCATTTGAGATCGAGACATATGCCTATGACTATGCTATTGGGGCAGTCCTTACTCAAGAAGGGCATCATATCACAATGAGACACTTTCAGACACAGTTCGAAAGTATCCCACTTATGAAAAAGAGATGTATTCCATTGTGCAGGTCTGCCGATAATGGAAGCATTACATTTTGGGGAAGGAAACAGTCATCCACACAGACCATCGACCCCTGCAATTCATACAGATGTAAGGGAAGTTGCAGAATGATTGCCATCAGAAGTGGTCCACATACTTGCAACAATTCCATTTGAATATCAAGTGTAAGAAGGGAAACACCAATAATATTGCAGAATTCCTCAGCCGACCACCGATCATGGCGTTAACCACCATGCTTAACTCATGTGGGCACGAGACTTCTGATTGGCCACTTCTCTACAAAAGCAACCCAGAATTCGACCACACATACCAGACACTCTTGGAGGATCAGCAAGTTCTAGGTTTTCACCTCCAAGATGCCCTGTTATGCCACCTGGGACACCTTTGTGTTCCTTCAAGCGAGCGTGCCAAGATGATTTGGGAAGCGCACTACAGTCGGGCCGCTGGGCATTTCGAGGTCGAGAAAATGGTGGCAGTACTGTAGAAGTATTTCTATTGGTCGAATGTTCGACGGGATGTCTGGAAGTACATTAGATCCTGCACTGCCTACGCCATTGCTAAACCGACCATCAAGAAGCAAGGCCTCCATACTCCGCTTCCTACCCATAGTCGACCTTGGGAATCCATCTCCATGGATTACATGTCGGGCCTTCCTTCTACTAAGCATGGCAACGACTATGTTTTTGTGGTCATCGTTAGATTCTCGAAGATGGCCATTATGGCGGTCTGCAAGAAGAATATCACAGAAAAAGCCACTACTAAACTCTTCTTTGAATGAATGTGGGTACACTTTGGGATCCCACAGTCTATCATCTCATATCGGGATAACAGGTTCCTCAGTACATTTTGGTCCAGTCTCTGGTCGAAGCTAGACACCAAGCTCACTAAGTCCACAACTTTCCATCCCCAAAATGATGGCGAGATAGAGGTCGTCAACAGGATGTTCGTACACATTCTACGCATGTACAACTTAAAGAATCCACGCACATGGGATGAGAGCCTCCCCTATGTCCAACATAGCTATAACCAGGCTCTCCACAGCTCGACTGACCACAACCCTTTTCAGGTGGGCTTGGGATTCCAGCGACTATGTCTCATTGATGTGGCCATACCATTTGCAGCTACTTAGGCAGATTCGACTCTCTTCATTGAGGACATCCAACATATCCGCCAGCAAGTCCATGACATTCTAGAGAAATCAAATGCCAAGTACAAGCAATGACATGATCAACATCGTGTGCCACACAAGTTTCAGGTGGGCAACAAAGTCTGGTTGCATTTGCAAAAGGAATGCCTTACCGGAGCCTATCAGAAACTAAGACCACTCCGATATGGTCCTTACATCATTTCAAGGATGTGGGAGACAATGAATTTGAGCTTAGAATTCCCCCATTCCTTGGTCTGCACCTAGTGTTCAATGTGGACCGCCTTCGACCATACTTCCCACCATTGCTAGACACATCAGACATTGCAGAACAACTCACACCTACAGATTTAAATCCAGATTGCATGGAACAAGCCACAATTGATCGGATCATGGACACATAGATCAAGAACACCCGACAACAAAGGATCCAACTATATCGAGTTGTCAAAGCAGGCCAACTCCTGCACCAGGGCAAGTGGCTCACCGGGGACCAAGTTCAACAGAAGTTTGCTCATCTCATGGAGGAACTCAACGCAATGGGGACTATTGCTTCCTGGGGGGGGAATGATCCAAGGGGATATTGGTGGCCACCCACCTATTCCACTTGGACCCCCACCATTGTTTCTTTCAGTTTTTTAGTTTCCTTATTTGTAGCACAATTTACTATTTTTTGCAGTTTTTTAGGTCCTGAATTTTCGGAGCCATTTTGAGGCCCTAAACGACGTTTTTTTGGAAAACTGGGACAAAGATGGGTCATGGACCAATGTATTCCATTCAAAAGTTGTCGTCCTCAGATATGTATTTCTAACGATGTATTGTGTGCGTCAAACGAAGATCGTATGCCAAAGTTATGACCCCGTGAATTTGACGTACTAAATTACTCAAACGGGGCCCATAGTTTTGCGCTTCATCTCCTATGGTTAGGTTTTTGGATGTTTAGGGTTTTCCATTGTTTCTCAATAATAAATAGGCCTTTGAGCCTCATTGTAACACAGTTGAGAGGCATGTAGCCACCACATCTCTTTTGAGAAATAAGCTACCATCGCCCGAGCTAGTCTTATTTCCATTCTGTTTGTAAGCATATTTCAGTATTTGATATTAATGAAATGAAGTGCTATTTCTACTGCATCTTTGTATTTATGGTTATATCTGTAATTTGTTGTGTTCCTATTTAAATCTGGATCATTGTCGTTTGAATGACTTCCATGGTTAAAGCCTTAGATACAATAAATTTCCACGCTTTAGAGATCGTATCAGCCATGAAACACATTAAATCTCCCCACCCTATATCCATCAAAGAACTTGGTATGAGGATGGGAGAGTAAATGGAGATCTGACTGACAATGTATATTGCCACATGCAAAATATGAATGGGCACATGGCCTGCACGTGCACCACTAACCACCTCATCCATGGTGAGAGGCCTATTATGCCAAATTAAAAACAAATGGTTGCTAATATTGGAGGAGACAGGGGATTTAAGAAGGGATACCTTAAATACCTTCATATGATAATCCCCTTGGTGCATATATTCAACCACCATAATGTTGTGAGAAAGGAAGAATTCATGGATGTATAACTTCATAGTACAACTTTCCATCTAGAGAAGCAATAACAAACTGATTTGCTTCAAGGAGACAAGCTTGGTTAGACTATGCACACACCTCCTTATTTTGGCTTCTTAAGATGTAATAATAGTCCTTTTCAGAAAAAGAATCCACAAGATTAATAATTCTGGTGAGAAGGAGGTTGAGATGGTTGTTATTAGGAAGAGAACCCCTTTGGAGGTGTTGAATAATAATAAGGGAAATGCCTATGATCACTATCTTGGAGACATCCCCATTTTTAGCCAATTGGAGGCCAAGAAAGAGCTCGTACATTTCTGCGAGGTTGCTCGTCCTCTTGTTTATTCCCCATGAATACTTTACTTCTTGGTTTTCCTCGGGACTTAAGAGAATCCCTCCCCCTCCTGACACCCGCTCAAGGTGTGAACCTTTCCTCAAGTTTTGCAGTAAAAAAGAAGTTTGAATCTTAAGATATTTAATTCCTATCAGTCATTAGTAGATCTAGAGTTAAGATGGATCTTTGCTGGTATATATCCCAATATGTGGGAAATTTTGTAGTGTTTGTAAATGAGTGTAAACATTTAAATGTTGAATAAATTAATAATAAAAAAGTAATAAAAAATAAATTGTTATACATAATTTTGCTTTTATTAAAAAAATTATGGAAAATCTCTACTAAATTTTGGGCAAAATTGACAACAACAACAGTAACAAAAAGTGTTGGAAAAAGGGCCACTTTATTTATTAATTAGATTGTGTTTATCAAATATCGATTTCATCTATTAGTTAGACTAGGTGTTTATCAAATATCAAGAGAGAACATATTTTTTACATGTAATTTTTTAAACATTTAATATGAAGGAATCGATATATGCATTAAATGATTAATTCCTTTCTATTAAATGATTACAAAAAATCAAACATTAAAAAAAACTAATTAATCTATGTTTAAAATATATTTAGATTGCCAATAAGTTTTTTCACTAATTAAAAAATGTATAGATAAAACAAATCTAAATAAATAAATAAATCTAGATAGAATAAATTTAAAAAAGAATTAATGGTTCACTTAGATCAGAGTATCCATCTTGGTCCTGAAGATGAACATGGACCATAAAAACATCCATGTGATCTATCTAGAAAAAACTTTTTATAAATCATGAATCACAAAAGCTTGCATTTAAAGATTAAAATAAATTTAAATTAGTGATAAATTATCCCACTATTTAAAAATTGTAAATAAAATAAATATAAGTAAAAACATAACTTAATTTAAAAATTAAAAATAAAAATAACAATTGAAATATAGAAATCAAATCATTTTAATTATAATCTATTTTTTTTCCCTTCTAAAAACTTCTTATATTAAATGAGGGAAAAAATATAAGTAAATATTATTATTTTTTAAACTTATCTATATATATATATATTTTGGTTGTAAATTGGGATATCTGGAAGAAAAATGTGCTAAAAATTTATAATCTAAACTTTATATAAGTATCTTCCTTTTTTTGAGTTACAAGAGAGAAGAGAGAGTTATTGAGAATAGTGGTAAATCAACATTCTTATAAACCATATAAACTAGTAACTTTTTTTTTTATTTTTTTATTGGAAAATGATTTACCCATTAGCAGTGTGAAGTTCGATTAAGCTTGGATGACCCTTGGGATAGTTTATTTCTTCCAAAAGTGGTTTCCATCCTCAACCCCTCCCCGCGAAGTTTGATCCTAAGACCTAGTGGGGACTAAACCCACTCAAACCAACTGGTCTACACCTCATGGGTCAAGTGATAACCTTGCTATATATGGAAAAAATTGTGAAGCAGAACAAAACAAAAAATTGATCATTTTATAGAAGACCAACTTTCTAATGAATCTTATTAAGGAAGATATATCATTAGGTATTCCAAACAAGCTTCCAATAACTATAAACAACTCTTTAATACCAAACTAAATGGAGAATAATATTGAGTTTCATCAACATCTCGTTATTCCTCCTGTATCATTCAAGAAGCTCTTAAAGTAAATAAACATCATAACAAATTTAATTGATATGATGGATACAAACTTGGTCATTCTTGAAAGCCTATTGTCCATCATCTAAGTCAACATGCATGACAATTTCCATTAAATATCCCGTTTAAAAACATTTACCCACCTCTCCACTAGATTTTTGGTCTCTCTTTCCTATTTTGCTTTCAACTTGCTTCAAAATCCTAACATCCACTCCCTATAGGTAATCTCCTTATCTAACCTTTATAGTCCTCTCTCTTTTTATTATTTTTGTTCCTTCATTTATTTCATCACTCTTACCTAGCCCCTCGTTCTCTCATTGCCAACCCCTTCCCTTTGTCTTTTTAACCTTGTATCCCTATATCTTCAACTTCTATTAGACCATGTTTTCACCTTGTGCTTAAATTCCTACTTATTTTCCTCCTTCCCTTACTTCAACAACCAACACCCAACACCCACTCCCTAGTTATTGAACCCCTCCTCTCATCCTCCCTCCTCTTCTTAACATTATTTTCAATTTCTTTTCGCACCTTTTTTTTATACTTATCTTAGATAATGCCCCCTCCCCTCACTACACTTGAGGTGCTCTACAAAAAGAAAAACCTTCTTTTTCAGATTTCTTTTTTGGTAACTCATATTTTCATGACTTTAACCATACCTCTTTGCAAAATTTTTACTTTATAACTCCTGTAGAGTCTGAAGATTGTCCTACCATGACATCCTTTTTTCCTAAAGATCCTCTCTTTTTCCATATATATTTACCACTTAGATAAGCCATATCTACCAGGTTTTGATGAAGGTATGCATTAGTATGTTTTCTTGTTCATATTCAACTGTATACCCTATTGCTTTAATTAAAGTTGCAATTGGCTACCAAATCAGTCTGTTTCCGCAGCTAGTCCAGGATTCCGTAGCTGTCTTCATTGTTTGCGAGGTTTTAGAGTTCCAGATCAGCAACGAAAGGTGTGGATGGATAGAGGATGACTCCCTCATTGATACCTTCCTATCCACTCTAAACTGTTTGCTAAAAGAAGCACAGGATATCACGATCAAACTCCAAGTCAGCCGCGCCAGATTAACACAGAACAAAACCTGAGATTAGTTGAAACCTTATCATTTTGCTTTCAGAATCGCAAAACGACGGTTTAAGCGATATAAGTTTAGATAGGATAAGAGATATTAGGCTTAAAATCTTCATACAGTTATGCCAAGAGACCTACTATAAAGCTAATGGCCGCACTGTTATTTGGGTGCGCACCAAACAATATGTTTATGAACAATTTGTGAATTTCATGTGAATGGAATTAGCTTTTTGTGTGCAAGCATTGTGTTGATTTGAAGATTTGAATTTCTATGTGGAGGGCCCCTACAAACAGTGGCGGGTTTTAATCAAATACAATCTGTTTTCCTTTAATTCTTCAATTTCTTTCTTTTGTGTGACAATGATGTATAATGATCTCGCCACCGAATCGTTATTTGCATAAGAACTTTAATCTGCTTTATGCCTAGATTAGACTGTTATCTAATTTTCTTTATACCTGGTACTGCACATTTCTTTCCTTTGCTTATTATCCAGCATAATTGAAGTGTGTTCAATTCACAATATAGATGTTGCTTGGATTACTTTGTTTGAGCAGAAATTGAACAAGTGAGAAGACCTATCCTAAAACAATTGAGTTCAATAGTATTCCTTCATAGCTGATAGAATATGTTTCTTTTTGCACTTAGAGAATTAGGAGCTGCATCATAGAGATTTAAGATAAAAAATTCCAACAACCTAACATAAGTAAAATCACTCTCACATCATATACAAACTAATTGGATAGAGATTAATTCCTAGGAAACTTAATCAACATCCCTGAGGATTATAATACTAATACAATTGACAACCACCACCCCATCTTGAGTTTAAATCTTAACAAATACATAACGACCTAATTAATAACTTCTAAGCACATATTGTGCACCCATACTTCATCAGTCTACGCACCCTCGTTGACAATTTATGATTGCCAATCAAGGACATTGAATTGACCAAACAACTCCCTTTTCATTCTTAGAATATGCCCCTCCCTTAAAAAAAATCAATTTCCTTTTTTAGTAAGTTGTATTTTTACCACTTTAATCACACATCTTTTCAAATGATTTGTTATTTTAATTGTATTTTTACTTTATACTTTTTGTATGCCATTTTTAAAACATTTTAATAATAATCACAATGGTTATTAAATTTTATACTTCACATAACTAAAACCTCTACACAATGGAAAATGCAAAGGAGTAATGGAAACATGCGATGACATACATCAAATAATCAACCAACTCCAACCCACAATGCACCCACCTCCTCAAACAACCCCTTCGAGGTGTTACAGGAAATGGGAGGGAAATAAATAGGGGAAGAAAACAAGTCCCTCGAGACTTCAGGCGAGGAAGAAACAGATGAAGACAATCAAGGACAGATCTCAAAGCCACTTGAAGGAAGGGAAGACATGGATGCTCCAGTAGTTGAAAGATCAATGGTTCAGCCCAATCCCAGGGTCCAAGAATCTCCGAAATCAAGAATAGATGACTCCAGACCGGTTCTATGCCAAATATTACATATGGACTCCACATCTTCATAACCAACTCAGGAAATAGGTGGTCCTAGGAAAACAATAACCTGAAACTTGGCTCCTTTGGTGACTGGATTTGAAGATGCAAGCAGTCACGAAGTGGAAGGCACAAAAAAGAGACGAGGTCGTCACTCCAAGAAGGAGTTGAGAGAGAATGAGGTAGAAACCAATAAAATATTGGGGATCCAGAGAGAGAATGAGGCAGAAACCAATAAAATATTAGGGAGCCAACCACAAATTTCAAATGTTTTGAAGGAATCGAGGTCGGGTTTTAAAGGAGGAACGAGACATGCAAACAAAGGGAGGAAAGCTCATTACTCTGTCAAAAAATGATGAATTTGATGTCATGGAATGTAAGGGGCATGGGCGACCCCAAAAAATCCCTTGCAATAAAGTATTTGATTAAAGAGGAAAATCCTACAATAGTGTTCATACATGAGTCAAAATTGGAAGACGTTGAGCTCATGGAAGTCTCCAAGGTTTTCTGGAAAGATAGCGGAGGTGTCGCTATGAGTTCGAGGGGAGATTTGGGTGGCCTTAACACCTTTTTAGATGAAAATGTCTTCTCTGTAAAGAAGGCACAATCAACTGTGAACTGGATAATAATAGAAATGGAAGATAAATGAAGTGGGGAGAGAGTGAAACCAATGAATATATACAATTCAATTATATATTGGGAGAAAGTAGAATTATGGGATAACCTTATTTTATTAAAGAAATCACAATGGCATCAAAAACCCATAATAGGAGGAGTCTTCAACACCACCCTATCTACACATGAGAATAAGGGAGGCTCGTTGGTCAGAGACCCTTTCAAGGAGAGACTGGAGGATGAAATCTGATTTTTGTAAGCAAGTTGGATGATACAGGTGTAAAAACAATGTTCAAGAAAGATACCTGCAAGATGGTTCGGGGAGCATTGGTATTGATGCAGGGAGTTTAGATTGGAACTCTGTACAAGATTTAGGGTAACACTGTTATTGATGGGTGCAATAGTTCTATGGTTCCTAAACGTGGAGCAGAAAATCCAGTGGTCTCTGGAGAAAAGACCATGTTATGGCATCAAAGGCTTGGACATATTGGAGAGAAGGGCCTTTGAATACTTCATGGTAATGGTATGGTAGAACGTATGTCTAATTTTTCTATGGATTTTGATTTATGTGAAAATTGTGTATATGGGAAGCAGAATCGGGTGAGTTTCCCCTCTGGTGCTAAGAGGGCGAAACAAATATTAGAGCTTGTGCACAATGATGTGTTTGGACATGTGTCAGTTCCATCACTGGGTAAGTCTGTGTACTATTTATCATTTATAGATGACTTCTCAAGGAATACATGGATATATTTACTCAAGAAGAAATATGAAGTCTTTGATAGGTTTAAAGAATTTAAGGCTCTGGTGGAAAACTAGACAAAGAAGAAGATAAAGGTGCCGAGGATAGATAACGATAGAGATTTTGCAAGAAGGAATTTGAAGAGTTCTGTAAGAATTGTGGTATAGCATGGAAGGAGACTACTCCATACACACCTCAGCAAAATGGAGTTGCAGAAAGAATGAACAGGATGTTGATGGAAAAGGAAAGAAGCATGCTCAGTGGTGCCGGGTTAGGATAAGAATTTTGGGCAGAGGTGGTGGAGATTGCATGTTACCTAGTTAACATATCACCTTCATCAGCGTTGGAGGATAAGACTCCACAAGAGGTATGGACTGGTAAGAAACCTTCTCTTTCACATTTGAGGGTATTTGGATGTGATGCATATGTACATGTTCCAAAGGAGAAAAGAACAAAGTTGGATAGTAAATCTGAAAGGTGCATCTTTATTGGGTATAAGGATGGTTTAAAAGGTTATAAGCTTTGGAACCCATAAACAAGGAAGGTTGTGTACAACCGAGATGTGGTGTTTAGAGAGGTGAAAGATGTTATTAAACATGAAGTCCTACCAAAGGAACCTGAGAAGATAGAGTTTGAGCTAAAGGAGGAAGAATCAGACTCTACGGTAAAAGAGGAATTATAATCTGAAGAGCCACAAACTCCGACTGTGAGAAGATCAATTCGAGAAAGAAGGCAACCAAAAAGGTATAGTCCATCTAATTTCTATTCAAATTTTTCTTTATCTATTACTGATGATGATCCCAAAACTGCGAGGGAAGCAGTATATTCAGAGGATGGCAAACTCTGGAAAGAGGCCATGGTTAATGAAATGGCACCTTTGCACAAAAATGAGACTTTGAATCTGGTGGAGTTGTCGGCTGGAAGGAAACCCATTGGTAGTAAATGGGTGTTTAAGAAGAAGATGAATGTAGAAGGCAAGTTGGAGAAATATAAAGCTCGGTTGGTAGCAAAAGATTATTCCCAAGTGCTGGGAATTGATTTTGGTGATATTTTTTCTCCTATTGCCAAGGTAGCTTCTATTAGATTACTTTTATCTATTGTTGTTGCTTTTGATTTTGAGGTAGAACAGATGAATGTGAAGACAACATTTCTTCATGGGGATTTGGAAGAAGAGATCTACATGAAGCAACTTGAAGGCTTTGCGGTGAAGGGTAAGAAAGAACTGGTATGTAGGTTAAAAAAGTCGCTGTATGGGTTAAAACAGTCACCAAGGATGTGGTATAAGAAATTTGATACATATATACAGGGACTTGGCTTCACGAGAAGCAAAGAAGATCATTGTGTGTATTTTAAATTAATTGGTGACTGTGTTATTTATTTGGTCTTGTATGTGGATGATATGTTGCTGGTGGGAAATGACAAAGAAATTATCCAGGATTTGAAGACTCAATTTTCCTCCAAATTCGACATGAAAGATCTTGGTGCTGCAAACTAGATTTTGGGCATGGAAATTAAACGAGATCAAGCAAAGAGGAAGCTCTGGTTAAACCAGGCGAAGTATGTCGAGACAATACTGCAGAGGTTTAATATGTAGGATACTAAACCGGTGAAGGTTCCTATTCATGTAGGTGTAAATTTATTTGTTGAACAGTGTCCTAAGACACAACAAGAGGAAGAGGACATGTCTCATGTTCCATATGCAAGTGCAGTCGGTAGCATGATGTATGCAATGGTCTGTACAAGACCAGACATTGCACATGTAGTGGGAGTATTGAGGAGGTTTATGTCAAAACCAGGAAAGGAGCATTGGACAATAGTGAAGCGGGTTTTCAGGTATTTGTGTGGCACTAGTGATTATGGTTTGTGCTATGAAGGAAGACCAAGATTGGACATAGTTTTGGACATCTGTGGCTTTGCTGATGTTGACTAGGATGGATATCTGGATCAGAGAAGATCTACAAGTGGGTATGTGTTTAACCTATTTGGAGGTGCAATCAATTGGATGAGTAAGAGGCAGCCTGTAGTGGCACTTTCAACTACATAGGTAGAATACACAAAAACCACTCATTCAAGGAAGGAAGTAGTTTGGTTGTAGATATTGTGTTCAAGTATGGGGTTAGTACAACAAGCTATAAGGATAGACTGTGACAGCCAAAGTGCAATTTTATTGGCAAAGAACCCTGCTTATCATTCAAAGACAAAGCACATTGATGTTCAGTATCACTTTGTGAGGGATATGGTTGAGGACCAGGGAAAGTTTTAGGGGCTAATATTCGTAGGTGGGTTAATTTTCTATCGTTTTTCCAAAAAAAATATTTGCTAATTTCCATTTTTTTCTAAAATGATTCACCCAAATTTTATTATATAAAAATATTTTGCCTTAAGAATCACCACAATTTTATATAGACATAATATATAACTATTATAAATTTTAATATTTTTACAAAAATATTTCCAAACATTTTATAGATTGCATATTAAGGACTAGTGAGATTCGCCAAGGTTTCTAAAGTTTAAGATAAATTTCCATCCTTAAAATTTTTCCTGTTGAGGACAAAAAGTTGTTGCTAGTAAAGGTGGACACTTTGAAGAATACTGTAGATGCATTGACAAAGTTTGTGAGCAATGAGAAGTTCTCTTGGTGTAGAGAAACAATGGGTGTTGCAGGGCTGGACCAATGACTAAGTTCTCATGTGGAAAGAAAATAAAAAGTGGGAAAATGTTTGGTGTGTGTTATATTCTTTCCACGACTACCCCACGAGCGAGGGGGGGGGGGGGTCACATGGGGGGCGATAGCTTCCCTTGTACGTTGCGCCAGGTGCAACAGGGGGGCGGAAGCCCCCCCTATTGGGGGGTTTGTAGGGGGGTGGTAGCCCTCTTGCACGGGGTTTGGGGAAGCACCCTAGGAATTTTTTTTTGGACCCTATATTAGGTGGGCAGACCTACCTATTGTTTTGTGCATGGATTTCTCACATGGTTTTGGGCATGATGGTTTTCTGTCCATGGTATTTTGTAGATCCAGTCAAGGGAACTATGGTTATGTTCTAATATAGGGTTAATGGATTGGGGTTTATGGATGCTTCGACATGTATATATATATGTATTGTAACATTGAAATTAATATAATGAAAAATCAATCTGGTAGTCCCGGTTTTGGGATCCAGGGGAAAATCTCCATGTTTATCTGTTTTATGTTTTATGTTCTTGCCATTGTTTATTTTCTGTTTCTAGAATTCGTATGCAGGTAATTTCTGTACCGGGTTAAAACCTACAACTAAATTGGTCATTCAATAAAATCAAGATAAGTGGGACTACAAACTCCTCATTTCGTCTCTTATTCCAAAAGAGACCAACCCAACGAAATTCTCCCATTTTCAGCCAATATCACTATGTAATGCTTCATATAAGATAATGACAAAGATCATTGCTAACAGATTAAAATTGGTGCTCCTGAGAGTCATTTCAGAGAATCAAGGAGGTTTTCTTAAGAAAAGTTATATTCTGGATACAATCATACTCGTCGAGGAATTTATCCACTCAAGCAAAGAGGAGGGAAAACTAGGCTTTGTCATCAAATTTGATATGGTGAACACCTTTGACTAGGTGTGTCATTTGTTCCTTTTCCTTATTCTTAAAAAACTTGGGTTTTGTAGTCAATTTGTTTCCCGGATAAAAGCTTGTATAAACTTCCATAGATTTCCCCCTTAATTAATGGAAGGCTAACTCCTTTCTTTAAAGCCACCAGGGGCCTCAGAAAAGGGTGCCCCTTGTTCCCCCTCCTGCACATACTGGTTGTTGAAATTTTGAGCAAGTATATCGAAAAGGAAAAAAGGAATGATTCCCTTCCAGGCATAAACATAATGAGAAAGGTAAAAAATATCAATCATTCACAGTTTGCAGATGACACAATTTTTCTAGAAGGAACTTCCAAAATCACAGTGAAAAGATTTAAATATGTTTTAGATTTATATCTTGGTCTGTCCAGAGGTTAGGTAAATAAAAAGAAAAGTCAACTCTATGGTTGGAATTGCTTAGACTCCACACTACAACAACTTGCCACAACTCTAGGCTTCTCAGTTCAAATTAACGAGAAATCATTCAATTATCTAGGAATCCCTATCTCTAAGGGTTCTCCTCAAAGGAATCGTGGGAAGACATTATGCATAAATTTAAGAAGAAGATTCAAGGATGGGGCACGAGATGGCTTAATATGGCTTGAAAATCTATCTTGATCAAATCGGTGCTATCGACCCTCCAAATATTTTTTGGCTCGAGATTGCTTGACCCTAAGAGTGTTCTCTCTCAAATGAGTGCTTTGACCAGAAGGATCCTTTGGCAGGGAGGAAAGGATAGCAAAAAGAATTTTCATCTTCTAATTTGAAATATAGTCTATTTTCTAAACGAGTTTGGAGGATTGGGAATTAAGGATCACATGTATATGAATCTCACTTCAAGTGCTACAATGGTGTGGAAATTGATATTGGATTCCATTGTTTGATGGAAGGAAGCCTTCATCAAGAAATATTTCCACAAAAATAGGATTCTAAGAGTAGATAAAGTGCAATGGGAAGGTAAAGGATTAAAAATATGGAGTCTTTGCAAATTTGTTGCCCCAGTCATAATATAAAACTTGGGTTGGTTTGCGGGGAATTGAGGAATAATTAGCTTATGGAAGGACAAGTCTCTGATAACCTCTGTGATTATAAAACAAGAAGAGGGGAGGTTCCTAATAGATTAGATGAAGAGAAAGTTTATCACACGATTAAAAAACATCTCATCCTGGGACCCCATTAGGGTCTGGACAGATTGGTAGTGCCCAGGTTTCTACTCCCAATTGGTCGAGCAATGGGATCTGCTCATGTCACTTTTAAAAGGACTCACTCCAATATCTTGCGATTTAGCTGAATTGAGAATGTGGATGCCAAGCAAATCAAAGCAGTACGCAACCAAAGAAGGCTATAACCTGTTGATCAAAACACTCCCCCACCCTCTAAAGAAGAGGACATGGAAAATGATTTGGAAATGATGCCATATCAAACATTAACTCCTTTTGTTGGGTCCTTACTCATCAGAGGATCCTTACAATGAAGAATCTGAGAAGGAGAAACATCCAAGGTCCATCATGGTGTGTTCTATGTAAGGCGGAGGAGGAGTCGATTTCACACTTATTCCATCATTGTACATTCTCCACGAAGGTATGGAAATTTCCCTTCGAAAAATTAGTAATATAGTAAACGTTATAGGAAGTTGGACATAGATGTTTGAGACATGGAGGAGAAATACCGCCAATGGAAAAATTAAATCCATGGTAGTGAAACGAGCATGGATAACAATGCTAAAGTTATTATGCTGTATGATATGGTTCGAAAGGAACAAGGTGATCTTCAAAGACAAAGTAATGTCCATCCACAGAGCTTCCATAAAGCACAATGTCTACTTGCAAACTATATGGTGGAAAAGGGAATAAAGTAGAAGGAATTAGCAGAAATGACTCTTGTGGAGGGAGAATGGATCTATTTCCCAAAGCCACATGATCATGTTTCCAGCTTCAAACTGAGACTCATCACTTTCCTTTGCAACTGGCAGAGATTGGGGGTGAATATATTCTGAGACCTTAAAATCAGGCAAACCATTCCAATCCTAAGTTTTGATGGAGATTCCAAAGGTAATCCAAGTGTGGTAGGAGTGGAGGAGGCAATACACAACAATGAAGAAAAAATGGAATATACGTTTTTCTGGGGTCTAGGATGGCAACAAATAATCAAGCAGAGTACTGGGCATTATGGAAAGGCCTAGAACTCCTCTGGGATAAAGGATTCAAAAGTTTGATGATCCTCGGGGACTTGATGATGGTAATTAGGCACGTCAGGAAGGAAATTTTAGGACCACTGGCTACTTCCTCTCCAATTTTCTGAAGAATAGCATTGATGGTGACACAATTTGAAAAACTTATTTCCACCATGTCCTTAGATCCCTTAACGCAAAGGCGAAGATGTTGACAAATGAGGGTTCTTGTTTAGATCAAGGTGTAATCATATTATAGGGTGGCGAAAAGAGAATTGCTTCAATCCCCTAATCCACTACAATGAGTGAAAATCTTTGGGATTTCGAATGAATCACCCTCTCTAACAGTTGAATTAATGAGTGATAATACAATTAGCCAGTTGGAATCACATCACCATAAGGATGAAGGGTTAAGAGGACATTTTGGAGCTTAACTTTCCAACCACATGCATTACATGCAAGGTGGTTTGTACACTTGGATCGACAACAAGAGAAGGTGGACCAAATTAAAAGCCTAACGATCCTCTCAAGCTCAACTCATGTGGGAGATGGAGTTCACTGACGTAAATCTCATTAATGTTCATAATAAGTCTTGTTGTGAGAGGCTCGACTCATCACTTAGGAAATTAGCAATGGCAACTCAATCTTAGATGGAATTAATGCTAGTAGATGGAGGATCCTCTGTTCGAGAGGAAGGGAATATAATAAATATGGAACACCAATTTGAGACAGATCCGATTTGACTATTTTCTAGGTGGAGAACGCTAATGTGGAAGTGTTCGTCGGTAGAGATGGAAAATAGGGACGTCACCGTAGATTTTAGGCGATGGAGGAAAGCGACATAGAAGGTTTTTAAAATTTTACTGGGGATGTATGAAATGTTAGATAAAAGGCTTGAACTACTAGAAACGAAGAAGGAAGGCAGTGCAAAGGTGACAGAGCACAAGTTAGAACGGTTGAGCACCAAAATGGAGTGTTGTCTAGTTAGAATGGAGTCAAATATATTGATGTTTAAGATAAGAAGTCAGGTAGTGAATTGGGAAACAAATGAAGAGAAGGAACAAGGTTCGCTGGACCAAAGTCTAACTATGCAGGTAGAAGCGCGCTTCAGAGCAGAAGGCAAAGTTGAAGTAGCTCGTGGCAAGCAGGTACTGCAGGAGAATGATCCCGACATGGACCCTGGCCCCTCTAGGGTAAACTAGAATTTTTTTAATATATGTTTTGTAGGTATAAATTATTATTGGGGCAATATTGTAAGATATTTGGATTGTTTCAATGTATTAAGCTAGAAAAGAAACCCTAAGGCAATAAGAAAGATAGGAAATGGATACTATGGAATTTTGATACAGTTGATGAAATGTTGATTGTAAATGGAACTGGCCATGTTTCCAACCTTGTAATATAATACAAAATAGCCACTCTGTTTAAAAAAAAACTAAAACAACGACACATTATTTTATATTATTCTTACAACTTTATTAGTTTATGTAATGATGGATAGAATGTACAAATAAAACATAGTATTAAACCTTTCAAAATCATTATAGGGTTCAATTTCCACAAGTTTAAACATCATCATAACCCACTATAAAACATGCTACTCAAAATTTTAGACATTTCAAAACTATTATATAGTATTATAAAAAAAAATAATGATCATAACCATTTGTAAATATACATCACTCAAAATATTATACATTTAAAAATTATTACACAATTCAGAAAAATCTAAATATCAATATCAAATCATATATATATATATATATATAATGTGACAATCTGTTTATAAAAGACATCATTATAAAACCATGAGCCATAGAAAAACTCATTCAAGTGAATGAACTCATTTATTTATTTTTCATAAAAGACATCTTTATAAAACCATGAGCCCATAAAAAACTCATTTAAGTGAATAAACTCATTTATTTTTTGTAGATCAAAAATTCCAAAATATCTAATTAACTTATTAAAATTATAACAAAAAATTAACACTAACCCTACCCAAAAATATTTCTAAACTTTAAAATCTCTATCTCATGGATTTGCATATAAGACATTATTTTAAAAACCTCTTTGAAAAACAATTTGGAAACATGTACTAAAAAATTTACCAAGCTATCATATCACATCCTTATTCTTAAAACTGTTGTATATGAAATCTTCAATTTTAAAATCTCTCGCCCATAGATCTGCCAATTAAACATTTTTTCCTACAAATCTTTCTGAAAGCAGCATTGGAAAATGTACCAATGTAAAAATTAACTATGTTACTGTATCAAATCTGTGTAATAATGACAGTGAGGGTAAAAATAACTTCGCAATGATCATCCACGAAATCAATCAAAATATATACATATATATATGATTGATTGATCGATCAAGCATTGGCTTATTTTAATGGTGGATTAAAGGGCTCACATAACTTTTCTTAACATCATTTTCAAGTGCTCAATGAATAATCCCTTAACAAAAGCCCCACGCGCAAGCCCATTACAAAGGAGATCTGTCATCTTGGGTTTGGGTTTCATAATTCCGTTCATTTTTTAATAAATGGAGGAACACAAAACCAAGTACAAGCATGTAACGTTTGTACAATCAATAGTGGGTAGTAATTGAGCACTAAAACTATTTGGCATAATTTGTACAAACCTTTATTTGGTGACTTGTATCATTATGTGTTTTATTGTTATTCTTATTATAACGTTTTTACATGAGTTTTGGTCATATTAATATTACTTGCTTTCGAAAATTATAATGTAAAGAAAAACCATTAAGCTTTTCCAAAATCATCAGTGCAACATATAAATTAAATAATCATTATAAAATAGTGTATAATGTTTGGGATGAAAAGTAATAAGTATAGGCAATTAAGGTCATTAGCTAGAGCAAACGAGTAGATTAAGAACCTATTGGAACCAAACTCATTGGAGGAGAAAGGTTCTAGGTATAAGGACGGAGTTTGCATTTCTCAACCATGGGTTTAATAATATTGGTTATAATAAGTTTTATATTTCATTTTTTTTATAAGTTTTATAAGAGATTTCAAATCAAATATAGTTAGAAGAGTAAATAAAATTCATTCAATGCGAGGATATTTAGAGCCCTTACAAGGAGCCACTCTTCCTTCTTTTTGAACACTCTTATTACTTACCTTATTTTATGTTGAGGAAGATGACCACCTCAAGCTCTAGAGTGTGTAGAGTGAGAAGGTGAGAGTCCTTCAGAGAGATTTTTACTCATGGTACATGATACATTAATAAAGTCATACATCAGTGTGCATAGATGCAATGCTTTCAATTCCATTTTCTTCATTTGCAATTGAATCAATAAATCTAGATGGACACTTGTTAGAAAGCCATCATGCAAGGTAAATTATGCTTGATGTCGCGATCTATTAAAATGCATTCATCTTGTTTTTTATAGATGATATAAAATACAAACTTCAATACTTTGGAATGATATGTGAAATTCCACAACCCATGACAGAAAAATATTTTAAAAAGTATATTTTGAGTGATTTTTGATGAGTGGAGCTAAGGGCAAAGCTTATAAGACCATTGTCATGCACACTTGGTGTCCTTATAATGCTAAAACAAATGCTTCAAGGATTCAACTTTGCCATAGGTCTCACATTTGGGTCGAGGGTTCCCTGAGTGTCTAAGATGTTGGCTTAGATGATAACTATTAGTAATCACCAATAAAATTCAATAGAGAAATTTATAATCATGTTCCTTATATGGGCTTTTAGATGTTTAAATTTAAACCTATACAAGCTTAAATGCATGGTCATATATTCAATATTTAACTCTTTGTATGATTTTAAATATCTTTTACAAGCTTCTTAGTGAAGGCCATATTATGGCTTGACTTCTTTGACCCAACCATCACTAAGAAGGTTGTATGACTATCTAACACTATCATGACTACCTCCTCCTCCTCCTACTACTACTACAATTTGTTTGCCAATGTCGTTGTTGTTGCTGCAACTCAACTGTTTAATATTTCTACCAATGTGTTTTGGTCCTACTGTAACTCAATTGTTCGATGTTGCACTTTTTATACTTACTATCGCTTTGGCGCATTTGACCAATCTGCCATGTTTTTGCACTCCCCCATGATTGTTACAATCCAAGCATTCCCAAGTCAACTACGTGAGAATGCACTTTTTTATGCCCAAAATAGTCACTTCCTTATACACTTCAATTTGGCATATGTACAATTCATTAGATCAAGGCAAGGTCTTTAACTTTTCCTCCAAATTTTCAAGTTGTCTCTTGCAACCCAAAACTTCTAACTTCTTCACTTAACTTGACACCATTCTCTCGCGCACTTAGGATCTACTGTTAGCTCCTAAGAAGTAGGTCAAACCAAGGAATATAGCTAATGAGAAGAGGGTGGAAATTGCCTTCACAACCACGATCCTTAAATTCTCCAAGAGTTTATCCAAAGTCCACTAAATCTCGTGAGCCAACCAAAATAATTACATACCTCTTAAGAGAGGCACGTTTGCATCAATACTCCTATCACCTTCAACCAACAATCTCACAATCTCTAGGTCATTCTAGTAATCATTATCAAATGTAACCTAGAATTTCTTTGCCTCATCCTAATTTCCCATATATGAAGATGGGTGGGCACCTTCCTTATCAATGTGATTTACTTTCTATTATGAACCATCCAAGTTAAATGTGCACATTTCCTTTTTCAACCCTTCCATTGTCAGCATATGTCCACTTAGAACTAAATTGTCCTACTTGCCTAATTAAGCATCCATTACTTTAGCATTGTCATCACTATTGTATGAAGGAAAGGTCTCCACCCTTTCCTCGAACCTATCAAGATGCTGCTTGTAACTTAATAAGTTCTTCAAGGCACCAATGCATTGGTGCTTCCATGCCCATTATCCTACTTCTTGGATAAAATATTCCTTATATGGCCTCAATGTGAAGAAGAAGATTCTTAGTATGGACTATTTCCATTGCAATTTGCATCCTTTTGATAGAACAAGCTTCCTCCTCTATCCAACTCTTCACTAAAATTAACATCTTTACCAATGCCCTAAGATCCATTGCCCACTCTAGGTAGGAACACATTTATAACATTAATCAATGAAAGGAAAATGGTAGGTTGTTGTAAAGGTCACTGCCAACAATTGCATCAATAATCTATCTAAAATCCATGAAGTACACTTCACCCTAATAGATTTATGTTCCAATGCATTCATTGAACTATTATCCACCAAAAGATGCATATAACTCCCTCTTGAAGATCTATGTGTTAATCCTTCATAAAATCCAAAATATCCATTTCACTATTGTAATGTTCCACAAACCTTGAACAATGCTCAATGTACTTATCATGTTTATAAATCTTCACTACCTCTTTAATGTAGCAATGATGCACATATTTTGGCCTAAAAATCTTATCAATCTAAGTGGGACATGGGCACTACCTTTTCCTTTCCCATGAACTTTGTTTCTAACCACACCATGAACATGCCTAAGCTTGTTAAAAACACCCAAAGCCTCCATTGTTGTCTTTGAAGTTTGTATAACCTATTCTTCTTCTAAGATTGTCGATTTCACCTTTAAAGACGGTTGTACTTCAACTTCTTCTAATTGTTCCAGCTTCATGTTCAAAGGAAAATTAATGGAAAAATGGTTTTTGTAACAATGAAAATAATTAACAACCTTACCTCTATACTTAGGAAATTATGGTTGCTTTCTTGTTGTGTTGTATCATCATCATGGGCATCCTTCCTCCTAAATAATCCTAATCGAGGATACAACTTTGTCATGGCTTACAACCTCTAAGCTAAGGCTTCAATTTCTACTTTTTACATTTGGGGAACTTTGGTGTACTCTTGGAATAGTTGTCGAAACCTTTTCAACAAAAATTCTATCCTTGGTAATGTTCACAAGCTCTTCTTATACAACACCCAATGTTACACATAGATGTGCCCAATGAATTTACCCAACACTTTAAGACTCAATTCAGTTTCTATGCAGATGAATTGGTTTGATTTCTGTTGTGCCAAGGCACTAACTTTTCTCTTTCAAGTCACTCTTTCAACTATTTATCAACTCATCCAAAACCTTATGCTTGCCCCAAGTTCATATAGACATGGAAAATAATGAACGATCTTGTTTTTATGCCACCTTTCCTTCAGAAAGTGGTGAAGAGTATGCTCTAATAGAAATTGTCGCAAACATGGAGCCATGCCCCAATTTTTTCTTTGTAAACTTGGGCACTCAACTTTGTTCCAACCCCTGAACCCATATGGCACTATTTTGTCTTGGCAACAAGTGCTTGGCCAACCTACACCTACTACAATCGTAATACACCTCTTCATTGATCTAGATTTATGAAGAAACGAAATGAAATACATATATAAGCAGAAACACAAAGATATAATGAAAACATAACTTCAGTTCATTAATAACAAAGTATTGAAAATTGTTTACATGCAGAATGGAAATAAACTAGCTTAGGCGATGGTAACTTATCTTTGAGGAGAGATGTGGCGGATACATCCCTTATGAACTATGTTACAATGAGGCTTGAGGGCCTATTTATTATTGAGAAATAATGGAAAACCCTAAATATCCAAAAACCTAACCCTAGGAGATGAAGCACCAAAAGTTTGCGGGCCCTGTTGGGGTAAATTGGTACATCAACTTCCTGGGGCCGTAAATTTGGCATCGATCTCCTTTTGACGTGTACGATACCTCGTTAGAAATATATATCCGAGGAATACATATTTCAACTGCAAATCCCTATCTAAAATCAAAAGTTTGCCCATTTTCCAAAAAAAAAACGTCATTTAGGGCCTCAAAACGACTTTGGAAGTTCAGGACCCGAAAAAATACCAAAAATAGTAAATTGTGCTATAATTAAGGAAAGTGAAATAAACAATGATGGGGTCTAAGTGGAATAGGCGGTGGCCACTAATATCCACTTGGACCATTCACTTATGGTTTTCTGTAACTACAACCTAAGGTACCTTTGGCTAGATTTACAATGAAGTTCAACATAACAAAGCTCAAAATAGGTACACATCCAACCAATTGGATTTAAAGCACCCCAAATCTATTACACTTACCCTATATTCAATAACAATTAGAAATTCAATATAATGCAATCAACAATAATATACAAAAATGACAAAGAGGCATCAACATAGATATGTGGGCAATGCCTAGGGTGGATGCCTTAACTTTATTCGTATGGAGAATATTACAAAGATATAATAAGGGAGTGTGATTTTCTACTAATAATTCTATAACATACATAAAATCAATCCAATGCAATATTGGCTATTGCATATTTCCCAGAAGACCTGCATATGCCAACCCTTAAAGCATTCATAAGTTTGCCTCTTACAAATCTCAACTCTTTTATGGCTAACTTAGACAACATCCAAGTAGTCTATTGTGCCAACCTTACACTTAGAAATCATAGAACTCCTTGTCCACCCTTGTATAAGTGATTCTTGATCAATCTTTTTTGATGACTTTGCACAAGCATCCTCTTCATATAGTGGATGTTTGAATGCAATTGTCTTCTTCTAAGGTGATTTGTAATGCACACCATGTCCAAAGTGGGCCTAATGTGTAATCTATTCATATGTTCGCCATGTCTTTAAGTCCTCTGAGTTTATAGATTTGGCTCGTGTACTCGAAATTTCACAATTATATCATGTATCCAATGGCCAAATGTCTTACTTGAATGATGTCTTAGGTGTCCTTGCCTTTGTTTGTGTTGCATGTCATGTGAAGCATTCATCCATTCAACTTGCAATACACACCTAACTGTCTAGGAATTACTACCTATGGACTATGGTGTTGCACCCCAAGTCAAGAGATTGTTGCCACATACCATGATCTAAAGAATTTTAATTTGTAAACTACCATGGATATTCCACTGGATAGTTTGTCACAACATCTATGTGAAAGTAAACTGAAAGTGATGCTACAAGGGGTTAATTCCTTTTAGATTCCAAATTTGTTATTACGATTTTGTTGTTTATGCGTGAAATAGACAATATGCAGGAAATAGAGAACAGGTAAATAGAATCACTCACAAACCACAATAAACACCATTATATGCTCTATAAAACCCTTATGGAAGAAAATTCATTTGGATGGTGACACTACTTTTCTCTCTTTTGTTTGGAATAGAAATGATGCAAATACAGAGGAGAGGCATTCTCTATGGAGGTACTTGAGACTTGTGGCCCCTAGGATACTATAGAAAAAACCCCTTATATTCTATTCTCTCCCTATCCACTCTCAACTAATTTTCTTTATTATGGAAAAATGCACTCAAATCTAAGAATGCAACCCCATTTCTGCTTATTGGCTCAATTACAACACAACTTGATAACCAAGGGTTAAGTTTGACTTATTCAACTCTCAAATAAAGTTACAACTTTGACCCTTCTAGAAACTTATTCATAGTCTCCATGTAGGTAGCCCATTTTCCATGAGTAATGGGGGCTAACGTGACATCCTCTCAAATTATGGTGGTCAATCATGATAGGTCAACTCCGAGAGGCATAACTTTTGCATCCAAACTCCGTTTGACATATTTCTTTCACCATTGGAAAGGCCGTCGAGTGTAGAACAACATAAAAGCTTATTGAATTTTTGTAGAAAATTTTTCCCCAAAAAATTTCATTTAAGGCCTCAAACTAGCCCTAGAAGATTTTAGACCCTAATTGTCCAAACTAGGTCCTGCCAATAAAACTACTCGTGTAAGTTGATTTTTTTAATTTTTTCAACTCCAAAAGTATAAAGATGGATGAAAAATTATAAAGTGATTCAATCTAGATTACATCTCCCAATTTTTGGAGGATTTCGGTTCCCAAAAACTATACTAAATAAGGTGAGGAAAATTTTCCTCTACCTTCTCCCTGAAGTACCATTTAACCTCATCAACTAGAACTTGTCCTTTCAACCTAATTTTTCAAATGTTATGTTATTGTTTTCTTGTAATTTTGGGCCTCTTCTTCAAGTGTATCCTCTATCAACACCACCTAAGCATATGGAAGGTATTACCTTATCCTCTTCTCGATCCAACATGTGTGGCTCATAGAGTTTTATATTTTCCACATTCACCTATGAGTAAATGCACATGTATGGGAGAAAATTGAGTCTGTAAGCATTTTATCCCACCTTTTCCAATATATTGAAAGGAATATATCACAAGGCCTTGATTTTCTTACCAATACCATGCAACCTCTTCTTGTTCCATTGTAGCCATATGATGTCTCCCACTCTAAATAACTTCCTTATTCTGTGTTGATCATGCTTGGACTTGTACTTTTCCCATGACTTCTTCAGTGGCTTTTATACTTGCAAATGGATTTGCCTATTTTTTTCAATAATTTTTCTGCCCTTAAAGCATCACCTGTGAGATCCTTCCTCACTCCTCCTTACTATCCATATACTACATCCAAAGGTGAAGGTGAGAAATATCCAAAGCAAGTCTCACATGTTGACTTACCAGTTGAAGTGTGGACTACTTTATTGTGGGAGTGTTATATATAAACCATATTTTCATCTCAAGTTTTCAGATGCTTTTAATTATAACCCCTCAAAATTTATACCAAAGTCCTATTAACTACTTTTTTTGTCCCATTTTCCTGTGTATGGAATGTTGTAGACCTCTTCAATTTTGTGTCCATATTCTCCCACATAGTAGTAAAAATTGCACTAGGAAATTCAGTGTCTCTGTTTGAAATTATGTTCATTGGTATACCAAAATGCACTTAGATTTGTTCAAAGAAAAAGTTTGTTTCTTCTTTCCCCCTGTGGTCTTTTTACAAGGCACGAGGAAACATATCTTTCCAAACTTGTCAAATACCACAAATAGGTCATCATGTCCCTTCCTGGTCATTGGTAAACCTCCCACAAAATCCATGGAAATGCTTTGCTAAGGACAAATGGGTATAATAAGGGGATATATACGACATGTTTCCTTTACAACTCTTGCTAGTACAAGAAATTATACATCCTCTAATGAACCTAATTACATCTTCTTGCATCTTGGGCTAGTATACATAGCTTCACAAATTGGAAACTATCTTCACAAGACCCAAATATCCTACAACCTTGGAGGTGTGAGCCTCTCTAATCAACTATAGTCGCTCACCTTTCGGAATGTGTAACTTGTCCAACTAGTAGAGTAACTCGTTATGGAGATGGTAGTAAACTATGTTGTCACCATTATCCACATGACTCTATCCTTGTAGCTATTGATACACCTCCCTAAATTCCTCATCCTATGTATCATGGGTGAAAGACTCCATGTGCATCAAAGGTCCCCAAGCTATGATTTTGTATGAAAGTGTCCTTGAAAGCATGTCAAAAAACTTGTTTTTGCTATCCTTCTTGTACTTGATCACTAAATGAAGTTTTTGTAAAAACCCCATCCACTTGTAGTTTCTAGTTTGTTGTAACTTACTCTAGGCTTGTGGGCACTGTAGTGATTGGTGACCTGTGTGGATGATTGTATCCTTCCCCATTGCGAACCACCCAATGAAATACTTCAAAATGGAAACATACATTCCTACCTTCCTGCACCAAGGCCACTCCCATAAAATAACCACTCACATCCATCTCCACTTTGAAGGACTGTTTCAAGTTCGATAATGCATGAACTGGTGCTTGACTAATTTTCTTCTTCAACTCTTCAAAGGCCCTCTATTGGCCCTTCCTCCACTAGAAACTCTTTACACTCACTATTATGGTGTGGAGTGGTGCAACTATTAGTGAAAATGAGGCCATGAATTTGGTCAAGTACCATGATGCCCACATAAAACTCCTAACCTCAAAAACATTTGTAGGCACCAACCACTTCATGATGGCCTCCATCTTGGTAGGATTTATCTTGAGCTCCCCTCCATTGAACATATAACTTAAATACCCTAAAGACTATTGTGTAAACTCACAATTCATGAGATTTTCCAGCAATTGGTACTTCTTCAAATTCTCTAACACCTATGTTAACTTTGAGATTTGCTCCTCCTAGGTAAAATTGTGAACGAATATATTATCCAAATAAAGAATAACAAATAAATTAGGATAAGGGTGTAGTACTTCATTCATTAATATCATGAAGGTAGCTATTACATTACATGGACCAAATGTCATGACTAGCCACTCATACAAACCTTGTTTTTTTGCAGGCAATCTTCCAGGTATGTTCCTCTCTGACTTGAACCTAGTCATACCCTAATTTTAAATCCATCTATGTGAAGTATTTTGCTTGTTGCAACTGGTCCAACAAGTCATCAATCTTGGAAAGGGGGTACTTTTTCTTGAGTTGAATCTTGTTTAACGCTCTATAGTCAATGCACATTCACCAAGTCCCATCCTTATTTGGCACAATTATGATGGTTGACCCACATGGTGAGGTAATTGGTCGAATAACACCTTGCTCTAGTAGCTTCTTCACCTCATTTTCTTCTATAACAAGCTTCCTATACAACCTTATGTTTGGAAATGGAGGTTCTTGTAACATCCCTTTCTAAACCCCAAGTTTTGTTATATGTAACCAAGACTAATAGTACCGAAATGAACAACATGAGTACTTTGATATACTTCATTTGAAGTAAATGTTGTCTTCCATTTAATATATTGCTAAAGAAGAAGAAGAGAGTAGCTAACATAGATCTGAATGCCCAACGAGAAATCTTTAAGGAGGATTAAGGAAGTTTCCAACCTTATCTGAATTAAATGTACTAAATTTCGATTTTACATTTGAAGCACCCAACTACGAGTAAAGTAAGAGAAGGAATGGGAATGGTACTAAGTTGATGTAGGAGTATAGACCACCTACTCATTTCCGGAGAATTATAGGGTACCATGCGATTCAAGGAGGTACACCAAATTCCCATACTAGGAGCGTGCATGTGATAGACGAAAAGCGAGAGATGCAAACTGGGGACACCATAGATAGAACACAAGAGAGAGAACCTAAAATATTACATGCCAAAACATTGTAACCTGTGAATTGGATGGAAAAAACCTTTCCACACATGAGTACAAGGAAGGTGACTCTGAATAGGAGGTGATTGGAATCCATTTGAGTCACAACCACTTGATGTGGAAGGGAATATTGAAGAAGTGAATTGGACAAGGAATGATTGAGAATCCTTCACCTGAGTTTCAGGGGCATGAAAGAATTCAAAATGATTTCTCTGACTGAGGTATGTAATACAATGGATAAGGGAAGCGTTGAGGGATTTTTGGATCATTGAAGGGCTCCCTTTTGTGTTTTGCGGGTCTAAGTTGCCAAATTTTGTTATGTTAAGACGCCCTGGCTCAACCATTGAAGTGTAATTCCTAAAATTATTGCAAGTGAAGAAGAGTGGCCTTCACATGTCTTACTTGATTTGTGACCTTGAGTATTATCGAGTGAAGCTTTCTCTAAGGCATCATATCTGGCTCGGGTTTGCTAGTTGTAAGAAGGACCACCGTGTAGTTGAGCCTATAGTTGGGTTGAGAGTGACTCTCCCTTATTTATTTTCTAGCTAGCAATTGTAAATTAGATAAGTGTATAAAAAATATTACTCCCAATAAAAATATGTTGTTGTTCATCATTTTATAACTAATGCTAGGTTGAACTTTGATTTCCAGGTGTGAATGGCTAAACATTACCTTTAGAAATATATTGCATATACATCTATGAATGTAATTTATTTTTATAACGTGGGTAATGCTTGGAATATCCATGTTTTATAGTAAGGAATCCATAAAAAAGTCTTCACAAAACCTCTAAATTAATTGAATAAAAAAATCGCTGAGAATTTCATGAAGCCTGCAGGAGAAGTAACTTTATGCTTAAATGTCTCTGGACATTCTAGGTGGTGTAATATGTACTCTCTTCTCCCAACTAGAATCCTAAAAGTTATTGGGTTGAATGTCTTAAGGCATGTATAAGATATTGGGAGAAGTAAGGCATATCATGGCCCACTTTAAGAAATTAATAATTATCATGGCCGTATGATTTTTTCAGCTTTAATTCCTTTATGGGGGTTATGTGGGAAGAAATAGAGCTACTTATATGCATGTAAGACAAATATCAAGCCTAAGGTATATAATGAGGCTTAAATTCACATCAATTATCAAATAGGAAGAGTTTATCAAACTTGACGTTGGAAATATTTTATATGGTGATTATGTCAATTTAAGTGTAAATGTATGATTAAGACATTCTCCTCATTTGGTGGAAACCTTGCTCTTTTCTCCTTTATTTTGGTGGAGAATAGTTATTCATTGTTTAAAATAAGAGAGTATGCGGTAAAAGAAGGATGCCCAAATGTAATTTTTATGTTTCTACCATGTGAGAATTTGTGTGGATTTATGATTATGAAGTAAATTTCTGCTTTTTTTTTTTTTTCTTTCTTTCGTGGCAATAATGTGTACATACTTTATAGAAGGAAGTATTTTGATATTATTGTTTTAATATTATGTGACAATTCTTCTCAGCATTGAAAATTTATACTAAGGTCAAAGCCTTGGATGATTATCCATGCTGGAGTAAAATCCTTTATGGGGGATTTTTTCCACACCCCCAACCCTCAACTCTTGTAGATTGAAATAAAATTAAGTATGGGCCGCAGATTTTGAACAATGCGGAAATGCAGGTGCAAAATGGTTGATGTTGGTTTATAGGAAATCCTTTGGAAAATTGACTAAGTCAATGCTAGACAAGTATTGCAGGTGAAAAGTGTTGAAAAAAGTTATCTGCACCCACATAAGGCAGATAATATTATATAGTTTGGAAGTGGGGTCTAAAAGAAGTATTAAAATAATAATTGTTATGAAAAAGTGGTTCAAGTATTTTGACTTGGATTTATATAGTAAATGATAAAGTTTACGATGGATGGAGCCAAGAAATGGTTAATAAATTAATATTTATCTTTTTTGGAATTTGACTAGATTATTTAAGGTGGACATGAAGTAATAAAACAATAATGTTATGGTGGAAATGTTAAAAGGCCTTCCAAATAAATAAATAAAAATAAAGTAAGTAATGAGAAAGGTAAGGATTGAGATGGTATGGCTAGATGGCCCTAGTGCCATCAAGACACACCCTTGAGGTGAAACATGGCACTAGTTGCCATGTCATCTACCATGTGTCAGAGATGCAGGCACTCTAAGATGGTGCTAAATCAAACAACTTCTAAGGGCGATATCTTGGTGTCTTGAACTTAAAATTGGACACATTTTATACCCTCTCGACGAGCAAAATATCTTTGAGATCTTATAAGTGGTGTTTGAAGTGACTAAAAGAAAACAATTTTTTTAACCCCCACCTCCTTTAGGTGATTAAGTGGATTGGGTGTGTTACTAAGTGGTATAAGAGGTAATCATCAAGCCAATTAAGATGAAAATTTGGTACCATGTATCCTTAATTAAGCATTAAAGGACTAGGTATGTTACAAGTTCGACAACAATTTGATCTTGTACTCCACTTCCTTCTTGTTTGGTATCCCTTTAGGCTCCTTAAACACTCCTCTATATGCCTGTAACAACTTTTCCAATTGCTATCTTTATTTTGTGCACCCCTATAGGGATGAACTTTGCTCTCATTGAATCTTCTATAGACTAATCTTCTCTTAATAATAAATAAACATACTTTTTACTAGAACTAATCAATTTCTTAGCTTGGTTGGCACTTACTGGTGAATTTTTTGACTTGCCCTTGTGTGCCTTTATAATTAAGGATTTTCCATACTTAATGAGGTGGTATTAGTTGACTCTCCACATGAAGATTTTGTCTTACATGTAAATATAGGGAAACCCAAACACAACTCCACATGCATCAAGTGGAGCTACATCAAATTATACTTCATCAATAAAATTAACATTGATAACAACTTTAATTTTACAGTACTTGGTTATATTTATATCTACTTCCTTGCTGATCCATCCAAATGGACATGGGCTAGGATGATAATGGACCTCTAACCCAAGATTTTTGACCGGATCCACTACTATGATATATGCCTATGAACTTGAGTTGAATATAATATTAATCTATCCTTTTGACTTGTATTTATATATGGAAGAGTTTGGTCATATCCTTATCTTCATGTTGCTAAAGGCTACTAATATTCACCTCCTTATTTTCTGAGTGGCGAACAATATTATCGTTCACGTGAGAGATACTTTCCACCTGATTGCTCCATCCTACGACGATGAGATTCCTTTTCTTTCTGTCCTTCTTTTGGTTCTTCAAGTTTAACCCTATATGTAATTTCTTACACTTCTGCTCTATGTGACTATCAATATTGGAGTAGTTGCTAGGATCCTCACATTGATGTGGAATGGTTGATGTATTATTTCCTTCTCCCCTTTCCACTTCTTCTTCTCCTCCTTGGACCTTCCTAGTATTCCTTATGCTTTGAACCACTTAACTACCCTTTCTTTTGGCCCATTTTTCTATGCATTGTTCTTATACACAAACCTGATCCACCATTTTGGGTTTGAACAACAACATTTGTTTTAACAAATGGAAATGTAGATCCCATAGATACTTAAGGAGTACATCTAGGTTCTTGGGAGAGATACTCAATATTATTTCCATCTTTTGGAATTCAATGGTGTATTCACATACACTCTGCCTATGTCTCTGCTTGAATTAATGCCATTGGATCCATTGGTCCTCTACATACCCATTAGCGTAAAATTGGGATGTTATGATGATTTTAAAATCCTCCCACTTGGTTACTAGATGATCCCCCTCCATACCCATGGTTTTCATGTGGCTTTCCCATTAGGTCAAGAAATGATTCTCTAATTTCAAATGAGAAAATGATTTTTTTTGTTCCTCATCTATGTGGTGAACACTAAAATAAAATTCTAACTTAGCAAACAATGATTTTATTTCAAAGCATCGATATTACCTTGGTATGGCTTAATGTCCACCTTTGCTTCCATCTTGAAGAGGCACAATGAATGGCTCACAACCCTCAAAATTGGTTGTTCGTTTTTAGGCTCTTTCTTGGAATCCTTCTCTAGATCTTCCTGATCCTTGAATTATCCCCCTGACTTGACCTTTGAGTTGGAACCTCCATCATTCCAGACTATTTTGCTAGAGACACCATAAGGAGATTCATATTGTAGCCAATATCCATGACTTGCATTTCCTACCTCAAGGATCTCTCCTTTTCCATATCTCGAGGGTTATTAAAAATGGATTCGTTAGCCCTGACTGGAGTTGTATAACTTCCTGCCCAAACTTTTTCTTGGATCCCTATAACTTCCAACAAATACCTAAAGAAACTTGCTCAGATCCAATATGATCTATAAAATATGTGTATATTCCACTCGAAAGTTCATCACAACAGATTTGTGAAAGTAAACCAAAATATATACTACAAAGGGTTAATTCCTTTTAGATTCCAGATTTATTGTTATTGTTTTTTTGTTTATGCATGAAATGGATAAAGTTATGTATCTAGATCAAAATAACGCAGAAACATAAGAAAATATAGATCAATGACTTGATAATAAGCCACTTCGAGTGGGAAACCTCCTTTTACATCACATAAATGAACAATTATTAGATCATTCAAATGACAAGATCTCCTTGATATATATAGGAGTCTAAGGGGTCAAAACATAATTAGGGCCTACATAACAATAATAATTTATGGGCACAACAATAACAATAACGGGTTTCTATGGGGCAAAACAATAACAATATGGGGGTTAAACTAGTATTATAGGGATCCAACATGCCCCTCTCCTTCAAAAAAGTGTTGTCCTCAATGCTTGAGTAGTTTTGGATGCTTCTATATAAAATACTCATCCTCCCATGTTGAATGTTCAACAGGTAAGTTCTTCCAGTTAATGAGATATTATGATATTGATCGATTTTGTAGTTGTCAGATTCTTGTTTCCATGATTTCTTTAGGATCCAATATGATTTTTACTTCCTCGTCAAGTTCTTGCAATATAATTTGAACCAGGAGCTTGTCACCAATAACCTTCTTTAAGCATGAAACATGTAAAACTGGGTGTACTCACTAAGATATGGCAACTCCAATTTGTATGCCATAGTACCAATCTTTTGCAACACTTGTAAGGGCCATAGTACTTGGGTGATAATTTATTATCCTTCTTAGCATGCTTGGGGGACATTTGTTTGGATGGTTGTAGCTGTAAGAATACCCAATTTCCCACATCAAAACTTCTTTTACTGCGATGTTGATCTGTCTGTTGCTTCATTTGATTCTGCGACAGAGTAAGGTTATCCCTTAAGAGTTGTAGAACTTGTTATTGACGTTCGATGTGATTTTCCATTGCTTGAACTTTAGAATTGTCTCTTAAAGAAAGTGTGATGGATGGTGGATGATATCCATAAAGTGCCCTAAATGGGGTCATTTTTTCTACGGTATGGAAGGAAGTGTTGTACCACCATTCTATTGGAGGTAACCACTTACCCATTATGTTTGTTTATCAGATACAAAGAAATAAAGATATACTTCCAAACATTTTTTCATTATCTCAACTTTCCCATCAGATTGAGGATGATAAGATGAGCTATGAGCTAATTGAGTGCTAAGACAAGAAAATAATTCTATCCAAAAGTTTCTAGTGAAACTAGGATATTTGTCACTTACAATAATATTTGGGTTTCCATGTAGCTTTTGAATTGTTTCCACAAATACAATAGCGAATGTATTGGCTTTGAAAGGATGATATAGTGCACAAAAATGTGCATACTTGGTAAGTCCATCAACTACCACCATGATGACACTCTTTCCTTCAGACTTTGATATACTGATCTGAAAATGGGGCTCTTAGGCTTCTTGTCTAACTTACAAGAACCTCTCCCACTCTCAAAGCATTAAATCTTCCCAAGTCTTGATGATTAACCAATGCGGAATTAAATATGTGCTTGAAAATATGGGTGTATGCTTGTATTTGTTTTTAACAGATTATGCCTTAAATTTTGTTGTTGTGCTATAAGTTGATGTGCTTAAACTGATATACGAATATACATAATAGTAAATAAAGTAGCAGAGGCAGTGCAACAATAAAGCAGACACATGAACAACAATATTAATTAGGAGTTCACCCACAACTCTTGGGCTACATCTCCGTGAGCTCTAACTAATTCAACTAGGCTCTCTGGGATTATGGTATAAGTCCTTTTTACAAGCTCTTGGCTCAACTCCTGCTGTTTTTACATAGAGATAGTGGGTTCAGACACCATGTTATCCCCTGGCTCTTGGCTCGGGCTCTTGGCTCTTGGTTCTGGCTCTTTGGCTCTGACTCTGGCTCTGGCTCTGGCTCTTCGGCTTTGGCTTCTTTCTGCCTTCTATCAGTTTACAGCCTTCTTGGCTTTGCACTTGGCTTCCAAGTGACTCCCTTGGCTGCTCTTTTACTTCTACACTGCCTCTTTTGCCTTAGCTTCCTGCTTTGGCTTCACCTTCAGCATCAAATCCTTAATAATCCAACAGTAACCAACAATAAAAAAATCCCCCTATTCTCTGTCGTTCTGTGGCTTTTAAGCCAAATCAGCACTGTTGATTCATTTCCCCTCTCGGGCTCTCTGTCTTCTAGCCACAGTTCGTTCAAATCCCTTCTCTGAGCATTAGCAATCATTGCTAAATTCCCTCAGGGATGAATGCCACCTATACTGTAACGGAAGGGGACTATCGACACTTGAAATCCTTAGAAATAGTCTTTCCCTGTTTACACTAGAGAACGCTGTAAAACACGTGAAAATCCACAGAAAACACTGTTCCGGACTTCAAATTTTCATAACTGCGCTTTAAAACATTATCACATCCGCCTGTGAGTCGCCATTGCATGTCGCAAGGGCCTACCCCTTTGTATTTTTGAATTGCATTAAAAACAGTGAAAATACTACAAAAATGGCTTATGACGGATTTCAAATATTATGTATTTTTATTTCAAAACCCTTTCGGGTCCGGTTTCATTAGGTTGGGCACTTTTCCTTCATATTTTGTTTATTCAATGAAAAATGAAAATACAAAGAAAATCGTCGTTTGACGGATTTCAAAATGTATTAAATCCGATTCATATTGTCGCCGGGTCCGGCCATCGCATCGCCTATATAACATAAAACCGCTCCTCTGTAATGTGCCGATGTGATATTGCGATGTGACAAGTTGCAATCATAGATCACACAAGCTCGAGGTCTTTCCCATATGATAGGGTCTATGCCAGCGCCGATTGCGATCCGCCAATATCGGCGATCGCGATATTGGATCGGCCTGGTCCCATCGCATGTTATGCCTCTGATTGCCACCGCCGATGCGACATACTAATCAGATCTAGGCTGTTGATCGCTCAGATCCAATGGCTCCTGTTCGTTGTCCCTTCGACCTTCGATAGGCTTGTTTTCGTTGTTTTCTCATGTTTTTTTACCTCTTTCCCAAAGAACAAAAGGGGAACTTCTTTTTATGATAACTCCTTCATTTGAAGTCCGTTTTCACCCAGTCAAGTTGCGTTGGATTCAAAATGAGGAGATATATGCAATGAGACTATTTCCAAGAGTAGCTTGCGATTTTCATTTTCCTCTGATTTACAAAGGATTTGTGCCATTTGGCACCTTTTACCTCTTATATGAAGTCTTTTAGACTTAGAGGTTTATCCGTGATCCATTTTTGGATCACGCCTTCCCACTAAAAGAACTTTTGGTCTCTAAAAGACTGATATACTGATCTAAACAGTAAATGAGAGTGACTCACCCTCTTGTTTTCAGCCTCCCTACACTTGCCTTTGCATAGTGCCTCTGAACCAAAGTTTCTGACCACTTCCCTTCTTGGATGGGCTGGTCTTCTTGGGAAGAACTGTCTTCCTCCTTGCCTTCCTGTAGAACTTCTGCTGAACTGGTTATAGAAGGTAGTTTTGAGCTTCTCTGCCTTGATCATTGATCCAAGGTGGCTCAAACAAATGTAACGTACATATGCTCCACAAAACTTTCATTTGTACCTGTTTGACAAGCTATCAACAACATCTGTTAACAACAACAGGCATACAGACAACAAATGGATGGACTAAATTCCTACTTCAACAAAGAAACAGATTTCACATCTTGTGGACACCTCCATGTCTTACATCTACATAAAAATGATGGACTAGGTAACAAGCCCACAAAACATGCCTTTAAACAAATGACCCTTCAAGTCAAGCATGTAGAAAAAGACCATTAGGAATCTTTTTCAAAAGATGAAACACTTCATCATTATCTCCATTTGGAGACCAAGTTAACTTCTCCCAAGTCAACATGGCATCACATGTATGTCAAAGCAATCAACCCTGCAAGTTAATTACACATACATGTTCAAAAACAAGGAAATCATCAACATCCCTGTGTTCATGCATCTCATGCTCATGCATGCATTTCATCCTTCAACTTTCACTCAACCACACTATACTTTCGAAGCTGAAATGAAATATAATGTAGATGCATCAATAGACATGCAATCTCAATCAGATAAGAACTCTAACCGTTCCTTACCAATCCCTTTCAAAGGTACTACCTTTGTCTGCACATCAGCATCATCATGTGAATCATTCTGAGACACATCATTCATGGAATCTTCACTTCCATTTATGCTATCTTCTCTTTCCACTTTCTTCAACTTTTGTGGAAGCATCGCTGGATTCAAGGTCCAACATTTTGCAGAAATATGTCCTTGCTTATGGCAGTAAGTGCACTGTATGTGCATCCTCTTGACAACATGATTTGCCTTGTCCAATGGACCTTTGGCTTCTTGCTTCTTTTCCTTCAAAAGTTTCCTGTATGTGGCCATTCTCTTCCAACATCTAGAAACATTATGGTTATCCAAACCACAAAAGGAACATGCAACTCTTTCCCCATACTTATGTGGAAATTTATCATGCTTTGAAAAATCAAAAGGAATATGTTTAGAACCAGATTTATACCTACCTCTTTCACCTTTATTGCCTTCATGAGGAGGTGAAGCAAATGAAGAAGTGGCTCCCTTTGGAACACCATCAATCTCTTCAAGGTTGTTGGAGTCTCCCCAACTCTCTGGTTCAAGTGTGTGCTTCTGAACACCTGCATCCTGCAAATGATGTTTCAAGCTATTGCATTCCTCCTGAATACAATCTTCACACTCTGCAATGCAACCCCTTCTTGGAGCTATTTCAATGGTCTTCATGGCAGCTTTGGAACTTTCTCCATAAGCTTGTCCATAGCCAAGACCCAAATACTTAGGCCTTTCCTCAATCATTATTGGCTCAACAATACCTTATGCATGTCTATCCAAGCCTTTTCCTTCATAGCCCATCTTGGACATTAACTTGGAACCTATGCCTCTAGTATGTTTTTCAAAAGAACCAATATAAGCATCCTTAGAGGAATTTGGAGACAAACTGGAATGGTTTACCTCTTCTTCAAGATGATACTTGACTAAGGCTTCTTGGGCAACAAAGAGTTGTGTTTCCAACTCATGCATCCTCTTTAGGTTCATATTTGCAATATGAAGTTGCCTCTCCATTTCCTGCAATTTGTCAGAAAGCAACTGCTTCTCTTCCTCCATGGAATTCAACTGTTCTCTAAGTATGCTGCTCTTCCTTCCATCCTCATACATTTTTCTCACCATATCCATCATGGTGGACAATTCTTGCTTCATGTCTTCATCAAAGAATCTTGTGAAGAGAGCAGAATTTGAGGACCCACTTGTAGAAGTTGTCATTATGCCAATGAACAAAAAAAACTTCAACAAGATAAATAAAGAGCTTATTTAAGCAACCTCTTGCAACAAACCTCTTATGCTTTGGATTGCCTTGAGGTCCTTTGGGATAGAAGAATGCCTTCAGCCCTTCTTCCTATTTGTCCTTCCTGGACTGAGCTAGCAACAACTTTCCCTTTACCTCTGCAAACTCAGAAAATAGTCAGTTTGCAAAACAAGCATACAATCAATCAAAGAATCAATCCTTGACTACCCAAACACCCTTCAAACAAGAAATCTTTGCTCTGTCAATCAAGCATTTTGATATAACCTTCTTTGAAGGTGGGTTTAATCAAACTTAGGCTCTGACACCACCTGATCCGAAAATGGGGCTCTTAGGCTTCTTGTCTAACTTACAAGAACCTCTCCCACTCTCAAAGCTTTAAATCTTTCCAAGTCTTAATGATTAACCAATGTGGAATTAAATATGTGCTTGAAAATATGGGTGTATGCTTGTATTTGTTTTTAACTGATTATGCCTTAAATTCTGTTGTTGTGTTGTAAGTTGATGTGCTCAAACTGATATACGAATATGCATAACAATAAATAAAGGGGCATAGGCAATGCAGCAATAGAGAAGACACATGAACAACAATATTAATTAGGAGTTCACCCACAACTCTTGGGCTACATCTCCATGAGCTCTAGCTAATTCAACTAGGCTCTCTGCGATTATGGTATAAGTCCTTTTTACAAGCTCTTGGCTCAACTCCTGCTGTTTTTACAAAGAAACAATGGGTTTAGACACCATGTTATCCCTTGGCTCTTGAAGCTCTGGCTCTTGGCTTGGGCTCTTGGCTCTTGGTTCTGGCTCTTTGGCTCTGACTCTAGCTCTGGCTTTGGCTCTTCGGCTCTGACTTCTTTCTGCCTTCTATCAGTTTACAGCCTTCTTGGCTTTTCACTTGGCTTCCAAGTGACTCCCTTGGTTGCTATTTTGCTTCTGCGCTACCTCTTTTGCCTTAGCTTCCTGCTTTGGCTTCACCTTCAGTAGAAAACCCTTGATAATCCATAACAACAACCAACAATAAAAAAATCCCCCTATTCTCTGTCGTTCTGTGGCTTTTAAGCCAAAACAGGTTGTTGATTCATTTCCCCTCTCGGGCTCTCTGTCTTCCAACCACAGTTCACCCAAATCCCTTCTCTGAGCATTAGCAATCATTGCTAAATGCCCTCAGGGATGAATGCCACCTATACTGTAAAGAAAGGGGACTATCAGTGCTTGAAATCCTTAGAAATAGTCGTTCCTTGTTTACACAGAGAACACTGTAAAACACGTGAAAATCCGCAGAAAACACTGTTCCGGACTTCAAATTTTCATAACTACGCTTTATAACATTATCACGTCCACCTGTGAGTCGCCATCGCATGTTGCAAGGGCCTGCCCCTTTGTATTTTTGAATTGCATTAAAAACAGTGAAAATATCTCAAAAATGGCTTATGACAGATTTCAAATATTATGTATTTTCATTTCGGAACCTTTTCAGGTTCGGTTTCATCAGGTTGGGCACTTTTCCTTCGTATTTCATTTATTCAACGAAAAACGAAAATACAAAGAAAATCGTCATTTGACGGATTTCAAAATGTATTAAATCCCGTTCAGATTGCCATCGGGTCCGGCCATCACATCGCATATATAACATATAACATATAACATATAACTACTCCTCTGTAATGCACCAACGCGATATTGTGATGCGACAAGTCGCAATTGTAGATCGCACAAGCCCGGGGTCTTTCCCATATGATAGGGTCTATGCCAACGCCGATTGCGATCTGCTGATATCGGCGATCGCGATATTGCATTGGCTTGGTCCCATCGCATGTTATGCCTCCGATTTCCACCGCCGATGTGACATACCAATTGGATTTGGACCTTTGATCGGCCAGATCTGATGGCTCTTGTTCACTGTCCCTTCGACCTCCGATAGGCTTGTTTTCGCTGTTTTCTCATGTTTTTTTGCCTCTTTCCCAAAGAACAAAAGGGGAACTTCTTTTTATGATAACTCCTTCATCTGAAGTCCGTTTTCGCCCATTCAATTTGTGTTGGATTCAGAATGAGAAGATCTCTGCAATGAGACTATTTCCGAGAGCAGCCTGCGATTTTAATTTTCCTTTGATTTACAAAGGATTTGTGCCATTTGGCACCTTTTACCTCTTATATGAAGTCTTTTAGACTTAGAGGTTTATCCGTGATCCATTTTTGGATCATATACCCATGATAAAATATGTTGAGACCTCCTCCCAACACTAACTTGGAATGGCTAATGGTTGTAAAATACTTGGGGCGTTAATTATCTCAACTTTATTTTGTTGGAAAACCAAACATTCTGCCACACAAATTTGAATATCCGATTTAAGGCCATCCCACAAAAAATCTTTCTTGACCCTGTGGTAAGTTTTTAAAAATCCAGAGTGCCCTCCTATAGGAGATGTGTGTAATTCCAAAAGAACATTTTCTTTGAGTTAGGAGTTATTACATAGATATAAGCGATCTTTGTACCGCATTGGATCATTTTTCCAGATAAATGTATCAGAGTCACTGGGACATTGTTGCAACTTTTGAATGAGTGTCCACACCTCTTCTTCATTCTTCCATTCATCCCTTGCTTTAGTTATCTAATCAAGTTGGATAATAGAAATGGCACAAAGAAATGTCTCCACATCCTCATCCCTTCTATGTTGGTCACTTTAATTGCTTATTAATTCAAACAACCAAGTGCTACATAAATTGTCAACCCAGGGAAGTCTGTTTATTTCAAAGGCAACTGCGTACTATATGTACTCAATCTTAAAAGAAATAAAAGTTGTAGTAAAGACTAGTCACACCTTGCTTAAACAAACTGAAGCTCCACTCTGAGTTACAACAAAAACAATCTATTGCAGACAGCTACCAAAGAGAGCTTAATTTCATTAAATGAGTAATCTAATGAGAAAGAATCAATATGCAAAGGGAAGCACTAGCTATGCTGTAATAGAGAACATGACCCTATTCCCAGAGCATGAATCTTTAGCACTTGTTTCTGTTTACCACACTGCCAACTCACTCTGTAAACTCAATTGCCAATGAAACACTCATGAATGAACTGTGGATAAACTAAATAATGCAGCAATCAATTGGAAAGAAAACAAAGTTTCAACAATAATGTGAAAACAATATTCAGTAAACAGTACTGTTAACAAGGCATGGATAAAAGACACACTTAACACACTGCAGAAATATAATGGGTGAATCTTGTGATGAAGGTGGGCCCTGTCCTTCTCACAAGATTCCCCAGGAGATGAGAACTAGAAAGAAATGTTCAGAACAAAATTTTATTCATCCATCAATATGTCATGTTACAGAAAAAAGGATTCCAGTTCTGTTCCTTCAACTAAACCTTTCCCGCAGTCTGTTCCTCCCCTTCTAATGTAGATGTATCCTCTTTTTAAAGAGGAGACATCTATTACAATAGATTACATTGTAAGTCCTATTTTAACCCTTTATACAAAAATAGGGAAGTCAGTTTTCCCATCAACAAAATGTTGTTACAATAATACTGTCTTTAGATCATGATCGTTACATCCAGTGTAGCAGCTCCTTCGGTGATCTTCTTCTGTTGCTGTCAAATCTAGACTGCAAATCACAATTGTTCAGCCACGAGATTTGCGCGTCGTTCCTACTGTTTCAGCAACTGTAGAAGTAATCTTGCAATCTCCAGGCAGTTTCAGCAACGTGGACTGCACATCGTTCTTTAACCATTCAACAACTATCAATTCAATGATTAACAATGGAGATAGCGTAATTATATGTAAAATAATTAAACGTATAGTGATGAGAAGAAATATTGTGTACCTTTGGAATAATTGGGTTAAAACAGTAACAAGGACTTTAAATGTAAGTTGAAAAAGGATGACATCATAGCAAAATGTATGGTCAAAAAGAGACAATATGAGGTCCTAACATTCTAGAGAGTGCATCTGCAATAACATTTTGCTTCCATTTTTTGTAGATGATTTCAAAGTCATAACCCAACATCTTTGTGACCCATTTTTTCTACTCTTATGAAGATAACCTTTGTTCCAAGAAGTATGTAGTATTTCGAACATTCCCTTCTCATAAATAGGTTTGTGTAAATTATTTCCCTTGATTGGATGACTTTCAAAAGCGACATGTCTTCCTTCTTGCATCAAAGAAACACCAATGCCATTTCTTGAGGCATCTCATTCCACAATAAAGGTTTTTGGTGAAGTATAATGTAGCTAAGACTGGAGCTTAAGAGATTTCCTCTTTAAGATGTTCAAAGGCCTTAGTTGCTCATGGAGTCCAAAAAATGCATCTTTCATATGTGATGTTGTTAAATGTGTTGCTATTTTCCCATAATACTTAACTAACTTGCGATAATACCTTATCAACCTGAGAAATCCTCAAAGATGCCTTAAGATTGTGGGGATTTTCCATTCCTTTATGGCTTTAATTTCGTTAGGGTCTACCTTAGCACCTTCATGAGATACAATATGACCCAAATATTCCACTTCCTGTACCGTGAAGAAACATTTGGAAGGTTTCACATACAATTGTTTCTCCTCCAATAGTTTGATCACCCTATCAACATGTACTGTAGATTAGTATATCATAAAAAAATACTAACACACATTTTCTATGCAAGGGATTAAAAGTGGAATTCATGAAACCTTGAAATGTGGAAGGTGCATTAGTAAGGCCAAAAGGCAAGACCACAAATTCACAATGGCCTTCATGAGTTCTAAATGTTGTTTTTGGTATGTGTTTTGTGTTCATTCTAATTTGATGATATCCTGAATGAAGATCCATCTTGGTGAAGTAAATTGCTCCATGTAGTTCATCCAAAAATTCATCAATGACAGTGTTGACAGTGTTGAAATCCATCAACCAAGGGGGTCTCTGGGATGTTAAGTCCCAATTAAACCTCACACCGTTTGGAATAGGAGCCCCATCTGGGATATTGGCCTGAATGCCATGTATTCTTACAAATTTTCCTTGGCTCTGACTGTCAACAAGAGAGAGGAGTGAAAATGTGCCTTTGAAAAGCAAGGGGGTGTGCCTGGTGAGTGTTCAGTCGTATGTGTGCCAAATTTATTTTATTGTGGAGGGGGAAGAGAAGCAAGCCTCTAAGAGAGAGGTAATAATACCACCCTAGTAGGCACACACATAAACAAGTAGAATCCCTTCAACATCCAACATAATAGTCCACAAAGATGCGACGATCATTGCAACTATTACAACAAGAAATACTTGTCTAATATTCAACGGAATAATCCACAAGGATGCGACAACGATAATTACCATTACAACACATTACCAATAAGATAAGTACCAAAATAAATGAAATCGTTCAACTACCTTAGCAAAAATGAAAGCAAACATGAATTAAAAACATTCACAAAACAATCTTACAAATATTCATAATCCATGCATGAAGAACGTGTTGGCCATAAGGTTTATGATATTAAGTAAAAGTTCCAAGACACATGTATACAATGAACACCACTAGCTCCAATATTGGAGCGTTGGAGCCACTCCTTGCTCCCCAAAAGAACTAGTATGTCTCTCTAATGCCTTGCGGGAGGAGCCAAGGTGAAAATTCCCTTTCTCATACAATGAGGGTGTATATATAACCAAGAGGTGATGCTTCACCTTCCTTGTGACTCTTTGACTACCCTCATGACTGTTTGACTTCCTATGACTTTTCGACTTTACATGACTCTTCATATTCTAAATGTGTCCTTTAGACTTCCACTTTACAATACATTTTGAATAGATAATTACATAATCCACAATAATGATGTGGCATATGATGACTCGTGACAAGACATGACATGACACTGATGACATGGACTGCATGATGATGTGGCAGTGCCAAGCTGTCCTTCTTGCTACTTCTTTCTTTCTGTTTTGAATAAGAGATGTATCTAATGCTTCATATTCATGCAAGATATGCTTTATTCTTCATATCGACCCTCCAAAGGGTTGTGAATAAGATGGATTATTCATGCGGTCCTAATCTTCGGTCTTCTGTTTTAATCCAGTGTTCTTTCATCTTCTTGTCTGATGATCATCCTTTCTCCTTATCTCCCTAGGTGTCTTCTAGCATGTCCTCCTTCTCCATCTCCTTGTTCATCATCCCACCATAACATGATAGAGTTCCTACATCTGCAATCCACTGTTGACAAGACGACATCAGTCTGATATATCCCTAGTCTAATATGTTGCATGATGATTCACTGACTGAGCCGAAACCAGGCGGTAGGCCAAGGGAGAGGCAGGGAAAGGCTTAGTGACTACGTAGTTGCAAAACTCAGGCAGTCAAGGGTCAGGCTTGAGCCTTGAGCTTGCACAATGCGCAGTTTAGGCTGGATTGAGGAAGAAGATTGCATAGTTTGGGAGCTTAGTGACACAAGATGAGGGTTTGGGAACTGGTTTATCAATTGCACAATTCTGGAAGACAAAGGAGACTGAGTGATTAAGCATTTGCATATTTCAAGAGCTCAAGGCTGATGCTTGAGCCTTGAGACTATGCAATACACAATTTTGACTGGGAAAGAGAGAGAAATTGTGCAGTTTCTGGAGTTAGTGAGCCAAGATGAGGGGTTTTGCACTGTTTTAGCCAACTACGTAGTTATGGGAGGCAAATTAGGCATGGAAATTGTGTAGTTCAAGGGCTCAGGGTTCGAGATTGAGTTTAGAGATTGCACAGTGCGCAGTTGGGGCAAGGCTGGAGGGTTGAATTACACAATTTTGGAGGCCAAGGCTCGGACTTGAGCACTGAAACTTCACAGTGCACAATCTTGGGAGGCATGAACTGCGCATTGAGCAATTTCAAGAGGCAAGGTTACAGCTTGAGGGTTGGGACTGCGCAATGCATAATTCATGAAGGCTGGATGAGGCTAAGTTGCTAGGAATTTTACGAAATTTGGATAAGTGTGGGATCAGTGAAACTGATGCGAACAATGATAGGACTTGACTGTGATCACACACTTAGACACTTGATGACACAACATATATCATCTAGAACAAATTAACACATACTTCCATTAGTGCGACAACCTTTAGGACAATTTATGACAAGTGCGTTACTAAAGATACACTTTGCGATGACCGTGATGACACTTGTGCGAAAATGCTTAAAACTTTGGAAACAGAGGTTTACATGGTAAGATCGACTCATTTACACAAGGAGAATCTCTTGAAACCACCAAAACAAGATTATGTACATTGTGCGACACTTAACATACCATAAGGCGACAAGTGCTAAAGTGCGAACGAAACTTGCAATATGCAAACGACAATGAAAGCAACACATGCGAGAGCGAAGATAACATGAAAAAGACACTAATTAGAGTGAAAGCAAGTAAAAGCGACAACCGAAAACATGAAAATGGTACTTGTGAAAACAAAGGTGCACGAAAGCGATAGTTTACAAAACTCATTGAAATAGAAGTATAAACGCAGTTTGAAGTGAGAAAATGTCAATGTCAGTGTGCACTAAATGTTGACATGGATTGGAAATCGCATAGGCACAATCTTGATGGACCGTGCTATGCTTGTTCAAGCTTGCGTAAAATAATGCACTCATGAACTTATAGCGGACTGAGCATGTGTGAGAAAGTACCCTTGACACTTCCAATCCAAGAAGGAGCTCAAAAGTATCAACTAACCAAGAAGTGACTATAGAATGACCCAATCACAAGATCTATAGTAGGCTTCAAAATTCGAGTGTAGGAAAAATTTTGGAGGGTGTTTGTTGCAGTGAAAACAAACAGGAATGGGCAATTTATCTTGAGTAGTGAGCTTGTTGAGATTTCTATAGTTTGGCAACATGTGCCATGATACATCCTTCTTACGCACCAATACTACTTGAGAAGAGAAAGAACTTTGGCTATATTGAATTATACCTTCCTCTAGCATTTTTGCAACCATACATTCAATCTCACTCTTCTGGGCATATGGATATATATAAGGTCTGATGTTTGGAGGAACACTTCTTGGAATCAAAAGTATACCATGATCATGATCTCGAATAGGTGGGAGACCTTTAGGAGTCTCAAATACCTTGGAATGATTGTCAAGGACTCTTTGGAGATCTTGAGAAATATATGGCTTAGATGTTTGAACATCTAGTGAACATAATTGTGCAAATACCCCTCATTGTTCCTTCCTTACAGGCTTTCTCATGCCATTAGAGTTGATTATCTTTGCAAGTTTCCCTACAATACCCCTTTCATTCCTAGAAAAAATTCAAGAAAAGTTCTTGAAAATTAAAAGCTATTGTCCCCAAAGATTGAAAACCATTAGGCTCCTAATACAACATCAACACCACCCATTGGAATGACAAGCATTGGGATATTCAATACATATTCTTCCATGGTTAGATTGATATTATAGCACTTCCCTAAGCAATTTATAGTTCCTCCATCTTCAACCATCACTTGACACTCTAGTGCTAGATACAAAAGCAATTCAAATCCTTGAATATCTTACAATGAATAAAATTATGGGTATTGCCTGAATATATCAACACTATTACCTTTTTCTTCTTGATAAATCCTTCTATCTTGAGAGTTTTAGGAGTGGTAAATCCTTCCAATTCATTATAAGATATGGTTGGATTTATTTCTTCTTTTTTCGACACTTGGGGTTGTTTCTTGGTGTATATCTTCTTCTTTTGATGTTTCTTGTTATTTTTCTTCCTTCTCTTCACAATCTATGTAAAATAATTTCTTTTCAACACACTTAAGAACTTTAGTATATTTGATATTACAACTGTAACAAGGCCCTTTTGCTCTTTTTTCCTCCAGTTGTTGTGGTTTCAACCTTGTAGGTTGTGGGAGGCTAGGAGCGATAACACTTCCATCTTTATAGTTGTGAGTGGTAGACCTCATTGTTACCATAATTTTTCTTTAAACTTTTCTTGCCACCTTGAATGAATTCTCTAATGACTTAGGTTCCCAAACGCGGGCCTCATGTTAGATGTTATCCTTTAAATTTCCTATGCAGACATTAGTCAGATGCTCCTCTGGAATATCAATTACCTTGATATTTAATCTTTGGAAGTCCTTAATGTGCTCCACAATCTAACCATTTTATTTGAGATTTATCAATTGGCTAAGAAAATATTCCTCTTTGTACCTTCATATTGTGTTATCAATTCCTTCGTAAATATTGTCTTAGTGACAAGTGCTTTACTAGAAAAAAGCCATCAATACTACACAAATTGATTAGGTTCTAAATATAAAGATGCAATTCGTACTTTTTGTGTGTGTTGCATATCGTGAAGATCAAAGAACTGCTCCATCTATAGTATCCATGTTACTAGGTCCCTGCCATCAAACATCCTCATATCTATCTTTGGAATATGGTTGGTCTTCAACCCAAAGTTAGTCTCTAAAATAATGATTCACATTCCTTTTTTTTTCATCATGAGTTTCATGGAATAAATACCTTGCCACCACTAGGAAGCATTTCTTGTAGCAACTTTGTGAAACCTTCTATTTCTACTTTTATGTCCATTTTTATTTTCTCTTCTAAACCATCCATCTAAACATTCATCACCGCTTCCAATTCATTTTTGGTTACTCTTTGTGAGAGGGAAATTTGTTGCACTTGTCCCCGTAATTTTGATATATCATGTTGCATTTTTTTCTCTTCTTCACGCGTCATATTAGAGATTTTGTGGGCTTAATGAGTGTATCATATTTTTATTTGTGAGTAATTTTTGAACCAAATAATGATATATATTATTTTCTATTCCCTTTAAGTCACTTCAAACATATTTTTCAAACAAAAGTTATGAAAATTTAAAAATACACACTTTTTAAGTGCTTGATTTTGAGCTTGTCAATCTAGATGACCTTGAAAATATTGGATCTCTGTGATTTTAGCCTCCCAAGGTTTGAAATTGTCTCAAAGTAGCTCTCTATGTCTTCATTCCAACGCCACAAGTTAGACTATGATTGGATTCTTCAAGATAAAGTTATACCAAATATCCCACAATGACTTGATTATGGACTAGTTAAGTAAAGTGAACTTGTATGTAATACCACGTGTCACTGTTTCAACCTTTAGCCTTGAAACTCTTATCCGAAAAACTAAACTTTGTGTGATTTCAGTCATTTTGTATGGAATTAAAACCGATGCTTGAAGATAGAGTTATGATATTTTCCATTGAGCACCTGTTTAAGACTGAATTTTGGAGCATACAAAAAAACTAACTTCCTTGGACCATATATCAAAAATTATAACAAACCAAGGTATGAAATTTTAACCAGATGTTCATCAAGATTTTTCCTCCACATGGTAATAATTTCATGGTCTGAAGTTTCTTAGAAAAAACATTATAGTGAAAATGTCACGATGACTTGTTTGAAACAACAAAAACCCTAGGATCAAGAGCTCTGATACCAAATGTTATGTATTCAGATCAAAATAACGCATAAATATAAGAAAATACAGATCAACGAATTGATAATAAACCACTTCGAGGGGAAACCTCCTTTTACATCACATAAATAATAAATTCTTGGATGATTCAAATCACAAGACCTCCTTGGTATATATAGGAGTCTAAAGGGTCAAAATATAATTAGGGGCTACATAGCACTAATAATTTAAGGGCACAACAATAACAATAGTGGGCTTCTATGGGGCAAAACAATATCAATATAGGGGCTAAACTAGTATCATAGGGACCTGATAGATAATATGAAGAATATAGGGAACATGTAAATGCAATCACTTACAAACCACAATAAACAACAAGATATGCTCTGGGAAGCTCTTGTAGGAGAAAACCTAGCTGGATGGCAAGGTTGTTGTGCTTTCTTTTGTCTAGAATGGAAACTATGCAAATACAAAGGAAAAAACACTCTTTATGGAGTTACCTAAGACCTGTGGTCTGTGAGTTGCTATAGAACACAAATCACCTCTATTTTTTTTTCTCTCTCTATCCACACTTAGCCACACTCTACTATGGAACAAAATGCACTTGAATAGAATGGGACCCCTTTTCCTTTTAGTGGCTTGGTTATAACACAACCTTATAGCCAACTAGGGTTTAAGTTTGACTCCTTCAACTCTCAACTAGAGTTACAACTTTGACCCTTCTAAAGTATTCTTCATAGTCTCCACGTGGATAGCCCATTTTCCATGAGAAATGCGGACTCATGCAATATCCTCTTGAATTATGGTGGTCAATCATGATAAGTCAACTTCCAGGAGGCATGAATTCTATATCCGAACTTCGATTGACATCTTTCTTGCATTGTTGGAAAGGTCTTCAAGTGTAGAATAACATTACGGGTTCTCGTGATTAAGTGAGAAATTTTGACCCCTAGACAACATCATTTAAGGCCTTAAAAATGCCTTGGAAGGTTTCAAACCCTAATCCTCTAAACTAGGTCATGTCGATAAAACTGTTACTATAAGTTTATTCCTTCAATTTTTTCTACTCTAAAAGCATTGAGATGGGTGAAAAATTATATAATGATCCAATTTGGATCAAATGTCCACCATCCAAGTTACCACGTAGACTCTATAAGAAACCTCAAGTGACAAATCTTAGCCAAATTGCATTTCTAAACCATTTGGCTCTTAGGCATGCCTTGTCATTGTTCAAGACTACCCGAGGCATACTTGTCTAACCTTTCAACTTCTTATTGCAACCAATAAAAGCTTGCCTAATGTCTGCAGTGCACCTTATCTTCATAAAAGGACACTAGTAACTCTACAACACATCTTGCAAACATGCAAGAGTACCCAAACCAACTTGTCTAACTAACCAACATTCTATTGTGTTTGTCAATACCAATTAATGACCATCGAAGTGATGATACATGGAGTTGCCCAAGGTCCCTCAAAATTAAAACCTTACAACAACCAAATAAATTCACAACACAATCTTTACTTTTCAATACAATTTAATTTTATTAAGGCACATTCTAACTAATAGACGAAATAGGCTTTTTGGTTGGAATTCAGCGATACAATTTTTAATGAGATTGTCATTTGCTGTTGTTTAAAATGCATTTTTGAATGACATTGTCTAACTATTATACATTTTAGAGTTTTTGGCTAGAATCTGACCAAACAATTTTCGGTCAAAACATGATTTTTTGTTGTTTAAAATGTGTTTTTAATTGCATAAATGGATTCAATGCCCTGAAAAACCCCTAGGGCACTCAGATTATGAAGAGTTCATTACTCAAACTTGTGATCTCAACACATCTTTACTGGATTTTGGGCAAATTTGATTTGAAAATATGCTTAGAAAAACTCTAAAATATATAACATATAGACTACAACCTTTTGAATGCATAAATAGATTCAACACCTTGAGAAACTCCCGAGGTACCCAAACTTTACAAATTAAACTTATAATTCTTAAAAATATCTACCAAATTTTAAGCAAAATTAACCACTAAAAAACCAAAAAAAAAAAAAAATTCTTAAACTCCATAAATTATTTATTTTTATAGAGCAAAACTTGAATAAGCATTCTTCCTCATACGAAGACTTTTGTTTATGTCAAATTGCAACTCTGTTTCCTAGGCTTCGATATTACTCAATCGAATTGAATGGCATCTAGACGTGTAGTTTGAGTTATCACGTGATAGAATTAAAAACCCAAATCTTGCCCTTAAAGAGAGGGTATCTCCAGTTCTTCAGCATTAACGGAATTCTTTATGAATTTAAGACTGTAGCGGATCGATGTTGAAAGAACAATGGGAATCTTTTGAAAAGACTTGGACCATTATCTTATTTATTTATTATGTCATACATCATTATCATATGACTACGGAGTGGGGATGAGGTCACCATGACGACAAATATTTAGTTAGAATTTAAATGTGTGAAGGTGTAGGTATTACTTTAAAAGAGAGAAATGGAATAACATATGATTATGATGAGTGGGTTGTTATGGTTTAGGTTTGTTTGCGTCATCATCTTTTAAAATTTTATGGAGAGATCTTCCAAATAATTAGAAAGAGTTTTGGAAAGTTTTTATTTTATTTTATTTTTACTTCAAAGGAATTTAGCTTTTAGCATGTTATTAGTAAATTTTTATGGTTTAGGGTTTGTTTTCTTTTCCGTAAATCAAGTCATAATAAGGGGATTTAAATCTTAGATTTTTTCAGTTTTCACAAATTTCACATTACTTTTATCACCAATTGAGCTGCCCTATTGAACTTATTTATATATTTTTAAAATAACTAAAAAAAATGGACCAATTGAGCTACCCCATAGTTTAAGGAAGAAAGAAAGATCTATCTAAAAAAGAAATATTTTATCTCAAAGACAATTGAATGACTCTTTCAAAAAAGTCAACTCTCAACAAGATTAAAAAGTTTAAAAATCTCATCTTCTAAAAGTTTTTGAAAATAACGGCTATAGCAGGCAACAGGGCCTCAAAGTTTTTCTAAGGGCTAGTAAAGGATCAAGGATTAAACCTTCTCGTAACGATACAATCTCCGTTGTTCAACTTCCCTTTATACAGGGGACCATTGATAAGATTTCTCATATTCCCAAAAAGAACAAAGTTTTTGCTACCTTCAAACCCCTTAATATTATTAGAAATTCTCTTAGATCCATCAAAGACCCTATAAACCCTAAAGACGTGAAAGGAGTCTACTCCATCCCATGTTCTTGTGGGATTCCCTACATTGGGAAAACTGGTCGCTCCATTAACTAGACAATCCAAGAACATGCAACAGATATTAAGCACAACACTCTCGTTCCTCAGCTTTCGCTGAACATGTAGTGAAATCCAATCATCATGTCTACATCGAGGATTCTTGGGTCATTGCTAGAGGTTGATCACTTCCATCATAGGAAGCTTCGAGAAGCCATTGAAATTGAAAAGCATGCTATTAATCTTAACAGGTGCGATGGTTGGAAGCTAAGTAGAAGTTGGATCCCCACCCTCTCTTTGTAAATTGTTTTTTTTTATATATATATATATATATATATATATATATATATATATATATATATATATATATATATATAGATATATATATAGCCATATAGCCATTGAAATTGAAAGGCACGCTATTAATCTTAACAGGGAGCAATGGTTGGAAGCTAAGTAGAAGTTGGATCCCCACCCTCTCTTCGTAAATTGTATATATATATATATATATATATATCTATGATAACTAATTAATTAATTAATTATTTTTAATTTTATATTGCAACATATATCTTCTTTGACCTCCATATTAAAATATTATCCAATATTTTAATACAATAATATTTAAATCTAATTGTTGAATATTATTTATTTTTTAATAATAACCATTTTATAAATATATTAAACTTATTTTTAATGATATATTTACAAATATTCAATTATTTTTACATTATTATTAAATTAATCTAACCAGTTTGAATTCAATATTATTTTAATTAAAAATATTAATAAAATAAAATAAAAATAACAAAATAATAATAAATTTATTCAACTAATTTTTAACGGCTAATTCCTAACAGCTATTTCCTAACGGCTAACTCTGGAACCAAATGCATCCTTGCTATTTAAACATTCTGATTGACTGATTTTTTCACCTTTGTCCTGAGGATGAACCACATTAGATGGTTCGAAATGTCGACCAACAACTCATTATGTGATTAATCCAAAAGAATTTATCAAAATCAGTATGGATCACAAAAGTCTAAAATCAAGCAAGATTAAAAAGATCAAAACTTTAATTAGAAATTCAATGAAAATTTTGGGATATATATATATATATTTTTTTTACAATTACCATTATTATTATTATATTTTAAGAAAGTTTTATGGTAAATCCAATAACCACTTTTTCATGATTCATGGATGGTAAGTGAGGTAAATGTCAATTTTTGGGCTAGATTGTTCTTTGCTTTAGATATTTGCGTTTACAAACTTTTTCATCATTTAAATATTGCATTCACCCCACAACACCATATCATCATTAGCAATTATGTAGAAAGAACAATAACATCAACAGTGCAGTGGAACAATAAAGAATAACAAAAGAAAAACATACACAAATAGGGACACTATGATTTAGGTCAGAGACCAGGAAAAACCCCACAAGGGGGAAAACCCATCCTGTAACAACCCCTGGTTGATTTTCCATGTAAATAAAATAAAACCAAGGTCATGGGACACGTATTGCAAGTTGAATGATGGACAAATATTATAGTGGGCATCACTTGTAGTTTAATAATGAACATGGAAATTGGCAAAGACATTGGCAAAGGCAAAGAGGCAATAAATGATATGTAATTATGAGAAATAAAGGAAAATATGAGAAAAGGAAGGTGAATAGACACAAATATGCATGCAAGGGAAATTAGAGAGAAAATGAAGGAAAAATGAAAAAAAAAGGAAAAAAGAAAAAGGAAAAGAAGAGTCTAGACATCAATGATAAAAAGGCATAAAAGAAACAATTGATATATTTTGACAGTTTGTTGGTTCAACTTTGTTCATTCTATCATACACTCTTGCACATTTAGAGCATTCTAACATTCACTTGGACTTGGAGAGAAGAAAGCAAGTAAAGGAATTCGTGTGCAATGAAAAAGAAGGTTGGATCAACAACTACAACATGAGTACATTGCAGGTAACAGGTTGCATGTGTGATTTCTTTACTGAGATTTGGATGCATGATACATGCATGTGGTTCTCTGGTTATTTGTTGTCATTGGCACAAATATTTTCCTGGATTGACAATGGTTTCAACCTTGCCTCGCCATTTCCTAGATACCAATGATGTAGTGGGTTCCCCGTTTGGATTTTCTAATTGGTTCTGAGCCTCCCTATGGCTGTGGATTGGGATAGAATCTTTGGATCCCTAGAACAACTTGGGTTCCTTGGAGGTTGTGGGTTGAGATGAGAGATCTCTCGAGCCATGTAACAACTTGGGTTCCCTAAAATCTGTGGGTTGAGATAGAATACCTAGAGCCTTGGGCAACTTGGGAAGAGATCAATTTGGTTTGTATTAGTGATTTCAGGATCGGTTAGGTGAAATAACTGTGGTTGAGGGTTGAGGTGGTATGCCTCTGGAAGCCCTGGCTGGTTCTATTTTGGTTTAACCCATATGATCCCACATTCATGCTTGGAATATGGCGCGGGGGTGATTGGATGAAAGAGAGATTTTGGTTCAGCCAATCTATGGTCAGGTGGTATGTGGAAGTCCCTCACTTGGTTGGCTTTTGCATATGTTAATATGAGTTATTTTTGCATTGTGATCTATGAACACTTGTACTGATCATTGTGTTGATTTTATGGCTGATTGTCATGGATTCTATTCTGGTTATATGCTGGTTATGTGCATGGTTATATGATGTGCTCTTACTCTAGATCTTGTTCATGATTCGACAAGTTATTGAATGGTTGATGAATGCATGGGCTAACAAGTGTTGTTGCAACTACTTGAGATGGCATTGGACCTTCTTGGTGATTCTCTGATGAAGTTTAAAAGTTTATGATTAGATATGAATTCATGACCTATAGCTACTATGTTTACTATTTGTTTGATGAAATGTTCTTCATGTATTAGGCATGTCTTGGTCAATATCTTGCTTGAGTATTGATTGTTTAGACTTGTGATCATTGTTGATTGCATTTTGGAAAGTTCTAGGTACTTTTGGGTAGTGGCCTGAAGGCTAGCCCGGAAAAAGTGGCATAGATCTCGCCACTGCATGCACAAAACAAAGAAATTTTGGTAATAACCACATGGACACAGGCTTATGGGTGTGGTTGGAGCCACATAACCGCATGCACATTGTGTTATGGGTGTGGTTGGGTTGTCAAGCTTATGAAAATGAGTTCCAACTTAGGGATTGATCACCAGGGGTGGTTGTCAAGCTGTTGAGTGATCTACTATCCTTGAAGGGTCATAGTATGTGTTCCGGTTTGTAGGCCCCACTTCCATGACTGGAACTTGGAGGTCAGATCATGTCATAGTAACACTCAACTCATGTTTACCGTAGAGAGCTTGGAAAAATTGATAAATGTGGGAGGGCACATTACACATCCAAATTATTATTCTATTAGATATTAATCAATTGTTTAGCTGAGATACAAACTAAAAAATCATGAGATATCATTCCCAATTACATAGGCCACCTAGGGCCAACCCAAATCAATTCAAAACTACATTTGTGAACTGAACAAAACAAATCCAAGAAAGTTGTTGTCATATCACGGGCACATACAAATCACATCTACCACAGTGACACTGTCACACCTACCATCTAACATGTTATCACTGACATCAAGGTCACTATCATAACCATACTGTCATGTCATCGTCACTTTTCATATCAAGATGACTGTCATGTATGCCATATAGAGGTTATTGTCATATTTGCCATATTGAGGACTCTTGTCTCATATCAACGTGACTGATAAGAGTATGTCATTACTGTTATCATTTTTCATCATCAACGATATACTGCTATCAAAGGTTATATTCATCATAAGTATAGGAGCAAGGCCACTGTCAGATGTCATTACTGCTATTCAAGGTCACTATTTCTAGTCAAAGTTCACTCCCATATTATTGCTATATCACTGCTCTTCACAGTTCACTGTGATATCCATCAAGATTAGTGTCACCCCAAGTATCATTGTGGCACATCATATCTTGTCTGCCATACATGTTACTGTTTATACATCAATTGTAGGGTCATGTTGTCACCATTACAACACCCTCCAAAAATTCACTACATTCAAATTTTAGAGCCTGCCAAAATGTTATTTCGAGTGTTGCTTTGGTCGTCAAGTGTTGCTTCAAGTCATTTCACATGTCTCAAGTGTTCTTGATCATTCCCAAAGTGTCGTTGCATTGCTTCGAACATCTCTGGTGCACTACATGGTTATAATGCCTTTATTTGTGGTAAAACGACACTTATGGTAGTAGTGGCGCACACTTAGGCTTTTGTACTTGGGGAGTGTTTGTAAATTGGCGTTTTGATGTATATTTCTCAGTTCTTGATCCTGCCTAAGTTTTCCTAATGAGTTTCTATGTGTCAAACTTGATTTTACTCTTAACTCATGATGTTGCCTTTGTTATAACCTCCTAGACTTAGACAAAACTTTTGGTTCTCAAGGCTAGCTCAATAAGGCCAAGAAAGTGCATGACACACTCTTAAGCTTGAGTCGAGACCCCTTCCCTATTCAGAGTGCACCCTGTGCCCTCCAAGAGAATATGGCACACTCCGAAGAAAAATTCCCTCATTCCTTTCCCAAATTGCACCCTTAAATCAAGCCTTCCTCCTAGTAGGGTGCATGGCGCACCAATAGTGATCAGGGATCCCCCCTTTGGCCTTCAGTAGTGCGTGCTGTGCCCATCCAAGTGCACAACACATCATCAAGCCTCAGTCGGGCACTCATTCTCTCTTTAGGATGTGCCCTTCACCCTCCACCAAGTCCTCACCTTTCACTTGAGTGCATGGTGCAGAAACAAGACTTAGTGGCCTTCCTTTATCCTTTAGACTTGCGCCTCACGCCCTCCATTAAGCCCCTTCTTTCTTGTTGAGCACACAACACATCCCCAAGCCTTAAATACTTAGTCCTTCCTCCTTGGTAGTGCGCCTGAGTCTAGAAGTTTCCCTTGTTCTTCCCAGACACACTATTAAACCATGAAAAAAAAATTACATGAAACATTTTAGAATAAGAGATTTTTCAGACTAATGTTTTCTTACCATCAATGATCTTAGCTGCAGGTATTCTAGAACAACATGGTGAGGATGCATGAAGAGATATGTCAAAGAGGGAATTCAAAGAAAACATTCAAGGACAAAGAACACATGAAGCGACTAGATGAAGAGCATTGAAATCCCGATGATCGAAGCAGTCCAAAGGCTCCATGTGATCAAAGACCCTTTGGAGGGTAAATGCATTAAAAAAATGGAAGTTACACACAAGCTTGAAGATAAAAGTGGCAACATTGTCACCTTTCAAGAAATTCCATGTCATCAGTCACTATGAGTCCACCCATGATGATGTGGAAATCATGATGTAGTTATTGTAAAGACAAAGAAGTGGAAGTCCAAGAGTCATGTATGGAAAAAAGAGCCACATGAAGAAGTCCAAATGACACATGTAATTCCAAAAGTCACATGTAATTCCAAAATTCATTGAGAAGTCCAAGAGTTGTATAGAAGTCCAAAGGTCATTAGAATTTGAAAAGTCACGTGAGAAGCTCAAGATTCACGGGGATATGAAAGGTCATGCCTCTAGTTATTAAAGAAGCCTCATTTCTCAAGAAAATAAATTTTTACCTTGGCTTCTCCTACAAGGCATTAGAGAGATAGAGATAGTACTTTTGGGGAGCTAACGCTCCACTATTGGAGCTAGTGATGTTCATTGTATTCATGTATCTTGGAACTTTTACTTAATACTTGAAGCCATTCGACCAACACATTTTCATGCATGGATCGTGGATGGTTTGAGACTATTCTCCTAATGTTTGCAGTTTATTTTGGCTATCACATGTACTAAAGTAATTGAACTATTTTAGTGACTTTAGTGCTCAACTTGTTGGGAATTTGTTGTGATGATTTTAATGATCGTAGCATCTATGTGAACTGTTTTGATTGATGTCTAACGATTCTTCCCTGTTTATGCGCGTGCGTGTTTACTAGATTAATACTACTACTTTTATTTTAGAGACTCACTTTCCTTCATTGCAGTGAAAGAACTTTGATACATTTACAGTCAAACATTCCACAAGGCACACTCTCTTGCTCATTCAAAAGCACACATGAGCTACTCTCTCATTCTAATTACTTAAGCCAAGGAAAATATTTAAGTTAATGGTAGTTGGGCCATATTTACAAATGGGAATCCTACACCAAATGGTGTGAGGTCTAATTGGGACCTCGTATCTGGGAGATCCCTTGTACGTTGGCAAGTTCCAACACCGTCAACATTCTGGCACTAGAAGGAGGGAAACCAATTTTTTACGGATGATAACTCATCACATCCCAATCATTCATCTTTGGACCATGTAGTAATTTCTCGAGTTCCAACCCATATCCTATTCCTGAGGTAGGAGGGTCTTCTCAACATGGTTGAGAGTTAGCCTGTGAAGTTACTTATGATAAAATCTTGGAAATTCGAATTATTACCCATTAGTTTGCAAAATCTATCAGTTTACTTCCCGTTGCTCATAATATTCCTCATCACCCCAAGAATAAAGAAATAACTCATATTGGTGTATTGGTTAAATCATTGGAAGACTTGATTTTTTCCAATCTTAAGGAATTAGAAGAGTCTTCAAAAGACAAAATCTAGCTAGAGATGCTTCCACCTATTAACAAAGAGTATGAGGTAGATCTTGTTCTTTCTGATGAAGAACAATAGAAAACTGATTTTAAGTTTAACGCAGGCTTGAATGCTGAAGGAGAAGGCTCATCAGATTTAGAAAGGAGGAGGAATAAGGGGATGAAGACTTGGCTGATCAAGACTTAGATTGGATGGCTCAAGGGCCACTTGATCTTCTGGATAATCTTCATAGAATGCATAAACATCCAGAGAAGTTTCTATCAAATTTTGATCCTAACAATACCGCTCAGGCAAAAGACCATCTTGATGATTTCTACATGCATCTGCGAATGCTAGAGGTACGATATGATCATGTTGCTTGTAGGCTCTTTCCTTTCACTCTAGAAGGTAGAGCAACAATATGGTATCATAGTTTGCATGCTAATTCAATCCATGGTTGGAGGGAGTTTAAGAATTTCTTTTTTGAGAAATTTGTCGATGATAGAACTCCCACCATGCTACTAAAAGAGCTTGAAAATATTAAGATGGGGGAAAATTAGAAGATCAAATATTGCAATCAAAATTTTAACGTACATTGAACAATTTTCCTCTAAACACACAACCTCATGATTCTATTAATATAGATTATTATAGAGCTACCTTTCCAACAAACATTTATGTCTTTGTTAAGAGATTCGTAAAGGAGACATTGGCTTTAAACTTTGCAGAAGCAATCATCGTGGAGAAAGACTTGCATGCCATTGGAGCTATTACTAATGACGAAGAATCTAAAGACCCCAAGGAGATTGGTAAGAAGTCTTAGGCCTCTTATAATAAGGCTAAAGAAAATGATTTTGCTGATATTTAAAGATTGAATAAATATTTAAAGTCACTCACTAATGAAGTCTCAAAGTTAAAGAGAGAGTCAAGCTAGGCCTCTACCAGCAGAAAGACCCCTAAATAATTTTTATTCATAAGGAATAACAATAACTAATTGGATGAATATTCCTAGAGCTAAAATGTTGTGTTAAATGTAGAAAGTATAGGCATGGACAACTATTTCTCCTTCCACAAGGAATGGAATTCAGATAAAACTTGCTACAATGTAACCACAACATGACCAATTTGGCAACCCATATTGTTGATACATTACTAGTAGATGAGCAACCTTAGTAGGCATAGGAAACAAATGAGCCTAGCACGTCTGAGGAAAGTATAGGTATTGGACACTCAGTAAATGTTTTTGATTTCATTCTCAATACTGACAAGAAAAGTGCCGAAGAACCACCTGAAAGTGAAGCCCCCCCTTAGAAACCAACCTGTTGTTATAATTTGAGGAGCAAATGGCCTGTTTCTGAGCAGTGATTGACAAGGCAGGAGCTAAAGAAGAAATTGATAAGAAGGATCTCACCACCAGCCAATCTTGCTCAAAATACACAAAACAAGTCTAGAAATGCTACTAATTCTAAGAAGACTTCCTCTAGTAGTAAAAATAAGTCTATCACTCTGGAAGCTTCAAAGAGAGCTACTCCTCCAGACAATTCATCACTGCCTATCAGAAATGAGACTATTGATTATAACATCATTGAGGACATGAAAAGAGATCATGCCAACATTTCCATTTATGAGCTCGCAAATATAGCAGGTTAGTGTGAGGTAGTTTTCCAAGCCTTCTCACAACTTTCATCAGGTGACAGATTTTACTTCTCAAACGGTGTCTGGTAAGTCTCTTGGAACTCTCGAATATGTGGTCAACGCTGTAAATTTAGATACTAACACTCTCTTCCCCCCATTTTTGTTAACTATTGAAATCTTTAATTACAATGTCCATAATTGTTTGGTTGATTCAATTGCATCTGCGAATGTAATGCCATTATCTGTCGCTAAGAAAATTAATGCTAAATGGGATAAAACTGATGCACAAATCATTCAGCTGGATAGATCACTTGTCCCGACCGTTGGTGAAATGAAGAATGTTATTATTTGTTTGTCATTGGACCACAGGTACACCAATGCATAAAAAATGTAATTGTGGACATCCCTGAAGCCTATGGCTTATTCTTGAGCAGTGATTGGTCTAGTAAATTACAAGTCTATTTTGCAACGAATTGGTCACACTTATGGCTTCCATATAAAAGAAAAAACAACCAGATTCAAGTGGAAAGTGAGTCCTATATGAAATGTATTGTGACACCACTTGAGGGTCATAATGAGACTATTGGCTTTGTAGACCTAATCTTTGGAAATTGTTTCTTGGAAATTGATCACAGGTGTTATTAAGCACAACCATCACTCGTCCCACAAAATAAACAGTTGGAGTTCCTTCCTTGTACTCCAAATGGTGCTAATGAATCTTGTACTATAGATGTATATAGTAATAATAATATATGAACCAATTTAGTAGCTGATAATGTTTGGACTATGTACTTTGATGGTTCAAAAACTTAGGATGGTTTTGGAGCTGGTTGCATTGTCATAGACCCATATAATAGGAAGTATATACTATCATGCCATTTGGAGTTTGAGTGCAAAAAAAATACTGATGAATACGGAGAAATCGTTCTTGGATTAAAGAAATCCATTGACTCGAAGGTATAAATCCTCAAGGTAATTGGTGACTCAAAAGTGGTTGCTCGCCAAGTACGGAAAAATATCCACTGTATTTCACCAAGTTTAAAAAACTACCAACATGAGATACTACATTTTATGGCTAATGTGGACATGTTCAAAGATGTGGTCATCGAAGAAGATGAGCACGACAAGGCTTTGTAAGAAGTAACTGATGCAATGAAAGGCAATACTATGCCTAAAGGTGTAGTGTCCCTAGAAAAATTATATGACCTGCAAAACCAGTTCAGAGGACCAATTAATACTAAAAATCAGAGCTCGAAGTTGTCATATAAACAAGTCAACCTGGGAACTCTAGATGATCTAAAATATGTAAACCTCGGTACATGTTGTTCTTTGCAAGAACGACAAACATTCATTCACCGTTCCAAATAGTACCGAGATGTGTTTTCATGGAATTACTGATCCATATTTATGAAGGAACGAAATAAAATACATATATGAACATAAACACAAAGATAAAAGTAAAATGTAACTTCAATTCATTAATAACAAAGCACTGAAAACTGTTTACATGCAACATGGAAATAAATTAGCTCAGGCGATGGTAGCTTATCTCTGAGAATAAATGTGGCAACTACATGCCTTATGAAGTGTGTTACAATGAGGTTTGAAGGTCTATTTATTATTGAGAAACAATGAAAAATCCTAAAAATCCAAAAACCTAACCCTAGGAGATGAAGCACCAGAAATATATGGGCCCTGTTGGGGTAAATTAGTACATCAACTTCCCGGGGTTGTAACTTGGGAATACAATCTCGGTTTGATGCATAAGATACCTTGTTAGAAAGATCTCTCTGAGAAAAACAAATTTCGACTACAAGACATTACTACAAGCTATTGGTTTGCTCATTTTAAATAAAGAACATCATTTAGGGCCTCAAAACAACTTTACAAGTTAAGGACCTGAAAAACTGCCAAAAATAGTAAACTATGCTACAATTAAGGAAATTGAAAGAAACAATAGTCGGGGTCCAAGTGGAATAGGTGGGTGGCCACCAATATCCACCTAGATCAGTCCCCCCCACTTAGGAAGTTGTTGTAACTTATTTTTACTCTTAGAATTGTTTTACAAATTTCTATTGATTTCAAAAAAATAGAAAAATAAAAAATAAGAAAAGAAATGAAAAATGAAAAAATAAAAAAGAAAGAAACAAAAAAAAGAAATAAAAGAAAAAAATTAGAGATAAATAAAAAATATTTATAAAAAAAATAAAGAAGTATTATTATGCATGAGAATAAGCGAGCAAATTTAAATGTTGCTCATTGTATTTTTAATTCAGAAATTAAATAGTAGTTTTTCAATAATATATTGTAAATAAATCTTTGATTTGACTTGCCACCGACGATGATAACCTTCATGCAGATTTTAACGGTTAGGATTGCACGCACTGAGATCAATGGCAGCAATTTGATTGCGATACCCACTGCACTCCCGATAATTAACGGAGGGGGGGGGCTTCTAAAAAGTGGTTTCCCCTATCCCATTCTGGCATACGTGTCACACTCTCATCGATTTCAAGGCCTCCCTTACCTCAAACCACATACTTATGCTACCCCACCCCCCCTGCAAAACCTCTTTTCCCTTTGCTAGCCTTTCCACTATTTTCTAGCCTTTGCAAACTCTCCACTATTTCTAGTCATTACTATCCCTCCTGATAAATTGACCAGATGGCTGTTATGGAATTAATCACTCTCGCCAATGTTCGATTCATTCAATTCCTCATGCCATTAATGGTTAACACACCAAAAATGCATTATGAACATCATAATAAAACTATTATCCTTCCTAAATTAAATTATTTCACCTTCCACTTGCAACCAAAGCATTATGAAAGTGATTTGAGCAAACTCCTATGACCATCAACTATCAGTCGCCATCACTCCCGAGTAAAATTATCAATCATTTCCTGTGATTTTATTCTTTCCAAAATGGCCAACCATAAGGGAAAATCCAAGGTATCTGTCGAGAGTCCCCTCCTACCCCCTGTAATTAACCTAGATGAACTACCTCTCATCGACACCCAATTCAAAATCACAAAAACCCACTGTGAATTTGATCTATATGAGCTTCACAATTGGGAATTCTAGAAGTATGAGGATGCCAAAGATGAATTCTCCTTCTGGGAATCCTTGCTCCCTTAGTTTTGTTTCCCCCAGACCCATCATTTCCCAGAATTTGTCACTTGGTGTGAAGCCCGATACCTCCCAAGTCAAAGAGCTATAATTGCTAGAAATAATGAAATTTTGTTCTCCATAACCTCTGAATCAATATGTCAAGCCCTGTAATTAAATCCGTAAGACTCCCTTCACCCTTTTTTCTAGTGATGGACTTATGGATATTTATCAGAATCTTACTTTATGACAGAGAGCCCATATTTTTGAGTGATTCCTACTTGAGAATTTTGAATTGCCTAAGACAAATCCACCTTATTCCTTTGCAGCATTTCCTGAGATGTCTAGGACAGTAATTTCCATTGTTAATTGTCTATTAGGGTATCTAATTATCAGTGGGTAGACGAAGTTATCCTAGGGTTTCTATCAATGTTTTCATCCAACAAGAAACCCTCAATTATGTTAAATTTCAATCAATTCTTGTCAGATATAATTCATGATCAGTTTCTCAAGTTCAATGTTGAAGGATCATTCAAGCACCAAATAATTTTCAAGGATCATTCAAGGATCAGAAAGATTCATTTTCCCTCTATAGAAATTAGATGCTGAAGGAAAGCCACAGTTAGTAATTCATTGGACCTCATTAGTGAGGAAAAATTCTGAAGACTACTCTTTCAATGACTTTGTCAACCAATTCTTGCATATGGCACTTTGTTTGTTACGCAGTGATCATTAGGGGAATTTTGAGGTCTAAAATGGGTCTCCTAAAGAAATTATAAAATAATAGTGGAAATAATAAAATAAGATTAGATTACATCATCAAATTTTAGAGGGAAAAAATAAAAATCTATTTTTCAACTCGTATTTTCAACTTATCTCCCTATGGGTTTACTCAAATTTCGAGTAGAAACACTCGTTGGATGAAACATTTGGTTCCTCATTCAAGGAGTACCCATGTTTCATAATTTTGATGGACCCTACTACACGAAAAATGAGAAATACATGAAAAACGTGATTGCAATCACATTTTTTCATGTATTTCTCATTTTTCGTGTAGCAGGGTCCATCAAAAGTATGCAACATGGGTACTCCTTGGATGAGGAATTAAATTTTTCATCCAACGAGTACTCTCGCTCAAAATTTGAGTAAAACCTTAGGGAGATAAGTTGAAAATATGAGTTGAAAAAGTAGTTTTATTATTTTATTATTTTTTAATCTTTTTACTTTTTTACTCCAAAAATGGTGAATCATCCCCCATGGTTGACATCATCATCTTGAATCATATTGGTTCTTATAAAGTTTATTTTGGTTGTACATTTTTCTTAGGAGGCCCATTTTAGACCTCAAAATTCCCCTAATGATAGTTCCCAGGATTTCTACAGAGATAAAAAAGATTCTACACCAAAGTGAGCAGTCCAAAATTGGAGACTGGTATCAATACCAGAACTTTTCAGAGATTAGAATCTTATAGATTACCAATTTTTCTTGCTATGAGTATTTTTTCCTTAGAATTTATTAGGCAAAGAATGAGCATGGATGATATACATTTTGTGTCAAGAAAAAATAAAGATCAGTTTAAATTAAAGGCATAGATTGGTCCATTTATTGTTAACACTAGAGCAATAGAAAAGGAAGTAGACATTCTACTTAAACAAATGAAATTCAGACTCAGTTTCAGTTGGCCTTATGACCCCCTGGGAGTGATTTCAAATATAAGGACTGAGCAAAAGTAAACACCTTATGTACACACATAAAAGCGAAAGATCGAACAATTTGCAAACATAGAAGAATGAGAAGAAAACACTCTGCAAGAAACTAAAGAGCAGACCTCCAGCTAGACAACATTGGAGACTCCAAGACCGAAAGAAAAAGAGCTTAAACGACCAAGAGAAAGTGTATCACCTACAAGTTCAACACATAAAGCATCTGGTTTCAAAGTTTTCTGTTAGAAAATTATATATTAAAGAGCAATGGAACACATAAAATATTGCAGAAATATAAACATAGAAAACACATAAAACAAGAGAGACACAGAAATACGTGGTTCACCTAGTTTGGGCTACGTCCACGGAGAAACAACCAGTCCTTCCTTTTACATTATCCAGCAAATTGAAGAGATACAACCTACAACAGATCTGCTGTAATTCCCTCTTCGCTGTCAATCTCCTCTCTCTTCCTCACTCATAATACAGATCTACATAGACGCAATACAATTCCCTCATATATAGCGAGGGGTTGCCTTCTAGGGAAAAAAACCCTAAATTAAACATAATTTCTACCATCAAATCTCCGCCTAATGAGCGGCCTAGATTGACTATGAAATTACAACATTTTACAAGGCAATTTTACATCTATTTTTAGCTTCGGGGGCGCTGCCCCTGATCCCCCTGCCAAGGGGGGGCTCCAAAGGTCGCAACCGCCCCCCCCGGACCCCCCATGTAGCGAATATATTATGGGCAGCGTTGCTGCCCCATTACGAACTGGGGTCCAATGTGGTGATACCTTTGAATACAGAAGATAATCATGCTCCACACCCAACAATCTCCCACTTGGAGACTGATTATAGCAACACCACTACTGCTTCATTTGCTGGCCAATGACTCCACTTTGGACCTAGCTGTTTCTCATCTTCTTCATCATACTTGAAGACCAATTGAAACTGAGCATATTCTCAGTTTCTCCCAGGTTACAACTTTTGTTAACATATCTACAAGATTCTGGATAGTGTGTATCTTTTCCAGCTTCAATTGTCCATGTTGAAAAGTGTGCAACAAGAAATGCCTATTGAGAATGCAGCAAGATGATGGAGCTTAGTGAAAAGAGTCGCCTTCACTAAGTGGGCTCGCATGCAAATTATGGCGCAAGTTCTATTTTTGGATCCCAGCAGGGATGATCACAGCAGGAGTGACCATAGCAGGGATGATCACAGCAGGAGTGACCACAACAGGGATGATCACAACAGGAGTGACCACAGCAGGAGTGATCACAGCAGGAGTGATCACAGCAGGAGTGATCAAAGTCTATTTTTAGACTGGCTGTCAAAAATAGAAAAGTCAAATATTATTGTCTCATAATAATATTTGGACTATAAACTTGATCTTATTCTCTTGGAGCACTTCAGTTTGAGCTACAGATGTGGCACATGCAGCTGTCAGAAGGAAATACATTTTTCTTATGAGTCAGTTGAGTTGTTGCATGCATGACTTCAGTTAGAACTCAATCAGTTGAGTTTGGTGGAGTTGATTGTAGAGTTGATGGAGTTGTGTTCAGTTTGACTTGGTTAAACTAGTTGTAATTAGTCTAACTGCAAATAGAATAATGATGAGTTGTTAAACTAATTATTAACTCATAATGCAACTATAGAATACATCAGTTAACTCAGTTGCATGTCAGTGCATGTTCAGTTTAGCAGGGACAGGTGTTAGAGGATCAGATTGCTATCAGTTGTGACTATAGCTGTGCATGATGATTTGCGCAATCAAAGGGATTGAGTATGCCAATGAATTGGCCAATACCAAGAATTGTAGCCTGTGCTCACGTCCAACACAGTGTGAGTGATTCTTTGCAGGTGAAATACGAGTTTGGTAAACCATTCTCATGAGTTCTTGAGCAGGTATTGAGCTGGAGAGGCAGGCAAGCAGTGAATAGATTTGGAGATCAGATCTGAGCTGTATTGTGTGTAACAGGTGGAGCTGGTACTGTATTGCTTGTGATAAGCATTGTAATTTGTAATGTTACATGATTCAATCACTATAATATACAGATAGTTGGGGTTTTTAGCGAGATGCTTTCCCTGGGAAAATACTGTGTTGATATGTGTGATTGATGCTTCTATGTACGCCTGTGAATGTTTCTGCTTCTGTAAATTGATGATCAACGTAGAGGAGGTTATGTATTATGCATGTTCCGCTTATAAGTGTATAATCAGGATAATCTCTGAGAATATGTGTCATATTATTCAAAATTTCTACATTTTATCAGAGCTAGATAATTGTAGAAAAAGTTTCTACATGGTATCAGAGCTGCTTGATTTGTAGAAGAGATTTTTACAGGATATCAAGCGAGGATTGATCATCAGATCTATTATTCAGGAAGCGTTTACATTTTATTTCTTTAGGTAGAGTCTGTAATCGGGCCAGGTAGCCTCTAGATTCATCCTTCTTTTGGAAGGTGAGATATCCGGTGAATGCCCAGACAGTCAATCTCTGTACAAGAAATACTTTGTTCTCACGAATTCTAGATCAGAAGCGGTTGAGTTTTGAGCTGGTGGAATTCGAATTTAATTCCAAATCAAGAGATAAAACTCAGAAACATTCAGTGTGAGAATGGAGACAGTATGCCCCAGTATCTCACGAAGTTCACCCAATGCCGGGATGAGCTGGGAAGTGTGGGGGTGACTGTCGGATAAGGATGATGAGTCTAGCACTCCTTGACCTTCTTGAGAGTCGGCATAGCTACCAGGACTCGGTGAATGGAAGGGAGAAACTGCCAAATTGGGAACGACTATGGTCGGATTTGATGCAGGAGGAGATTAGATGGAGCACCAGAGACGGTTCTTCATCCATGCAGGATGAGGAGAACTGTGCCTTAGCGAGTAAGGTGAAGAAGGGGAAGGAGAAGGTTTCTCTTTTCGAATCTTGTTCTTCTAGTGATGGGAAGAATGTTGACAAATCGAAGGTGAGATGCTTTCGTTTTCATGAGATTGGTTCACAGGTCAGGAACCTGTATGCTCTTGAGGTTCAAGATGCATGCAAAGCCTTGAGCAGTGAGGCAATTGATGGAGACTTGGTGGTTGAGAGGGAAGGTATGTTACCTTTCAACATGCAGAGCCAGAAGAAGTCTCAGACGATTGTGGAGGAGCCACGATTGGTGCAGTAACTTCAGGAGGTTGTGGAGCAGCCACAACAAGGGAAGCTGAGAGGAGATCGAGTAGAGACATCTACTCATCCAGAGACCTCCAGTAGGGGGAAACTTCGAGCTAGGTGGGTTGAGGGATCGCATGCAGCCATACCTCCAGGTAGGAGGTGGGGTGATGTGGATTGATCGTCACAAGGAGGAGGGGCAAGATCCTTGAGGTACCCAACCTCTTGGATGAGACCTTGCTACGGGAGCCCCAGATGTGTAGTAGCAGGAACTGACTGATTGGGTAGAGACAGATGCAGATGGAGCGGCAGAGAGAGCGACAGTGCAGGGAATCCCAGGACAACGCATAACTAGCAGGCTGCAGCAATGCGAGAGGCACAGGTGTTTTGCACAGTGCTAGGTGGCACAGAGAGGTGTGCAATGGTGCGAGATGCATGGAGATGTTGCAGTAGCGTAGATGTCAGAGAGGGAGCACTTGTCAGCAGCAGGTAGAGCTTCAGCATCAGAGGATGTTTCTAGCCCAACAGGGAGGTCAGTTGGGAGGTGCAGTGCGGATGCAATGTTGGGAGATAGAACTAGCAGCAGCACAGATGCAGTCAGAGATCAAAGTGACAGAGGCTAGAGCAGTCAGACACTGAAGAGCATAGAGATGCAGAGTTTTCAGTCGACAGAGGCAATAGTAGTCAGAGACTTTGATGACAGAGCAAGTGGACCGACCATATGTGTTGCATGGAGAACATTCCAGAGTTACAGGATCGGGTTTGAGAGGAAGCCTTTCTTGTTGAGAGGGAGTGTTGAAAAGTGTGCAACAAGAAATGCTTGTTGAGAATGCAACAAGATGATGGAGCTTAGTGAAAAGAGTCGTCTTCACTAAGTGGGCTCGCAGGCAAATTATGGCGCAAGTTCTATTTTTGGATCCCAGCGGGGATGATCACAGCAGGAGTGACCACAGCAGGGATGATCACAGCAGGAGTGACCACAACAGGAGTGACCACAGCAGGAGTGATCACAGCAGGAGTGATCACAGCAGGAGTGATCAAAGTCTATTTTTAGACTGGCTGTCAAAAATAGAAAAGTCAAAATTATTGTCTCATAATAATATTTGGACTATAAACTTGATATTATTCTCTTGGAGCACTTCAGCTTGAGCTACAGATGTGGCACATGCAGCTGTCAGAAGGAAATACATTTTTCTTATGAGTCAGTTGAGTTGTTGCATGCATGACTTCAGTTAGAACTCAATCAGTTGAGATTGGTGGAGTTGTGTTCAGTTTGACTTGGTTAAACTAGTTGTAATTAGTCTAACTGCAAATAGACTAATGATGAGTTGTTAAACTAATGATTAACTCATAATGCAACTATAGAATACATCAGTTAACTCAGTTGCATGTCAGTGCATGTTCAGTTCAGCAGGGACATGTGTTAGAGGATTAGATTGCTATCAGTTGTGACTATAGCTATGCATGATGATTTGCACAATCAAAGGGATTGAGTATGCCAATGAATTGGCCAATACCAAGAATTGTAGCCTGTGCTCACGTCCAACACAATGTGAGTGATTCTTTGCAGGTGAAATACGAGTTTGGTAAACCATTCTCATGAGTTCTTGAGCAAGTATTGAGCTGGAGAGGCAGGCAAGCAATGGAATAGATTTGGAGATCAGATCTGAGCTGTATTGTGTGTAACAGGTGGAGCTGGTACTGGATTTCTTGTGATAAGCATTGTACTTTGTAATGTTACATGATTCAATCACTATAATATACAGATAGTTGGGGTTTTTAGCGAGATGCTTTCCCTGGGAAAATACTGTGTTGATATGTGTGATTGATGCTTCTATGTACGCCTGTGAATGTTTCTACTTCTGTAAATTGATGATCAACGTAGAGGAGGTTATGTATTATTCATGTTCCGCTTATAAGTGTATAATCAAGATAATCTCTGTGAATATGTGTCATATTATTCAAAATTTCTACAGTCCATCTTCCAATGCCGACCGTATGAAATGGTACTTGAGCTGTATATGTTTAGTCTTGGAATGAAATGCAGAGTTCTTTGCAAGATGTATGACACTCTGGCTGTCACTGTATAACCTGCCCAACTCCTGCTTCTTACCCAATTCATCTAGAAAACTTTGTAACCAAATCATTTCTTTACTAGCCTCTATAGCAACAACATACTCTGCTTCTGTTGTTGAGAGTGCAACAACACTTTGCAGTTTTGAGACCCAACTGACAGCTGTTCCACCTACAGTAAACACATACCCTGTTGTGCTCCTCCTGTTATCTCTATCACCCACCATATCTGCATCAACTTATCCCTGTAGAGAAATTTTTGAACCACCAAAGCATAATGCTTGATTTGTGGTACCTCTCAAATGCCTGAGAATCCACTTCACCGCCATCCAATGTTCTTTTCCTAGATTGTTCATGTACCTGCTTACAACTCCCACTGCATGTGCAATATCAGGCCTTGTGCAGACCATTGCATACATTAAGCTTCCAACTGCTGATGTATATGGAACTTTAGACATATGAGCCATTTCTTTCCGAGTCTTGGGACACTCCTCCTTACTTAATTTGAAATGGCTAACCAAAGGTATACTAACTGGTTTTGCATTCTGCATATTAAACCTTTTCAACACTTTTTCTATGTACTCACTTTGAGACAATGTTAATTTGCGATTCTTCCTGTCTCTAGTTATTCTCATACCAAGGATTTGTTTTGCAGCACCCAAATCCTTCATTGCAAATGAGTTCGGCAATTTTCTTTTGAGCATATTTATTTCCTGCATGTTAGAACCTGCAACAAGCATGTCATTTACATACAATAACAATATAATATAGCTGCCATCATTTTGCCTTTTGAGAGAAACACAATGATCAAAGTGACATCTAGTATAACCTTGGTTGAATTGAGGCTTCTGTGATCCATAACAATTATCAGAAGAAGTTTCGGCGTAAATCACATTCAGAAAATCGTTGCCGACGCGTTTCGAACCAACCAGTGTGGTTCATCGTCAGGACGAGTTGAAGAAAACAGATCTAGCTTTGCATGTTAAATAGGCTGTGCAGAGCCTCCAACGACTAACTTGACCAACGGCTAATTTTGACCTAGGGATCAAAGTCAAAACACTATTTTAATAATTTAAATGAAGTTAGTTAATTCGGTGACCATACCTTTAAGATATACCAAAAATATATATAAAAATAATTTAATCGGTGTTTAAGTTAGTTAAAGAGGTAACATTTAAAATTAAAAATTATAAGTTAATGGGATTTAGTTATACGGAAGAAATTTAATATAATAGTTAGTTAGACTAAATAAATAGGGAACAAAAATAATAGAGATTAAATTAAATAAATAAAATGCACGTATATAAAAACAATAGATAAATAAATAAATTAATAAAATAATAATAATAATAAGAATAATAAAAATAAATAAATAAATAAATAATAATAATAAAAAATAAATAAATTTAATTTAATTAAAAAATTAAATAATAATAATAATAATAATAATAATAATAAAAAATAAATAAATAAATAAATGAATAATTAAAAATAAAATAAAAATGAAAAATAAAAGATAAAAATAAAAAGAATAATGATAACAATAATAATAATAATAATAATAATAAAATAAAATAAAATAAATAAAAATAAAATAAACATGAAAAAAAAAAAAAACCACACAAATTGAAAAGACGGAGAAGGATAGGTAAAAGACCATTAGAGACTAGAGAGCAAAAAATAATGAGAGGTCGAAAGGAATGAGGGGGGGGGGGGGGGAACGGAAAATAAAGACTAGGAAGAAAGGGCAGGGATCCAACAGCTACTGATCTTCCAACCATCATCTCTATTGAGATTGTTAGGCCTTCTTTCAATCTCAATAGCTTCCCTGAATTTACGATGATGAAAATGAGCAACTTTGGCAATAACCTTGGCCTCCTCTATACACACCTGATGCTTGGTCTTTTCCGCATGCTCTGCTAACGCGGAAGACTTGGTTCTCCCATGTCTTAGGTCCGCTGCATGTTCGCTGATCCTCTGATGGATGGAGCGCCCTGTTTCCCCGATATAGGGGGTCCCGCACGAACAAGGGATCAAGTAGACACCCTTCATGTCCTTAGGGTCAACGAGATCTTTCACCGATCGGAGGGATTTACGAATGGTGTTGAGGGGCCTAAAGGTTGAAGGAATATCATACCTCCTAAGGATCCGAGCAATCTTGTCCATGGTTCCCTGGACATAGGGAAGATTGACCCCTAGATGTCGCTCCTTCAGATCTTTTTTAATAGACACATTTTTAGAGGCTTTAAGGAAAGCCTTCTGACCAAGGCGCCTACTATAGCCATTCTCAACAAAGACATTAAGGAGATGGGATTTTTCTTTATCAAAGCTCTCATGATCAGAAATCCTAAGGGCCCGAGTAGCGAGGGTGTTAAGAACACCCAACTTTTGAGCAGGGAAATGATTGGAATCAACATGAAGATACTGCTCAGTATGGGTTTTCTTCCGGAACACCGAGTGGGAGAGAGAGCCATCCTTATTCTTAGATAAAAGAATATCCAGGAAAGGGAGGCAACCATTCACCTCTTTTTCCATGGTGAACTTAATGGCAGAGGACTGATAGTTGAGGTGATTGAAGAAGAGATCCAGTTCCTTTTGGCCATGGGACCAGATGACATTAGTGTCATCTACATACCTTTTCCATAGCTTGGGAAGGAGACGAGCCAAGGCTAAAGCTTTGGCTTCGAAATCTTCCATAAAAAGATTCGCAACAATAGGGGAAAGGGGGGAGCCCATGGCAACACCGCAGGTCTGCTCAAAGAACTCACCTTCCACTTTCTTCTGTTTCGAGGGTGAGTTCTTTGAGCAGACCTGCGGTGTTGCCATGGGCTCCCCCCTTTCCCCTATTGTTGCGAATCTTTTTATGGAAGATTTCGAAGCCAAAGCTTTAGCCTCGGCTCGTCTCCTTCCCAAGCTATGGAAAAGGTATGTAGATGACACTAATGTCATCTGGTCCCATGGCCAAAAGGAATTGGATCTCTTCTTCAATCACCTCAACTGTCAGTCCTCTGCCATTAAGTTCACCATGGAAAAAGAGGTGAATGGTTGCCTCCCTTTCCTAGATATTCTTTTATCTAAGAATAAGGATGGCTCTCTCTCCCACTTGGTGTTCCGGAAGAAAACCCATACTGAGCAGTATCTTCATGCTGATTCCCATCATTTCCCTGCTCAAAAGTTGGGTGTTCTTAACACCCTCGCTACTCGGGCCCTTAGGATTTCTGATCATGAGAGCTTTGATAAAGAAAAATCCCATCTCCTTAATGTCTTTGTTGAGAATGGCTATAGTAGGCGCCTTGGTCAGAAGGCTTTCCTTAAAGCCTCTAAAAATGTGTCTATTAAAAAAGATCTGAAGGAGCGGCGTCTAGGGGTCAATCTTCCCTATGTCCAGGGAACCACGGACAAGATTGCTCGGATCCTTAGGAGGTATGATATTCCTTCAACCTTTAGGCCCCTCAACACCATTCGTAAATCCCTCCGATCGGTGAAAAATCCCGTTGACCCTACGGACATGAAGGGTGTCTACTTGATCCCTTGTTCGTGTGGGACCCCCTATATCGGGGAAACAGGGCGCTCCATCCATCAGAGGATCAGCGAACATGCAGCGGACCTAAGACATGGGAGAACCAAGTCTTCCGCGTTAGCAGAGCATGCAGAAAAGACCAATCATCAGGTGTGTATAGAGGAGGCCAAGGTTATTGTCAAAGTTGGTCATTGTCATCATCGTAAATTCAGGGAAGCTATTGAGATTGAAAGAAGGCCTAACAATCTCAATAGAGATGATGGTTGGAAGATCAGTAGCTGTTGGATCCCTGCCCTTTCTTCCTAGTCTTTATTTTCCATTCTCCCCCCCCCCCTCATTCCTTTCGACCTCTCATTATTTTTTGCTCTCTAGTCTCTAATGGTCTTTTACCTATCCTTCTCCGTCTTTTCAATTTGTGTGGTTTTTTTTTTTTTTTCATGTTTATTTTATTATTATTATTATTTTTGTTATCATTATTCTTTTTATTTTTATCTTTTATTTTTCATTTTTATTTATTCATTTATTTATTTATTTTTATTATTCTTATTATTATTATTATTTTATTAATTAATTAATTTATCTATTGTTTTTATTTACGTGCATTTTATTTATTTAATTTAATCTCTATTATTTTTGTTCCCTATTTATTTAGTCTAACTAACTATTATATTAAATTTCTTCCGTATAACTAAATCCCATTAACTTATAATTTTTAATTTTAAATGTTACCTTTTAACTAACTTAAACACCGATTAAATTATTTATATATATATTTTTGGTATATCTTAAAGGTATGGTCATCGAATTAACTAACTTCCTTTAAATTATTAAAATAGTGTTTTGACTTTGATCCCTAGGTCAAAATTAGTCGTTGGTCAAGTTAGCCGTTGGAGGCTCTGCACAACCTATTTAACATGCAAAGCTAGATCTGTTTTCTTCAACTCGTCCTGACGATGAACCACACTGGTTGGTTCGAAACGCGTCGGCAATGATTTTCTGAATGTGATTTACGCCGAAACTTCTTCTGATAATAGTATAACCTTGTTCAGACATAAACCTGTCAAATTTTAGATACCACTGCCTTGAAGCCTGTTTTAAGCCATACAAGCTCTTCTTCAACCTGCACACTAGTTTCTCCTTTCCTTTTACCTCATATCCTTGTGGCTGCTACATATATATCTCTTCCTCCAAATCCCCATGGAAAAAGGCTGTCTTTACATCTAACTGTTCAAGATGAAAATCTTCAGCTGTTACTAGACTTAAAATAGTTCTGATTGAAGTAATTTTGACAATAGGAGAAAATATCTCATTAAAGTCTATACCCTTTTTCTATGCAAACCCTTTTACCACAAGTCTAGCTTTATACCTTTTTCTACCTCCATCTTCTTCCTTCAACTTGTAAACCCATTTATTCTGCAATGTTGTTTTACCTGCAGGAAACCTGACTAAGTCCCAAGGCTGGTTATGTGCTAAGGAGTCCATCTCTTCTTTCATGGCTTGCTCCCACTTCTTCCTGGTTTCTACCTGTACTGCTTCTTCATAACATTCTGGTTCACTAGAATCAGCCAAAAATACATAATATAATGAAGGAGAGTATCGTTCAGGGGGTCTACTTATCATGGTAGATCTTCTAACACCACTTTCAGGTGTTTGAGGTGCTTGTTGATGTTGTGGTTGTTGTTCTGGATGTTGATCACTATGATTTTCAGGCACCATCACTTTTTTTGTGATCTTGTCAAGCATTGTGTATTCTCTATTTTCTTTTTTCTGTTTCTTTTCCAGCAACCGATCCTTATACAAAACCTTTTCATTGAATATGACATCTTTGCTCCTAATGATTTTGTGTTTTTCATAATCATAAAAGCGATAACCAAAATCATTAACACCATATCCAATAAAGGTACATTTCTTTGATTTTGCCTCAAGCTTTGTTCTATTTTCTTTATTAATGTGGACAAAGGCTTCACAACCAAAAGTCTTTAAAAAAGAGTAGTTTACCTTTCTACCTGTCCATGCCTCCTTTGGAATACCACTATCCAAGGAAGTTGAAGGCCCTCTATTTATTAGACAAACAATAGTATCTACAACATCTGCCCAAAATTGTAAAGGCAATCCTGCATGCAATCTCATGCACCTTGCACGCTCCATGATTGTCCTATTCATCCTTTCTGACACACCATTTTCTTGTGGTGTTCCTGGAACTGTCTTCTCTCTGCGAATTCCATTCTCTGAACAGTACCTATCAAACTCTTTGCTGCAATATTCACCTCCATTGTCTGATCTGAGACACTTCAACCTTTTTCCTGTCTCATTTTCAACCAAAGCTTTCCATTTCTTGAAAGTATCAAATACATCAGATTTATTTCGAATATAATAAATCCAGGTTTTTCTGGTTGCATCATCAATAAAAGTAATATAATAACGAGAGCCACCAAGAGATGATACCTGAGTAGGTCCCCATACATCTGTATGCATAAGCTCTAATTTTTCGCTCTTCTTTTCTTTCCAAACTCTGAGGAATCTGACTCTCTTTTGTTTTCCATAAACACAATTCTCACAGAATTTTAAATCAACATGCTTCAAACCTGGCAACAAATTTCTTGAGTGAAGAATCTGCATCCCCTTCTCACTCATGTGCCCGAGCCTATGATGCCACAATGCTGTATCTTCTCCTGTAGAGGTTAAAGCATTAACATAATTAGAAATACCATTATATAAATACAATGTACCAACCTTTTCTCCTTTTTCTATTATCAGGGCTCCTTTAGTGACCTTCCAGGTTTTATCTGTGAAAGTAGTTACGCAACCTTCACCTCCCAACTATCGTGTTGAAATAAGATTTTTCTTCAGATCTGGTATGTGCCTTACCTCCTTCAATAGCCATTGATTCCCATTCTGTTGTTTTATGAAAACTGTACCCATTCCAATGATTTTACAGGGTTTATCATCACCTAATCGAACCTGTTCAAAATCTCCTTGAACATAATCATGAAAATGTTTCCGATTAGGTGTGGCATGGAATGAGGCCCCTGAATCTATCACCCAGGCATCAATAATATTTTCTAATGAAAGAATCAAAGCATCTTGCAACACATCACCTTTTACATTTGCTTCATGATTATTTTCTTGCCGCACGTCTCCTTCTTTTCCCTTCCGAGACTTGCAATCTTTCTTCAGGTGTCCTTTCTTCCCACATTTCCAGCACACTATCCCCGATCTAGTCTCGGATCTTCCTTTTCTTGACTTACTGCGATATCCAAGGCTCTTTCCTCTTTCCATTTTTCTTCCCCTAGTCTCTGCAGTCAAAGCATTACCTGATGTCTCACCGGAGCTTTTCCGTCGCATTTCCTCGCTAAGGATTGCACCAACAACATCATCAAACTTTAAAGTACTAGATCCAGAGATATAGTTATTAATGGCCATAACTAAACTACTCCAACTTTCTGGCAATGAGCACAGAAATAACAGAGACCTAACTTCATCATCAAAAGCTACCCCTACAGAACTTAACTGACTGGTAACTGTATTAAATTCATTTAAATGATCAGCAACAGATCCACCTTCTGACATATTCATATTAAATAAACGATTCATAAGAAATACTTATTTGAGGCTGAGGATTTTTCATATAGTTTGGCTAATGTCGACATTAAACCCTCTGTTGTCGTTTCCTTTGAACCCATTCTGTGTCTATCATACTCCTCGACTTCTTTTCCTTTCAGTCAATGGTTGGTACAGATCTCTCTGGTACAAATAATCTTCCATCTACATCTTCCATAGCTGGTAGTTTTGGCCATTAAATTTTTTGACCCTAAACCTACCATCTTCCGCCATTGCTCCCACTCAAACTAGGAACCCTTTTCTATTGTGAGTTTATCAGCCAAATAGACCTTCGGCTCTGATACCAGTTATTAGAAAATTATATATTATAGAGCAATGGAACACATAAAATATTGCAGAAATATAAACACAGAAAATGCATAGAACAAGAGAGACACAGATATATGTGGTTCACCCAGTTTGTGTTATGAAACCAACTCACAAAAATATAGAAAATATAGATCAACGCCTTAGAATTTAGCCTCTTCGAGGGGGAAACCTCATTTACATTACACAAATGAATGATTCCTTGATGATTCAAATGAAAACACCTTCTTTCTATATATAGGAGTCTAAGGAGTCATAATATAACCCAGCCGACCTAACAATAATAATATAAAGGCACAAAAATAAAAATAGAGGGATTCTATGGGGCACAATAATAACAATATGGGGACAATAGGGGCACAACAATATTAATAAGGGATACAACTACAATAGTAATGGGGTAATCACTAGTATTGTATGGACCTAACATGTCCCTCTCCTTCAAAAAAGTGTTGTCCTCAACGCTTGAGTAGTTTTGCATGCTTCTGTATAAAATTCTCATCCTCCCATGTGGAATCCTCAGCGAATAAGTTCTTCCACTTGATGAGATACTCCGAAATTGATCGATTTCATAGCTGTCGAGTTCTTGTTTCTGTGACTGCTTCCGGTTCCAATATGATTTTTCCTTCCTTGTCAAGTTCTGGTAATATTTTTTGAACTGGTAGCTTGTCACTTATAACCTTCTTTAAACATGAAACATGGAAAACTGGGTGCACTCAAGAAGCTGCAGGAAGCTCCAATTTGTATGCCATAGTACCAATCTTTTGCAACACCTTGTACGGACCATAATACTTTGGTGCTAATTTATTATCCTTCTTAGCTTACTTGAGGGACATTTGTTTATATGGTTGTAGTTGTAGGAATACCCAATCACCTACATCAAAACTTCTTTCGCTGCGATGTTGATTTGCCTGTTGTTTCATTCCACTCTGTGCCAACACAAGGTTATCCTTTAAGAGTTGGAGGACTTTTTGTTGATGCTCGATGTGATGTCCACTGCTTGAATCTTAGAATTTTCTCTTAAATATGATGTGATGGATGGTGGCTGATATCCATAAAGTGCCATAAATGGGGTCATTTTTGTTGCTGTAGGGAAGGAATTGTTGTACCACCATTCAGCCAGAGGCAACCATTTGACCCATTGTGTTTGTTTATCCGATACAAAGCAACGAAGATATCCTTCTAGACATTTGTTTACTATCTCAGTTTGCCCATTAGATTGAGGATGATAAGATGAGCTATGAGCTAACTGAGTACCGAGACAAGAAAATAATTCTGTCCAAAAATTTCCAGTGAAAATGGGGTCTCTGTCACTTACAATAATCTTTGGATTTCCATGTAGCTTTTGAATTGTTTCCATAAATGCAGTAGAAACTGTACTAACTTCAAATGGATGTGATAATGCACAAAAGTGTGCATACTTGGTAAGTCTGTCAACTACCACCATGATGACACTCTTTCCCTCAGACTTGGGTAAACCTATGATAAAATCCATTGAAACCTCCTCCCAACGTTGGCTTGGAATGGATAAAGGTTTTAATAGACCCGGGGTCTTAATTGTTTCAACTTTATTTTGTTGGAAAACCAAACACTCTTGCCACAAACTTTTGAATATCTGATTTAAGGCCATCCCAAAAAAATTCCTTCTTAACCCTGTGGTAAGTTTTTAAAAATCCTGAGTGCCCTCCCAAGGGAGAAGTGTGCAATTCCATAAGAATCTTTTGTTTGAGTTGGGAATTCTTACAAAGGTATAAGCGATCTTTGTACCATAATGAATCATTTTTCCAGCTAAAGTATCAAATGTACTGGAATATTGTTGTAACTTTCGAATAAGTGCCCACACTTCTTCATCATTCTTCCATTCCTCCCTTGCTTCGTTTATCCAATCTGGTTGGATAATAGAAATGGCGCACAACAATGCTTCCACATCCTCATCCTTTCTTGAGAATGCATCTGCCACCACATTTTGCTTCCCTTTTTTGTAGATGATTTCAAAGTCATAACCCAACATATTTGTGACCCACTTTTGTTGCTTTTCAGAGGATAATCTTTGTTCTAAAAAGTATTTAAGGCTATCATGATCCGTTTTTACCTTGAAGTGTCTTCCCATTAGGTAGGGTCGCCATTTCTTAAGTGCATGTAGTATTGCCAACATTTCCTTCTCATAAATAGCTTTGTGTAAAAACTTTCCCTTGATTGGACGACTTTCAAAAGCAATGGGTCTTTCATCTTGCATTAAAACAGCACCGATTCCATTTCCTGAAGCATCACATTCCACAATAAAGGTTTTTGTGAAATCCGATGTAGCTAAGACCGATGCTTGGCACATTGCCTCTTTAAGATGTTCGAAGGCCTTTGTTGCTTTTGGAGTCCATGAAAATGCATCTTTCTTCAATAATGTTGTTAGAGGTGCTGTTATTCTCCCATAATTCTTAACAAACTTGCGATAATACCCTGTCAACCCGAGAAATCCTCACAGATGCTTTATGGATGTGGGGATTTTCCATTCCTTAATGGCTTTAATTTTGCTAGGGTCTACCTTAACTCCTTCATGAGATACAATATGACCCAAATATTCCACCTCTTTTACTCCAAAGAAACATTTGGATCTTTTTGCATATAATTGTTTCTCCTCCAATAGTTGTAGCACCCTGTCAACATGTTCAACATGATCCTTTGAAGACTCACTGTAGATTAGTATATCATCAAAAAATACTAACACAAATTTTCTAAGGAATGGTTTGAAAATGGAATTCATCAGACCTTGAAATGTAGAAGGTGCATTGGTAAGGCCAAAAGGCATGACCAAAAATTCATAATGACCCTCATGAGTTCTAAATGCTGTTTTTGGAATGTCTTCAGTCTTCATTCTGATTTGATGATATCCTGAACGAAGATCCAACTTGGTGAAGTAAATTGATCCATGCAATTCATCCAGTAATCATCAATGACAGGAATGGGAAACTTATCTTTAATAGTGAGCTTGTTGAGCTCCCTATAATCTGGAGACATGCACCATGATCCATCCTTCTTGTGCACCAATACTACTGGAGCATAGAAAGAACTTTGACTAGGTTGAATTATACTAGCATTTGCACCAGATGTTGCAAAGGAAACGCCGTAAGGCATAATTTGAGGAACAACCGCAACATGGGAATATGAAAATCTAAATAAGATGCAAAAATGTAGCATAAATAAAATTCGAAAGCTGTATAAACTGAAATTGATTTAGGGTGCCTGATTTAGGGTACCTCTCTCTTCCAGCCTCTCTCTTCTTCCCTATCCCTCCCTATCCCTCTGTCTTCCAGCGTCCCCCTCTCTCCCCCCCTCTATATCCCCACCTTTATCTCCAACTCTCTATCACCCTCCATACCTCTCTATCTCTCTATCTCTCCTTACATCCCTTCCTCTCTTTATCACCCTCTCTATCTCTCATTGCATCCCTTCCTCTCTTTAGCACCCTCTCTTCCCCCCTCCTTCATTCTCTCTCCTTGTCACACCCTCTATCCCTCCCTTCGTCTCCTTCTCTCTCACACGCCCTCTCTCTATAATTAACCCCACACATTAAACTTTGCCTCTCTTTCTCTTTATTTTCCCCTTCATCTCTCCCTCCCCTCTCCATCTATTTCTCTCCCACGCTCTTTATCTCCCTCCCTCGCTCCACCTCTAACTCTCCCTCTCGCCTACTCCCATGCTCTGTCTCTCACACTCCCCCCTCCCCTTATCTCTCTCACTCCCTCTATCCCTACCTCTCTCTTTCACTATCCCCATCCCCTTCCCTCTACATGTTTCTTCCTATCCCTCACTCCTTCACTATCATTCTCCCTCTTTGTGTGCCTTTCCCCCTCCCCTTCTCTCTCTCTCTATCTCCCCCTCACACTCCCCTTCTATCTCTTAAAAATTCCCAATCATTTTCTCTCTCACTCTTTGTCTCTCCCTCTCCCAATCTCACTCTACCTCTCTGCCTCCCCTTGCCCCACTTTCACTTCTCCCACTCCTCCTCCTCCTACCCCCCATGCCCTCTCTTCCTCAACCACCCTCTCCCTCTCTCTCCATCCCACCTCTCCCTTTCACTCTCTCTTTTTGTATCTCTCTCTCCTCCTCCCCTCCCCTCTGTCCCCCTCTCCCTCTCTCTCCATCCCACCTCTCCCTTTCACTCTCTCTTTTTGTATCTCTCTCTCCTCCTCCCCTCCCCTCTGTCCCCTTGTCCCAACCTGCATCCCTCTCCCCCTACTCTCTCACTCTCACACACACCCCCTTCACCTCTCCCACTCCTCCTCCACCTTCCCCCCTCTCCCTCACTTCCCTTTCTCCTCTTGCCCTCTTCCTCCTCCCCCACTCCCTTCCTCTCTCTCCCTCTTCCCCCTTCTAATTCTCTCTCTCCTCCACCTTTCACCTTTCCTCTCTTACTTGCCCTTCATTGCCTCTTCTTTTTATTTTTCAATTAAATTTCCAAAATTAATAATTTCCTAATTAATATTATTAGTATATATACATAAAATTATAATTTTTCTTTCCTTAACATATCTAGACCCTAAATGCAAAAGTATGCATGAGGAAATTTAGTAGCATATTCTTTAAAAAAACATAAATAAATAAATAAAAATCATATATATATATATATCCAACTTTCTTTTATTATTAATGTCTCTTTTAATATATAGATATGACATAAAGTATGTATACCATAATTAATTCTAATATGGCTTAACCTCACCATATGAATGGCAAGTTTTATTTCATAACTTAAATTCGACTTTAATGAAAGTGACTATAAGAAAATTAAAGGAGCCCAACAAGAAATCTCCTCCATTATCTTTGAGTCTGAATAAGATTGCCTCTCATCATCCACCATAGTTTCCAAATTTCTAATTTCTCAAGGGACAACAATGGAATAAGTTTCGACTGAGTCCTGGAGAAATGTCTAGGCCTTGCCTTGACCCTGTGAGTTGCTTCTGCTACCACCCCTCCTACTGGATTTCAAATTACATATTATAGATCTGATCAAACAGAACATGTACCGACAACAAGAAACAAAATAGGCTCTAACTTCAACATCATGTAGACCTGTTAGGAAATAATCCAGTTCGGAATAGAATATAAAGGTTTACAAAGAATGGCTACAAGAATTTCCGGATATTCACAACAGTCATGCGTCCTAGAGGTTCCTTGCAAAGAGAGAATCGTCAAAGGAAATCAATAAAATACAATAAGCATCCTTTCATATATCTATCTCAGAAACTTAACCACGAGACTGGCCACCAGAAAAAGACCCTGTGAGCAAATTGGACGCTGTTGTGCCCAATTTTGTCTTGATTAAGTGATCTCTGCTTCCGCATAGCACATGAGTTGATTCTCTAATGACTCTGTCATCCCCAAGCTGAAGAGACCTGCTCTGATCATCCTCTCCTGCTGTCTGTGAACCACCATCAACCGCAACGATTAGAGAGGCTCTTTTTGTCTGAACCTGGACACTTTTGGATGTTACTGCTTTACACCTTTAATTTTATAAGGCTAGGGCAGCGGCTAGCAATCGTCACAAGACCTTCATCAAATATTGGGCAATTTTTCATGTATGACAGGATTCATCTTTGCAGGCATTGAAATACCAGAGGCCAAGAAAATTCCTGCCATCTTTGCAAGCATTGAAATACCAGAGTCCAAGAAAAAAGAGAGCATGAGATAGTATAGAAATTAGATAAATTAAGCATAGCCAAAAAAATTCTACATGTACAGAGACACGTGCAGAATGCAACAAGTCAAAAATGTAATTAAGATTGTTAAAAATCACCAACCCAATGGAAACGGACCTAAACGTTGTAGCTATAACTTTGAATGCCGACTGACCGATTATACAAGGAAGAATCTTCAAAGACAGGAATTGCCTGCTTACTGAAAGATGGTGAAATGCACTGAGATGTATGGATCTATTCTGGAATTTAATTTTGTTTGGGGCATTGCAAAGAAGCCCTAAGATAGATGACTGAGTTTCATAAACAAACAGTATTGTTCTGGAAATACAATATGAGGCACTGGATTTCAAATTACATATTATAGATCTGATCAAACAGAAACATGTATCTACAACAAGAAACAAAATAGGCTCTAACTTCAACATCAAGTAGACCTGTTAGGAACTAATCCAGTTCGGAACAGAATATAAAGGTTTACAAAGAATGGCTACAACAATTTCAGGATACTCATAACAGTCATGCATCGTAGAGGTTCCTTGCGAAAAGAGAATCGTCAAAGGAAATCAATAAAATACAATAAGCATCGTTTCATATATTTATCTCATAAACTTAACCACGAGACTGGCCACCAGAAAAAGACCCTCTGAGCAAATTGGAAGCTGCTGTGCCCAATTTTGTCTTGATTAAGTGACCTCTGCTTCCGCATAGCACATGAGTTGATTCTCTAATGACTCTGTCATCCCCAAGCTGAAGAGACCTGCTCTGATCATCCTCTCTTGCTGTCTGTGAACTGCCATCAACAGCAACGATTAGAGAGGCTCTTTTTTTCTAAACCTGACAGACACTTTTGGATGTTACTGCTTTACACCTTTAATTTTATAAGGCTAGGTATCTGCAAGGGCCCAATCTGCAATTAGTCTTAATGACTGGCTAATACTCCACTAATAAAGAACGTCCTTTTTCACAAAATTGCCAGGTTAAGGATCAACTAGTTCAACTAATAATCGACAATGGCAACATGACAAACTTGGTGTCACCAGACTTGGTTACAACAATAAATCTTCCCACGACTGCATCCACAGCCCTACAGTTTGGGATGGTTCAAAAGTAACAGCCAACTCAGCCACGAAGATTTTCATCACACTGGCAATTGAACATTTTTATTGACATTGGTTTGTGATGTCTCACCCGTCAAATACTGTGAAAATTTCATGGGGTGACCTTGTTAGCATAATTGTAGAGCAACCTACAGTGGATTCAACTTTCAAGAACACAAGTTGCAGAAGGGTGGCAGAACATACAAATCCAAGACACATAAGATATAAAGAACATACAAATAAAACACGAGCAAAATAAAAAGCTCTAAGCCTCCACTTAGGCATCAGATTCCTCACAATCTTTAGGTGAACGAATAAGTCTAGCTTCATCTTGACAAGATATAGTTTAACAAACAACACCAACATTGCCCAAAACCATTCAATATTGAGCCATACACAATTTTGCAAATTGTGGGCCCGAATGCCTCTATTTAGCTCTTAATCGAGCACATCTTGCATTCAACGTAAAATGTTAATAACATCAACCTCTCTGAACCCTCACAGTTGGAGGAGGTACACATGTTACATCCATGATTCAGCGCAATGCGATGCTATAGATACAAGCCCACACTCAGAGAACATACTATTCAACCCCCAGACTGTATCAACAGCTTCAACAGAGAATAGGCAAACCAAATCATATTTAAATGTACACAAGGGAACCTGCCATCTCAAGCCAAAGGGATATCCCGAGCTACATTTGAACAACACTTTCTAGAAATTAAGGACAACTTCTGCATAAGCTGGGAGGAAACAACACATGTAACAATAATTGTATAATTTTGTAATTATTCAGGTATGGGTATCTAGTTTTTAATATCTCAAGCAACACAAATTAGCCCTCGAGTAAGTAGTTACAATTCTGTTATTATTTTAATACTTCTTAGACAACCTGAGGCAGCCCATTTTTGCAAAATATGTTCAAGTCCTATATGAGGGAGGAATGAAGTGTAACTGTAATATTAATTATGATAATTGTCTATGTGCCAGGCGTGTTCTTCACTGCTTGTTTCCCACATCATAAGGGTCCCCAGATCCTTATCATCAAAGGGTCCACATAAGGGTTCAAAGGCACGTTTACATTGTCTGAGGTCCTCAACCCCTGGGGTGGTTGATCCTATTTGCAGGTGATTGATGAATCTGCTCCACCTTTTGCACATTTGGTCTTCTAGTGGACTTGGCACTTTGAAATTTCCCATGTCTACCAGAACAATGAAGAAGGGCAAAACTCGATACCCAAGTGTGTAGATGCAAGATGTATCTATTAAACATTTCAAAGAGGATTACCTATTCATAATAATGAGAGAGTATTTACATGGAATTTGTGACATGTTTGCCTCAGACAAGCAGACATTGATCAGATTTTGGTGGCAGATAATAGACTAACCTAGATGGCTATATTTATCTCTCATCTTAACCGCCTAACCAAGTGATACAAGGCTGAAGAGTGTGGCCATACCTAATTGGATTCTCTTTACGATTTACCTTCTCTGATTTGAACAACACTTTCTAGAAATTAAGGACAACTTCTGCATAAGCTGGGAGGAAACAACACATGTAACAATAATTGTATAATTTTGTAATTATTCAAGTATGGGTATCTAGTTTTTAATATCTCAAGCAACACAAATTAGCCCTCGAGTAAGTAGTTACAATTCTGTTATTATTTTAATACTTCTTAGACTACCTGAGGCAGCCCATTTTTGCAAAATATGTTCAAGTCCTATATGAGGGAGGAATGAAGTGTAACTGTAATTTTCATTATGATAATTGTCTATGTGCCAGGTGTGTTCTTCACTGCTTCTTTCCCACATCATAAGGGTCCCCAGATCCTTATCATCAAAGGGTCCACATAAGGGTTCAAAGGCACGTTTACATTGTCTGAGGTCCTCAACCCCTGGGGTGGTTGAGCCTATTTGCAGGTGATTGATGAATCTGCTCCACCTTTGCACATTTGGTCTTCTGGTGGACTTGGCACTTTGAAATTTCCCATGTCTACCAGAACAATGAAGAAGGGCAAAACTCGATACCCAAGTGTGTAGATGCAAGATGTATCTATTAAACATTTCAAAGAGGATTACCTATTCATAATAATGAGAGAGTATTTACATGGAATTTGTGACATGTTTGCCTCAGACAAGCAGACATTGATCAGATTTTGGTGGCAGATAATAGACTAACCTAGATGGCTATATTTATCTCTCATCTTAACCGCCTAACCAAGTGATACAAGGCTGAAGAGTGTGGCCATACCTAATTGGATTCTCTTTACGATTTACCTTCTCTGAATGGACGGCAGGCTCTCCAGTTTTAACAACATTGCATACTTTGTCTAATTACCTATTTCAGAATTATGCTAACAAGAACAATCTATATAAAAGGAAATATTACTTTGTCTAATCTGAAAGATAGTGTGACATACAATGAATGGAACTGCCCCACAACTCCACTTGGATATTGGTTGAATTAAGTTTGTGACGGTAGTCATGTAACTGTAGTATGACAAGACATAATGCTAATTGTAACTGTAGTATGACAAGACATAATGCTAATTGACCTAGAGTCTGTAAGAAAAGAGCATCAACCTATTCAAGGTACACATTACTTTGAAATGTTTGATCAGCTTCCCAAGTACCCGGTTTATTAGCTCATTATACTTTCAACACATGTTAATAACATCAACCTCTCTGAACCCTCACAGTTGGAGGAGGTACACATGTTACATCCATGATTCCACACAATGCGATGCTATAGATACAAGCCCACACTCAGAGAACATACTATTCAACCCCCAGACTGTATCAACAGCTTCAACAGAGAATAGGCAAACCAAATCATATTTAAAGGTACACAAGGGAACCTGCCATCTCAAGCCAAGAGTTAACATAAAGGACCATATTTGACACTTATAGAGGGCTTGACAAACACAAAGTGTAATATATTGCGTTTAACACGATCAGAAAACAAAAACAAACGAGGGTTGCCAAAAATGGGGAACCCTTTCACTTGCAACATACCCACTAAATCACAACAACCTAAGAGAAACACGGACTTCAGTCTTTTTCTTAAGAGAACTGCACTTATATTATGCTGATTTATTGACGTTGCAACATATACAATAGATTCTCTACCAAATAAGCGCACACTAAAGATTTACTCTCAGAAAATGCCTGTTTTTTTCTCAATCAGAAACTAACAATGCCTGCAGTTGAAAATTGATTCAGCACTCCCATCAGGATTTCTCCTAAATACTGAGTCATTGAACCTGCAACTGCTGGGTAAACATAATTTTCGGAGCTGGTTCTCACATAGCAATTTCATATTACCCTGCAATCTAGTCTTTGTCACGGTGTGCCCATGTATCCAGTTTCAAAATCATGCTCCTGACAAACTTGGATGTTGCCCTAACCTACAACGACAATTTTCAAAATTCATTTCCTTGAGAATAATCCTATTCAATATTCCATTGCTTTCTTCATAGCATTGCCAGATAGAACCTGCAATAGAGACTCACTGATGTCATCACCAAGTCCACCAAATCTGACCTTTATAGGAGCTTGCCAAGCCACTAAACAATAGAGCCTCTTAAATGGATTCACGTATACTAACAGCGGCTCCTAGGCGGTGAGTGGTCTGCCCTACAATTGCTTATATTCAATTCTAATTCAAATTCAATACCATACTAAAATCACGGTTCAACAATATTTGCCCCATGACATTCTAGAAATACAATATAGAGACAAATACCTTATTGTTAGGGCTACAATGTGAGAACATGTTTTCTCATGATTGACAGCAATGTCCAAACACTCGAAAAGGCTGGAGTATCTGAGTTCCACCCAGTGAAATCTAAACAACAGAAATCATTCAAAATAAGGGATTTTCCTTTTCTTTTTTGGCATTTTTATGACACCGACAACTTGTTCAATCTGCCCACAAGTTGGACTCCCAGGCAGCAAATAACCTGCACGTTACTCACAGGTTAATATCTGACTAGCAAGCGCATGCAGACCTCTTAGTCATTGGAAGTTTGACTTACTACCAGAGTTGAGAAATATAAATAATCATAATACAAAACATGATATCTCAATGAATTATAATCTCCAGAAGCAATAGATAAAACATGATAACATGACAAGTCAATGAGAAGCTGTAAGGATTACTTCAATTCCCTTGTTAGCTGACCTAGATAATGTTCAATTAGACATTCTAAAGCATTGTTTGAGCACTCAATGAATGACAATCAACTGCACAAATTCACTTTATATTTTGAAAAATCCAATGATATTATAAATGGGAAATACAGATTACAAAATCTTTGGAGTCAAGAGAGCTAATCATCTTAAAAGATGCAAGAAACATCCATACTCAAATGACTGCTTCATCTAAGTTAACATAAAAAAAGGGCGCCAGACACATTTACAAAACTACACATTCAGGTTAACAATCAGGCATCTACTCAAATGACATCATCTTCAGCATAGTGAGGCATCAACCAAACATAAAGATTATTTATGATGCTTAAGAGAAAAATCATAAAAAGATATCCCATAGCATTGTTCCAATTATAGCCTGCACAATAAAATCCAAATGCATCATGTTACATAAACTAAATAGACAGCAATGAGCCAGATACTTAAATATCTGCCACATTTTGCAACTGATAAAACACACATTCAGGCCTCCAAGCAGGCATCTATTTAAATACTATGCCTTGAACAAAAGGCAGTACTCACCAAATAAAAAGTATATTCATAATTCTTAAGAAAATCCTCTTATATATATATATCCCGTGGCATGGTTCCAGATCTAAAATGTATAATAAACCCAAAAAGCCCGTGTTACATATATTGAATATATAGTGTAATGAACTAACATTTCGGCTCTGCTGCAGTTTTCAAGCAAAATACAATAGATTTTTACAACATGAAACCAACCCATTTCAGCTATTAATGATGGTAATGTCAAACGGCCTACTACTAATGCAAAATGGAAAATACTACTTCAACATGTGTCTGTCCACATTAATACCTTCTCGCTCTTAATGCTGTTTGGTAGAGTCGAGAAACAGAACAACGGGGAAAAGCTTCAAACTGGATGGCCCAGATATTACTCTCGCAAATCATTGCATGTGTTCAAATCAATCGATGCCCTCATATCCATTTATACATATCACGGGCAGCACTCCTCAAGCAAACAGCAGCAACAAAGAGCTGCCAGGCTATACGCATCACCAACAACATCAACAAATTATCAATGGCAATAATATGAATAAAGTCAAAAATAATTTCCTGTAGAAAAGACTACTAAACCCATCCATGGAGATAAACCAAGATAAAAGGGAACCACAGCAAGCCAGGTTCCCTGCATGATTGAGATACTAGTCAGCATATACTGTGGAAGGTACAACTAGCTTTAGGGATCCATAAAAAATGTTCAATAGTGTTGGCAAATGCCAATTAACACTTGACCTAACCCAATTCACATGCAATGAGAACAAATAATATACAACAATATGATCATCAAACCAAACCAAATAAATCATTAGATAAAATCCAATAGGTCTTCAATGAATGCTTACCATCCTTCTAAAAAGCCGGTGTAACCGCGTTGAGGATCGGGTGAAGAAAATGTAGAGTACTGTTGAGATGGATATTTTCGGCAAAAACCTAAATTCTGAGACTTGAGGTAATTGACAAAAGCCACTGATACAATGGAACCACCAAACAAATCGCTACATCATAGAACCAAATCAATGTGTTAAAAACAGAATTCATATCAATATTTACCTCAGGTGCTAGGTATTCAAGCACAGCTGCAAGAAAAATGGGGGTTCCAATCCCAACCCTCTTGGCATATCTGCCATTCTTCAGATACCTGGCGAGCCTTCCAACAGGAAATTGAAGGCCGGTTTTCACTGATTTCGTGACGGGCTTTTTCTTGGATTCTCCCTTTCGGCCCCCTGCACCTTTCCCTGACTTAGTAGAGGTTTCCATAGGTAGCGCTCTGTCAGTTTACAACAATCCTGCAGATGCCGAAGAGACACCGTCGATCTGCTGGTTCGCATTTCATTTTTATAATTTGTATAATTTGTAGTTAAATAAATTGGATGGGCAGGATTGTTTTAATTGTCTAACAATTAAATCAAAGGCTCAGAATTGTACACGTAATTCCAGAGGAGAGTTGATCTCAAATGGAAACGCCTTACGGCGTAACTAGCCTCTAGCATTTCTGCCACCATACGTTCAATTTCACTCTTTTGGGCATAGGGATATCTGTACGGCCTGATGTTTGGAGGAACACTTCCTGGAATAAGATGAATAGCATGATCATGATCATGAATAGGTGGGAGACCTTTGGGAGTCTCAAATACCTTGGAATGATTGTCCAAGACTTTTTGGAAAATCTAGAGAAATAGATGATTTCGATGTAGAAACATCTAGTGAACATAATTGTGCAATTACACCTCTTTGTTCGTTTTTTAGAAGCTTTGTCATACCGTTAGAGCTTATTATCTTTCCCGGTTTCGCTGTAATACCCCTTAATTCAACTTCCTTTCCTTTTGCAGAAAATTTCATGAAAAGTTCTTGAAAATTAAAAGTTATTGTACCCAAGGATTGTAGCCATTGGACTCCTAGCACAACATCAGCACCTCCCATTGGAATGGAAAGCATTGGGCTAGTCAATACATATTCTCCCATGGATAGCTTGATATTATGGCACTTTCCAGAGCAATTTATTGTTCCTCCATTTGCAACCATCACTTGAAACTCTTGTGCTGGATATAGGAAGCAATTCAATTATTTTGCTACCTTACAATGAATAAAATTGTGGGTACTTCCAGAATCAATCAACACTATTACCTTTTTCTTCTTGATTTGTCCTTCTATCTTGATGGTTTGAGGAGTGGTAATTCCCACCAATGCATTACAAGATATGGTCAGATTCATTTCTTCTTTATCTAGGCTTTTTTCCTAGAGTATATCCTCTTCTTTTGACCTTTCTTTCTCCTTTTCTTCTTCCTCTTCACAATCTATGTAGAATAATTTCTTCTCAGCACACTTATGACCTTTAGTGTATTTTCTATCACAACTGTAACAAATTCCTTTTGCTATTTTTTCTTCCAGTTGTTGTGGTGTCAACCTTATAGGTTGTGGAAGACTAGGGGCAACAACACTTCCATCTTTATAGTTGTGAGTGTTATGCTTCCTGGTTGCCATAATTTTGCTTTCCATTTTTCTTGCTAACCTGAATGCCTTCTCTAATGAATCAGGTTCCCAAAGGTGAACATCATGTTGGATATTATCCTTTAAAGTCCCTATGAACACATCAATCCTATGCTCCTCTGGAATATTTTTTACCCTTATGTTAAATTTTTGGAACTCCTCAATGTGCTCCATTATTGAACCCTTTTGTTTGAGACTTATCAATTGGCCAAAAAAAGTGTTGCTTTTTGTATCCTCATAATGTGCTGTCAATTCTTCTGTAAAAATTGCCCAAGTGATAATTTGTTTATGAGAGCAAAGCCATTGATACCATACAAACTGATTTGGTTCCAACTATAAAGTTGCAATACGTACCTTTTGTGTGTTTTGCACATTATTGAGATCGAAAAATTGCTCCATCTGTAATATCCATGTTGCGGGATCCTTGCCATCAAATTTCCTCATATCGATTTTTGGAATATGGTGGGTCTTCGATCCAACATTAGAGTCTATGAAATCATGATTAACATTTCTTTTGTTCACATCATGAGTTTCCTTTACTACCCTTTCACCATTATTAAGTATTTCTTGTAGAAAATTTGCCAAATCTGTCTTCAAATCTGCCATGTCTGTCTTCAAACATTTCTTCAAATCTATCTTCAAATCATCCATCTTAGCTTCCATGCCATTCATATTAGCTTCCACACCCTTTATCTTAGATTCCACGCCATTTATGTTAGCTTCTGTTAGCTTTTGTGAGAGTGACATTTGTTGCACTTGGTCTTGTAATTTTGATATATCATGTAGTATTTCTTCCTCTTCTTCATGATTCATGCTAGAGCTTTCAGGTTGCTTACTAGGTGTTTTCATTTTCTTTCCTCGGGTCATCAGTTACCGATAATAATGATCTACTATTTCCTTTGAATTCCTTCAAAATAATTTTTCAAACCAAGCTTAAGCAAAAATTTAAAAAAAATCTACACACCTTTTTTGACTTTGTAGGAGCTTGATATTGCCTCTGATGTATCTCTATAATTTTGTATCATCCAGTTCTAAAATTGTGATTTGCAGTAGCCCTCTGTGTCCTCTTTCCAATGCCACCAGTCTGATCCAAATTGGATTCTCCAAGGAAGAGTTATACCAAATCTCCTACAGTGACCCGATTATAGACTAGTTTAGTAGAGTGAAATTGTACGACATGCCACGTGTCCCTGTTTCCACCTTTGGCTCTAAAAAATATATACAAGAAACTATAGTCCGTCCTCGTTTTGTACCTTCTTATGAAATTTCAATCTGATGCTCAGAGAGAAAGTTATGATGATTTTCCCCAGGTCACCTGTTTGGAATGTAATTCAGGAGTCTGCAAAAAGACCAACTTCCTCAGATTGTATCTCCGCAAATATAACATGAAAACCTCTGAAATTTAGACCCGAGGTTCAGTGCAATTTCGTATAAAATGGGTTTTTTTTCTCTTCTGAAACGTCGCAGAAAAAAAGTTATAGCGAAAATTCCACGATGACCTATTTGGAGCAGCGAAACCCTAGAATCCAAAGCTTTGATACCAAATGTTATGAAACCAGCTCACAAAAAGATAGAAAAGATAGATCAACGCCTTAGAATACAGCCTCTTCAAGGGGGCAACCTCCTTTACATTACAAAAATGAATGATTCCTTGATGATTCGAATGAAAAAACCTCCTTTCTATATATAGGAGTCTAAGGAGTCATAATATAACCCAACCGACCTAACAATAATAATATAAAGGCACAAAAATAACAATAGAGGGATTCTATGGGGCACAGTAATAACAATATGGGGACAATAGGGGCACAACAATGTTAATAAGGGATACAACTACAATAGTAATGGGGTAATCACTAGTATTGTATGGACCTAACAGTTTGGGCTACGTCCACGGAGAAAAAGCTAGTCCTTCCTTTTATATTATCGAGCAAACTGAAGAGATACAACCCACAACAGATCCGTTGTAATTCCCTCTTCGCTCTCAATCTCCTCTCTCTTCCTCACTCAGAATACAGATCTACATAGACGCAATACAATTCCCTCATATATAGCAAGGGGTTGCCTTCTAGGGAAAAAAACCATAAATTAAACATAACTTCTATCGTCAAATCTCTGCCTAATGAACGACCCAGATTGACTACAAAATTACAACATTTTACAAGGTAATTTTACATTTATTTTTAGCTTCGGGGGCACTTCCGCCGATTCCCCCGCCAGGGGGGGAGGGGGGGTTCCCAAAGGTAGCAGCTGCCCCCTGTGGACCCCCCCTGGACCCCCACTGTAGCGACTATATTACAGGCAGTGTTGCTGCCCCATTATGAACTGGGGTCCAACACGGCGATACCTTTGAATACAGAAGATAATCAGGCTCCGCTCCCAACATCTTCAAAACAAGAAAATCAATCAATATAGAAGACAAGTCATTAGAAGTCAGAAATTCAGAAGAACAAACTACAATGGTGTTATCAGGCGAGCCTGTCTTTTCATTCCAACAAATTGAAGAAATAATTATTGATTCTCCTACTTCTCTTGTTTCTCCATCTTCAGGACAACAAAATATATTTTCCAGATTCAGGGAGATGAAGAGAAAGAATGAAGCACTCAAAACCTCCACCTATGTTGAGTTTTGGAAACAATCTTCCACTACTCAACATAGGCTTTTATCTGCACTAGACCCTGATAAAGGGAAATTTCAGTTGGCATTCCTTGAGCCAAAAGTACCAATTCCTAAGAGTGCAGATGATTATAAAGCTTCTATGTTTTCTTTTGATACTAAGCAGATACACCCTATAGATCAAATTGATCTCCACAAACAGGCAGGTGAAATGATTTATTCTACATTGACAAGCTCAGCCATGGCAGCTTCTAAGCTACAAGCCTCCTTAAATAATATTCATTCACAACTTAAATTGGAAAGAATGTCTTCCCTAGCCAAGGATACCAAAATAAAGGGGTTGGAAGATCTGGTGATAAAGCTAGGAGTGGATCCTAGTGATGTCCATGCTGTTGAAGAAATAATCAAAAGAAGAAATGCAGACATTCAAGAAATTAGAAAGCAGCTAAAACTTCCTACAACAGAACATCCACAGGCAAAATAAGTAGGATAGTTGGAAAAAGAGAAGGAGAACATGCTGAAAATGATTATGGAACAAAACATCTAAATTTAGAAAATGGAGGCTGACATGGAAAGCCTGCTAAAGGAAAAATAACAGCAGACAAGTGCAGGAACATCTATAGTACAAATAGAGGCAGTCAGTGAGGAAACAACAAATTTTTTATCAATGGACATGGGAGATTTATCCTTAAGGAATGTGGAAATTGAGAAGCTAAAAGCTGCATTGTATATAATGGAGGAAAACAAGATCAAATCAGATAATGTATACATATCTAAAATGCAGAAAAACTTCAAGCTAACAAAACAACTTGAAAAATATCAAGATGAATCACTGACATCGTAGACATTATCTGAAGCAAAGGAAAAAAATATGGGTTGATATCAATTCAACCATAACATAACTCTGGACATCTATTGAGATCATCTTTGAACAAGAAGAACTGGTGACAAGATCAAAGGCAACCATAACAAAAATCAAAGAAGACTTAGATCACAAGTCATGAGAAGCAACCAGGATAATCGAACTGCTTAATTCCAAGACTAAAGAAGAATTGGAGGAATTAAGAATTAAAGACAGGACTAATAGAATCATAAAAGTAAGAATAGTTTTGACTACAAGAAATTTAATGTTGCAGTTAGAAAATAAATGTAAAAAATTAGAAGTGCAGGTAAAGAAATTCCACAGAAAATTTAATATCTTACGCTAGAAGGGACTTCCACCTCTAAGAGATTCTAGTGGCCAATTGACTCCATTAGAAAATTATCAACATAGATTACATGAAATAACAATAGATAGATCAAAATTTGCTAAAGTCAAAGGAATCATCAGTGGTAAAGAATTCATTGAAGGTCTGGAATATGATCTATTTATCCAGCATGAAATTAAACATTTATTTATCACTAGGCCAAATTTTAAAAAATACACAGAGATGGACGAAGCATATAGAAAAGTAATTAAATTTTCCGTTCAAGATGACAAAAGATGTGACAAATTACTTGAACTGATCGAGTAAAACTGAATGCAGATTTTTAGGGTACCAACACAGAATAATAGGAGCTGAATCCACATTTTCAGGGCCACAACACAAGAAGGAGCATAAAGACCAGGAACAAATTTTTAGGCAATAGTCATCAACAACACCCTTGAATAGAGTGTTGAATATGTAATCATTTTCAGAAAAGTTTATTTTATATTGTATTTGTTTTATATATCCAAATCATTTTGGATAGAGATTGTATTCTGTAAAAGAATTGTATTAGATTTGGATATTTTTTAATTACTCTATAAATATTCAAGGTAACATAGGAGTTAGGGTAAGGCTAAGTTAATTATTAAGTTCCTTGATAGCCCGTTGCAAAGTTATCATCTTTATAGATATTAAATAATTGAACAGTCAGTTTAAATTAGTTCCTCTGCATCTTTAAATTCTTGCCTTCTATCACGTCTTGAGTATATATTGTTTGGATGTAGAATTTTTTTCCACGCGTCAACTATATTTGACTAATTAAGTATTCATTATGAAGGTTTGATTATCACATTTCTTATCCTTTTCCACTTTCAAAATCAATTCAAATATTTTATGTTATTATGAATGAAAATTAGCCCTTGGAACTTCTCAGAAATATTTGGATTATACAAGTGTTAAAGCTTTAATGCATTGGTCATCCAACTCAATTAAAACCCTTACTTAGATGCTTTGGCACAGTTCCCCAACCTAGAATTGTCTACAAAGATACAACATCACATTGTCGCTGTTGTCAAAGAACGAAGTTTGAAGTTATTTCCTCGGGACAATGATCAAACTTACCTCTTAATTGTGAATAAGAGGTTAGCAGGCTAAAATATTTCACCTGGCAACTTCACTTATAAAATTTGGCTTATGGCAGGCATACTAGATCTCATTCAAATCTATAGCTCTTCTCTCCATTATTAGATCCAAAGAGACTTGTGAGAATTGCATCTCTCAGACGTAGATTAGAAGCTTCCACTTCTACTTATGCCTCTCTTCCACCTAAAGCAATGTCACAACTTGAGCCTTTTCAATCAACCCCAATCCCTACTGAATTGTCAGATTTACCACCTAAAGTTTTAGAACTCCTCTCTAAAGGAGTAGATCTTCAATATGCATTATTAGTCCATCAACTTGAGTCCTTTGAGTTTCTTACTTCCCTTTCAGAAGCATATGATACAGAAGCAGATCCTGAACTTGAATTACCTGAATTGAAACCAATTGATTTTATTTCCTCTGTTATACATACTTATCCTTCTATTTCTTCCAAGCCTAAAGAGGAACTCAACATTTATACAAATCCTTTAGCCTTTGAATATCAAGAGAAAATCATACCTGAAGTCCAAAAACTAGTTGTTCATCCTTAATTTTTCAAGAAGCCTAAACCTCCATCTCAGTCATCTTCAAGCAAAGTTGTCTCTCCTAAATAGACAATTTTATTACAACACTAAATGGATGGATTTAGTTCAATTTTAACAACTCAGTATGCAACATTAGTAATTCCTCTAACAAATCAACTTCATGATTTTCTTGAAGGATATTTGAAACATTTGCCCAGATTTAATGGAGAAACATGGCCATCTATAGAAGATCATTTGGTTGCATTTCTTGATTTTGCAGACAATATGAACATTGAACATGAGGATGTTTATACAAGACTATTTGTTCAATCATTAGAGGGAAATGTCAGAATATGGTTCAGGCAATTACAAGCAAATTCTATAAATACATGGATTGAATTAACCAACATCTTCAAAAATCAATGGGGAATTAAAAAAGATCCTATGTATTATTTAACATAATTTGAAGATTTGAGAAGGAATCCTAGTGAACCTGTTGCTGAGTTTATCAAAAGGTTTAATAATATTTATAATAAGATGCCACCAGATTGTAAACCCCTAGTTATTGAAGCTCAAGTTAGATTTTCTAAAGCATTTGATGATGATTTTGCTGTAATGCTCAGAGAAACAAATTCTAAAACCTCAGCAAATATGTAGACCAATGCAATTGAGGTAGAAGCTAATAGGTCGACATCTAGTAAATTGAAAGCAAAGGGAGAAAAATTTGAAAGGAAAATGAATGCTAGAGAATAAAGTACTTCATAATAAAAGAATAAAGAAGAGGAACACAAAATTGATGCAATAAATTCATTATTAAGTGTTATGAAACCAGCTCACAAAAAGATAGAGAAGATAGATCAACGCCTTAGAAATAAGTCTCTTCGAGGGGGCAACCTCCTTTACATTACATAAATGAACAATTCTTAGATGATACAAATGAAAAGACCACCTTTCTATATATAGGAGTTTAAGGGGGTCATAATATAATTAGAGCCGACATAACAATAATAACGTAAGGGAACAATAATAACAATAGTGGGATTCTATGGGGCCAATAATAACAATATGGGTACTAAATGGGCACAACAATATAATAAGGGGATTGTACTAATAACAATAAGGGGTTATACTAGTAGTATAGGGACCTAACATTAAGAAATTTTTCCAATCGAATTTCAAGAATGGAAACTCAATTGAGAGTAGCCCAAGATGTTCCAAATAGACCTCCAATATAATATATAAGACCTTTTGACTTAGTTACCAGAGATTCCACAGTAAAAACCATTTTTTTGTCAACGTTTGAAATCCCAACCGGGATCCATAATCAGGACTTCTTGAATTGAATCCTGATGATGGATCCCAATTGGGATTTGAAACGTTGACAAAAAAATGGTTTTTATTGTGGAATCTCTGGTAACTAAGTCAAAAGATATAAACCACAGATGTCTTAAATCCATATAAGACCTTTCCAGCCACAAATTTTGCAAAGACCAAATAATGACCAACAAATTCAACCTCCATTAATGATTGATGATCAAGACCTTGAAGAAGCAGTCCCAATTGTCACAAATGATATTAATTATTTTGATGATCCATCATCTCAAAATTCTATTGTCCCTATCAGTCAAGATCAACCTCTTGCTCAAAATAAAGAATCCTCTCAAGTTTCTAAATACCAAGATTTTTCTGAGTTTCTCATTGTTGAACTAAATAGAAGATATGACCTAAGACCCAAACAAGGTCCTGGTAGGCCTGTAAAAAAGGTTACCTTTGATGAGCCTCAAGAGAAAGCTGCTGAAACTCCATCTGTTCAACCTCAAAATCAGTTACAAGAGCAATATTCTACAGAAAAATATGTTCCAACTGTCTTTAATGTTGAAAGAGAATTAGAAAGGGTAAAAATTCCAATTCCCTTATCTGAACTTTCAAGGAATCCAGGTTATAAACAACAGGTTTCCAAATGGATACAATCTTCAAGTGTAGATGTTGAAGGAGACGTAATTAGCCTATAAGATGAGAAGCCTTCAATAGTTTTTGGGCCTAGTTCAGACATGATAGATGAAAGTGTGCCACCTTTCTATGTTACATTAAAAGTTCATGATTTTCTTTTGTACAACTGTATGCTAGATTCTGGTGCTTCCCATAATCTGATGCCTAAAGTTATCATGGACCAACTTCAGTTGCAAATTACCAGGCCCTATCATGATCTGTACACATTTGATTCAAAGAAAGTACCTTGCTTGGGATTAATCAAAGATTTAGTTGTTACTCTTGCTCAAATCCATGTGAAGAGCATAGTATTGGATATAGTTGTTACAGACATTCCTCCTAAATTTGGTATGTTATTATCAATATCTTGCTGTGCTAAGATTGGAGGAAGCTTACAGATGGATATGTCCTATGCTACAATCCCAGTTTATGGAGGTGAACATTTGAGGTTGCATAGCCAAGTAAGATTCATAAACAATGTCTGTAAAGCTAATCAAACAATAAATCATCCTATATATGCTATTGATCAAGATTTTGGGTGTTTTACTTTGGTTACAAATGATCTATGTAATCCACAAACCAAAATTGAAGATACTATAAATATCCCTCAGTTTTCAAATAGTGATGTTTGGAAAATGTATTTTGATGGAGCATTTTCTAAGGATGGAGTTGGAGCAGGAATTGTACTCATTTCACCTGAAAATAAAAACATTACTCAATCCTTCAAGTTAGATTTTTAAGTCACTAATAATGTGGTAGAATAAGAGAGAGGTTTTCCTTCCAACTCGTGGGTGCTTGTTATTTTTATGTCTCTGAAGGACATGGAAGTTATTTTTATGTCTCTGAAGGACATGGAAGTTATTTTTATGTCTCTAAAGGACATGGAATACTTCACTCATAAGAAATAGAGAAAGGGTGATAACAATCTTCACTTAGAATCAAAAGAAGAGGAAGAAACATGGGATAAGAATGAACAACCTAGGTGAAACACTATGAATATTTTAAATAACCTTGCAAGGGGGCAACAATAGGTTGTTCAACTTATCACCCAACTTATAGCAAATAATCAAGGGAGCCAAAAAAATTCCAAAAACAATGGTTCAAGAGTGTCAAATGGTAACAATAGGAGCCATGTTGAAGGGAGAAACATCCGTATACCATTTCAGAATAACCCTCAAACACCGAGTAGAGAAACACCTAGACCTCTCTTACGTCAATTCTTAGAGAAGAACTAGCAGGAAATTAGGGATAGCAAGGACAAGGTGAAGTATTTTCTAATAATTTGAGGGAGTATCAGGCTCTTGGTGAAGATTTTCATGCATCGATGTCCTTATAGGATTTTTTTACCATTAAATATAGGAACGAGCGAAGAGAGTACAAGAGGGTTGCTCAGAATTTTGATCTTCCATGGAAGTTGGGGAAATTGTCCATTCCTTCTTTTGATGGTTCATCCAAATGCACTGCTAGAGTGTGGGTTCAAAAGTTGGATACATATTTCTAACTCAACTCTATGTTGGAGATAGAGGCCATAAAATTTTATACAATGCATTTGGAGGGAGAATCTCATGAGTGGTGGTGGCATGAGGTAGTCAATTTGGGGCATTCAAGCATTACTTCATACTTGGAATTCACACACAAGCTAATTAACCAATTTGATTCCAAGGATTGAGAGATACATTTCAGGGAGTTGGCATAACTAATACACATAAGTATAACATATGTTTACATTTCATAATTTTAGAGGCTCATAATCATGGTTATAGATGTGTTGGAGCACATATTAATTACGCTATTCGTTGAAGGATTAACTGAACCCGTACGTGGTTGGGTTAGGTCCTTCAAACTCAAGTATCTACAAAATGCTATCATAAAAATTGAAGACATGGAAGATGTAGTGCCAAATAATAAATTTTCTTCCAATCCCTTCCTTCCTTAGAAGAACAAAGACAAGAATCCCTTTTAGAAGGAGTGGACTTGGAAATACAAATTGGATGATGAGACTCAGAAGTAATTGAGAATGAAGAAAGTATGCTTTAGCTATAAGGAATCTTGGGAACCGTGTCATAGGTGCATGGGGAATGGAAAGGTGAATTACATACAGGTACTTGTATATAGTGAGGGGGAAGAGGATCTAGGATATGCTTAGGGAGATCGACATAGAGTACAAATGTTAAGCAACCACATGCGGAAACTAAGGGTGAAACCATAATCGCTTGATCATGCAACCCTAGATATCACACTTTCGGAGTAAGGGGAGTAGTGTAGGGACAATGTGTCACTTTCTTGATTTCTGGTGGGGCAACCCACAACTTAATTGGCATCACTTTGGTGGCTAGGAGAGGCATTCCACATAAGAATTTGAGGGATTTGATATTGTGGTAGCTAATGGGTACAATATGACAATAACAAAAATATTTCCATGGTTAGAGTTGATGATGAGTAACTACACTATGACCAATGAATTCTATGTGGTTGAAATGACAACACTAATGTCATATTGAGTGTTCAATGGCCAAGTTATTCTACAAGGAAACAATCAAAGAACTATCAAACAATGGAGATGGAATTCACTGCAACAATTAGTAAGAGGGTAAATCTAAGGGACATGTTTAATGGCACCCCAGAGATTATTGCAACCAAGAAAATGGAAATCATGTTCAGGCATGGTGATGTATCTTGGGTACCGAAGTGTCTAATTACGACACACAAATATTAAGATAGTAGCCAACATTATCATGAGGATGTGTATTGACTATAGAGCTTTGAATAAGAAAATAATGAAAAACATATATGCCATTGTTATCACCAAAAAATGATCACCTAGCCATTTCTAACTAGGTGGATCAAAATACACCATGTAGATTTAATTTTACCATAGTAAAATCACTTTCATTGTGGAAAATAATTTAGTAAACCACTTTTATTAAATTATTTTCTGATTTAAATAAAAAAAACCCATGAGAATAATTAGATAAATCATATTTGTTTAATTTTCTCTAGGAATAATTATTAAATCATTATTTAAATAATTATTCATTGTCACATTTGACCAAATCCCTTAGGAATAATTAAATAAATCACTATTTATTTAATATTCCTTAGTTTTGTTATTGGAATAATTGTTAAATCACTATTTAATAATTATTTCAATTTTGCAACATTCTTAATTCTCACAAAATAATTTATAAATCATTTTATTTGTTAATTATTTCTAAATAAAGGTATTTAACCATTTTAAATATCTTTTCCCTCTCCAATAAATATAATAAGGTATTCCAAGCAGTTAGATCTTGATTTGGTTAATATTATTTTTTTATTATCCATTTTCGAGATTAACTCAATACTTTGTTATAAATAGGAGGGTTTTTAATTCATTCTTCACCATGATCATAATGATCGTCACCATTATCACCTTTTTTCTTTTGAGCTCCCATTTGAGTTCTCCACATTTTGTTTGGGTTTTTCACATATTGAGAGAGAAGACCATTTTATGAAGCATCAAGGACATCAAAGGACCCATCCCACGGAGGAGGACTTACAAACCCTTTTGTCGATATCCTTCACCTGGTGTTTTTAATAAAGAATTTATTCAATTAAGGTATTTCCATTTGGGTTATTGCATTGGATATCTTTACTACTGCTTTCTATTCTGGATCGTCTATAATATTGTTGCAGGTTTTCCATTTTTATTGTAGATCTGAATTGCAAGCAACCATCAACTTGTTGTTAGCGCCCTTGTCACCTAGTGACTTAAGTGAAATGTTTTTGGTACACCTTCTGAGAAATTTCACACTAACAACCATTCCTAGGATCAACGAGTTGTTGGATGAGTATACTTCATAAAGATTGATCTTTGAACAAGATATCACCAAATTAGGGTCAGGAAGTAGGATGTTCAAAAGATTGCCTTCAGTTGTCAATCCGGGCACTATAAGTTCTTGGTCATGCCATTTGGGTTGACCAATGCACTTTTCCCTTTCTAGTATTGCATAAGCCACATCTTCAACAAGCAATTGCGAAAGTTCATGTTGGTGTTCTTTGATGATCTCTTTATATACATCATGGCATGAGAGGATCACTCGAGGCATTTAGATGAGACATTAGGTATTATTGGGGAGCAGTCATTGTACACCAAGGAATCAAAAGTGAATTTGATACGATAGAGATTCTATATTTAGGCCATATGGGATTGGCCACTGCCTAGGATCCTTATAGAGTTGCATGGATTCTTTGGATTATACAACTATTATAGGTGACTTTTTAAGAGGTTTTCACTGTTGGTTGCAACCTTAACAAATCTTAGGAATAAAGGGGAATTTATGTGGACAAAGGAAGCTCAACATGCATTCAACAAGCTCAAGGAGGTGATGAAAACTTGTCCAATATTGGCACTTCTTGATTTCACTCAGTCCTTTGTGCTTGAGTGTGATGCTTCGAGAGAGGATATAAGAGATGTCTTGATGCAAAATAAATATCTAATAACATTTAAGAGTTGTAAGCTCAAGGAGCCATAGAGGCTCTATTCCATCTATGGAAAGGAGATGATTTTCATTATAGATGCTTGGGAAAAGTTCAGATAATATTTGGTTAGTGGCAGATTTGTGGTTTGGACTGACCAAAATAGTTTGTGGTATTTCCTGGAACCTAAATGAGATGCAACATAAATGGGTGAGAAAGATACACGCTTATTATTTTGACATTGAATATATGAATGGATAGAAGAATGTTGTTGCTGATGCCCTTTCCAGGAAATTGATAACATCTTCCCTTATGGAGATTTCAGCTAATTGGAAATCACACCTAGTGGAGGAGTATTCCAAGAATAAGTTTCCTTGTAAGTTGATGGATGGTTACATTCAAGATGACAAGTACAGAGTGGTGGATGACATTATCTTCTACAAGGAAATAATCTATTTAGTCCCTAAGTCCACACTTAATGAGATGATTGTGAGGGCTACTCGTGATAAACCTTTGGCAGTGATCCAGGTGGATATTGGTGGCCACCCACCTATTCCACTTGGACCCACAACATTATTTCCATTCAGTTTCCTTAATTCTAGCACAAATTTCTATTTTTGGCAGGCTTTCAGGTCCTATACTTCCAGAGCCGTTTTGAGGTCCTAAAAGAAGTTTTCTGGGAAAATAGACTTACTAAAAAGTGATAGAGTTTATTTCCATATTGTTTCTTTGCCTTATCGTGGAGATATTAAAAACGAGGTATTATGATAGTCAAACAAAGGTCGTATGCCAAAGTTATGACCTCGGGAAGTTGGCGGTCCAACTTACCCCAACGAGGCCCAAAACCATTGGCACTTCATTTCCTAGGGTTAGGGTTTCACAATTCTTCTTTATGATAAATGGCCTCTGAGCCTCATTTTAACATAGTTTAGAAGGCATGTTTCCGCATAGTTTAGAAGGCATGTTTCCGTAATATATCTTCTCAGAGATAAGCTACCATCACCTAAACTAGTTTGTTCCATTCTGCATGTAAACAATTTTCAGTACTTGTTATTAATTAATTGAAGTTTTGTCCTTTTGATGTATCGTTGTGTTTTGTTTAAATCTGTATTTCATTTCATTCCTTCATAAATCTAAATTAGTGGTATTAGAGTGGTCTTCTCTTTCTCTATTTATCTGTGCATGTTCCCAAGAAGGTCAGGGTATAAGGAGTTGGGACTTGAAATAGTTGAGCCCTTGCAAGACCGTCCTTGTTGACATCGACGACCTCCCATAGCGGAAGAAAATAAATATGAGGGGGGCATGAGATCCTATCAAATTATTTCTCGAAGAAGCCCTTGAGCGGTAAAGAACGAGATGAACAATTTTTCCTAGATCCTTTGTTGGATGCCAACAGGTGATGCATCTTCATCCAACAGTCACTTCGTAGGTGATGCCCTCTTCAAGGTACAAGTTAACTTCGATATCCCTATATTCAAAGGTTAGATAGATGCATATGCTGTAGATAAATGGTTAAGTTTGCTGGAAGGTTATTTTCCAGTCTATACTTTCTCTGATAGGGTAATGATTACTTTTGCACTGCTGCCTCTCCCCATGTCAAGGATTGGTGGGAAACTTACTGTGAGAAAAGAGATGATGAACCCTCTATGTTTACAACCACACCCTCTTGGAACTCTTTCCGAGATGTTGTTAAGTAACAATTTTACCCTATTGGGAGATATGAAGACAAGTACATACAATGGACCACACTATGACAACAAAGGGACCAAGATGCACATGAGATCACAAATATTTTTCATACTCTACACACAAAGTTGGGTATCAAAGACTCTGAGTGACATCTAGTGCTCAAGTACCACGACTATCTGCACAAATACATTCAGAAATAAATTGATATCCTGGACATCTCCTTGCTTGGTGCAACATACTGATATTCTCCCAAGATTGAATAAAGATTTAAAAAAGAGAAGTAATAATTTGGATCTGCGAATCTGAAGCAGGCCAAGAGAACCTCCAAAATGCAGAACAATGGAAAGAGCCAAGGTGAAGTGACCCAAGACAATCCATCAAAGCCACAAGCAAAGAATGGCACCACGAAGATGAAGAAGGACACATGAAAGTGGTGTGAGTTGCACAAGAGCTCCACCCACAACATAAGTGAGTGTCACTCCAAGCAGTCATTGGTGGCTGAGCTAAAACTTTCAGAGTCCAATGCCTGTTCTAATTCTGAGCCAGAGTTCAACAAGAAGAACAACAAGGGGAAGCATATTGATGCAAAACCAAGTGCTACCATTGCCACCACCAAGGTTGATAAGATTGAGCCTAAAGATACATAGGAGGGGGAGTGTCACTTTCACTCATAGATGTGGGTGAAGGGTTCTCCGCTACAGTTCATTATCGAAAATGGGAGTCAAAATAACCTCAACATAGGTCATTAAGTGGCTGGGCTTGCCAACCACACCACACCTACAACCATATACCGTTGGGTGGCTCCACCAAGGATGAGATCTTTGGGCTAGCCAACAATGTCACCTTCCCTACAACATCAAGCCCTTCACAAACGAGGTAATATGTGATGTTGCTCCACTTGAAGTTTGTGATGTTTTATTAGTAAAATCATATTTTTAGAAGTGTCATGTTGTGTATGAGTCTAGGCCCCACACTGTTATTATTACTTTGGGTAGGAAACTATACAGGATACTGAAGCTAGGCTCGCTTACCATCATCTCTTTGATCTATACTAATCAATGTAGTAAGATCATCTCCCAAACTTGGAAATTTGTTTTCTTTCTGATCCATTCTCAAAGTAATGGCAAGATTGTGGCCAAATCCATGGTCCCTGGCAAGGGTCCCTCCATGTAGGAGAAGCAAGTTGATAAGTTCATGGAATAATATAGGGACATCTTCTCCTCACCCACAAGAGTACCCTTGCATTGTTAGGTCAAACTCTCGATCGATTTGACTCCCAAAACTCCTCTACCCAATGGGAAAATATACTATTGCTCTCTTATGGAAAATGAGGAAATAAAGCAGTAGAACTAGGAGCCAATACAAAAGGGGCACATCCGACCAAGCTCCTCACCTTGTAGGAGCCCAATTGTACTCGTAGAGAAGAAGGATGGGACCTAGAGACTCTTCATTGATTATCGGGCACTGAATAAAATCACTGTCAGGAACAAATACCTAATCCCACAAATTGATGATCTTCTTGACTAGCTTGATTTAAATTCTAGATATCACCAAGTTCCACTAGAGCCCACAAATGTATATAAGACCAACTTCAAATCCAAGGAGGGCCTTTTTGAGTGGTTGGTCATGCCCTTCGATTTGAAAAATACCACTACAACTTTTATAGATGACATCTCACAACCTTTCACCAACTCATTCGTGGTTGAATATTTGAATTACATCTTCATCTTCAGCAAGAGTTGGGAAAAGCACTTGCAACATATTTGGCAAGTCCTTCAAACCCTGCGGCAACACAAGCTATGTGCCAACCTGGAGAAGTGTTCCTTTGACATGGATCAGGTCCAATATTTGGGCTACATAATTGATGAGTAAGGCATGCATGTGGATCCAGCTAAGATCCATGTCATTTAGGATTGGCTAGCCCTGATGACTATAGAAAGCTTCACATCTTCTTGGGCATTGCTAATTTTTACAGGAGATTCGTGCTGGGGTTCTCTCATATTACTTTGTCCTTGAGTAAAGTTACCAAGGGTGGAGCAAAAGGAAAGTTTTTTTGGTCCAAGGCACAACATAAGGCATTTTCTGAACTGAAACAACACCTTTTCTCTTCACTAGTCCTCACCTTGCCAGACCTAAACAACCATTTGAGATTGAAACAAATGCCTCAGATTATGCTATTGGTGTAGTCGTCACTCAACAAGGTTACCCGATGGCCTATCACAGTGAGACACTCTCTGATACTATTCGTAGGTACCCCACCTATGATAAGGATATGTACTCTATTGTGCAGGCCTGCCGAAAATGTAATCATTATATTTTGTGGAAGGAGACAATCATCCACACAGATCACTGACCTCTTCAATTTATGCAGACATAGGGGAAGTTGCAGAATGATCGCCATCATAAGTGGTCCAAATGCCTGCAACAATTCCATCTGAACATAAAGAACAATGATGCCACAGACTGCCTCTTTTGACCCTCAATTCACTACAACAAAACCAGCGATTTGCGCCAGATTTAGCGCCAGATTTTAGTGCATTTTTTTTGTAATTGTGATGAGCAACCTGGCGCTAAATCTGGCTCTATTGTACAATTTTTAAAACGTCCTTTTTTGCACCTGATTTTGCATCCTTTTTCACTCTAGATTTTGCATCATTTTTTACACCAAACTATGCATCATTTTTTGCGTCAAATTTTGAACCAAGATTTGCATCTTATTTTATGACAGGTTTTGCTTCTAGTTTTGTGTCATTTTTTGCATCTATTTTTCATTCTCTTTTGCTTCCTATTTTGTGTCATTCTTTGCTTCCATTTTTGCACCATCATTTGCATCAAGTTTACACTGTATTTTGAATCCAATTTAACGTCTTTTTATGCATCCATTTTGTGTCAGTTTTTGCATCTAGTCTTACGCCAGGTTTTGTATCTAGTCTTACACTAGTTTTTGCTTCTATTTTTGCACCAGCTTTGGTGCCTATCTTTGCACCATGTGTTGAATTTGATTTAGCACCAAATTTTGCATCCATTTTTGTGCCCATTTTTGCATCTTTTTTTGGACCATTTTTTACATCCACACTTACGTTTGATTTGTCTCCATTTTTCCCATCTCATTTTGCACCATATTTTGCGTCATTTGTTTCATCCAATTTTGCATCATTTTTAACACCATCTCTTGCATCTAATGTTACATCATTTTGAGCATCCAAATTTGCATTTATATTTGCATCTTATGTTGAGTCATGTGTTGTGTCCACCTTTGCATCTTATTTTGTGTCTAATGGTACATTCAATTTAGAGCCATTTTTTACGTCTACTTTTGTATTTGTTTTTGCACCAAGTTTTGCATCCAATTTTAAGCTATTTTATGCCCCTTTTTGCACCATTTTTTGTGTCTACTTGTGTCCAATGTTGCACCATTATTTACACCGACTTTTTCATCCAATTTTGCATTTTTTTGGTGTCTAGTTTTACATCGTTTTCACCATCCAAATTTGCATCTTTTTTTGCCTCATTTTGTGTCCACATTTGCATATAATTTTGTGTCTGAGTTTGAGCCTAAATTTGAATGTGATTAGGAATCATTTTTTACATCCAATATGGCATCCTCGGTTTCACCTTTTTTCAGCCCCATTTTGCATCTTGTTTTATGTCTTTCTTACATCTTTTTTTTTTCCTTTTTTGCACCCAAGTTTGCATCCCAAATTTACACCATTATTTGCATCATCATTTGGCATATTAATTTGTAACGTTTTTTGCTTCTTTTTAACGCTCAACTTTGCATCTTATTTTACATCTAGTTGTTGTCTTTTTTTGCATCTAATTTGGTGCCCATTTATGTGTCCTTGTTATTGCCCAATTTGATATCCTTTTGTATGCCATGTTTTGTTCCCTTCTTTGTGTCAACTATTGCACAATTTTTCACTTCTAATTTAAAACACTTTGTATGTCAATTGTTTGCATTTTGTATTAATTCCTAGTTTAACATCCAATTTTACTTTCAATTTTGCATCCATGGTTACATCCGCATTTGACTTCTTATATAGAGTATATTTTTCTTTACATATATGACCCCCTTTATAGATTCATAGTGAAATATATGATAGTTTCTAAATATCATTAAAGCAGATATCACAATTCAAAATCATTTGTAAAGAAATTTAAGAGAAATTGACAACATCCATCCAAAAAAATAACAATGTGTCATTAACAATTTTCAAAACATGTATAAAATAGCAACATAATACTAATAAAATCAGTATTATTTTTAATCAAAACAAGTAAAATTCAAATACGATTAACAAATCAAAATATTTAATGAATATCGTTATTCTACGATAAATTAACAACATACATAAATCAAACTCATCGTATGATTACAAAATCAAAATGTCTCATTGATATAGGGTAAATTCACAACACCCATCTAAACATAACAATGTCATTCTACACAATAATTTCTTCATAAAAAACAATGCATGTGCATGCCTAGCTACCACCACCAAGATCATCCTCATGATCATCTTGACCATCCTCATTACTCTGATCCACATCATCACCAACACCGCAACTATCATCATCATCTCCTCCTTCACCACCATCATCCTCATCCTCATCCTCATCATCTCCTGATATATGTTGAACATAATTTGGATCATCGTCTTGGCAATCATTACCTATAGCATTCTGACAAAAAAAATCAATATTACATGTTAGTATTAATTACATAACACAACGCATGTTTTTGTTATACAATGTTAACCATAAAATGAGGTAAGATATACTAGCATTTGCACCAGATGTTGCAAAGGAAACGCCGTAAGGCATAAATTGAAAAATACAAATACAACAAAAGAATACTTTGATAAAGAATAAAAATATATTGAATGCTCAAATCAATGCCCCATTAACTGGAAGCATTTAGTAGACATATCTAATGCAGAGACAAGCAAAAATATATAATTCTTCAAATTCTAGATGGATGCAATCACTTAGTAATGCCATGTTGAGAACCTTCCTCTACTTGTAATATCCTCTATCAGGGGCAACCTTCACGCCTCTACCTTATATCAACACTGACGAAGTTAGCAATCCCATTGGCCCATCCTATTTATCTGTCAAGTTTGAAGCATAAGGCAAGTGACTGGACACTGGTATTATACAATAAGCTGAAACCTAAACTGAACTTCCCCCATGGGCATGACGGACAAGAGATGGGGCTTTTCTTAAATAGAAGAGATAGGGCAATCTTTACATCCCTACCTCATCAACACTGATGAAGTTAGCAATCCCATTCGCCTATCCTATTTACCTGTCAAGTTTGAAACATACGGCAAGAGACTGGACACTGGCCAATCCTATCAGATATCCCTCTATCAAAGCAACATTCTAATGGCCCCTGCTAAAATTATACAATATCTAGAGAGCATCATTAGAAACATCCTTTGGAGAGATAAAAATGAAAACAAGTGGCCTCTACTCCATTGGAAATGGGTGGCATTTCTTAAATAATGTTATGAAACCAGCTCACAAAAAGATAGAAAAGAGAGATCCACGCCTTAGAATTCAGCCTCTTCGAGGGGGCAACCTCCTTTACATTACATAAATGAACAATTCTTGGATGATACAAATGAAAATACCTCCTTTCTATATATAGGAGTCTAAGTGGTCCCAATACAATCAAAGCCTACATAACAATAATATTGTAGGCCACAACAGTAACAATGGTGGGCTTCTATGTGGCATAATAGTAACAATATGGGCACTACATGGGTACATCAATATAATAAGTGGGTTATACTAATAACAATAAGGGGTTACACTAGTAGTATAGGGGCCTAACATGCCCCTCTCCTTCAAAAAGCGTTGTCCTCAACGCTTGAGTAGTTCTTGATGCTTCTATATAAAATTCTTGTCCTCCCATGTGGAATATTCTGCGGGTAAGTTCTTCCACTTGATGAGATACTCTGAAATTGATCGATTTCGTAGCTGTCGGGTTCTTGTTTCTGTGACTGCTCCAGGTTCCAATATGATTTTTCCTTCCTCTTCAATTTCTGGCAATATTGCTTGAATTGGGATCTTTTGCAACTTTTGAATAAGTGGCCATACTTCTTCGTTCTTCTTCCATTCATCCATTGCTTCGTTTATCCAATTTGGTTGGATAATATAAATAGCACAAAACAATGCTTCCACATCCTCATCCTTGAAGCATCTTCCCATTCGGTAAGGTCGCCATTTTTTAAGTGCATGTAGTATTGCCAAAATTTCCTTCTCATAAATAGCTTGCTTGAGATGTAGCAGTAAAAATACCCAATCACTCACATCAAAACATTTTTCACTACGATGTTGATCTACCTGTTGTTTCATTTGATTTTGCACCGAAGTGGCGTTATCCTTTAAAAGTTGGAGAACTTGCTGTTGATGCTCGATATGATCTTTCTCTACTTGAACCTTTTTCTTCTTGATATGTCCTTCTATCTTTTGAGGAGCGGTAATTTCTTCCAGTCCTTTACAAGATATGGTCGGATTCATTTCTTGATGCTCGATGTGATCTTTCACTTCTTGAACATTTTTCTTCTTGATGTGTCCTTCTATCTTGATAGTTTGAGGAGTGGTAATTTCATCCATTGAATTACAAGATATGGTTGGATTCATTTCTTCTTTCTCGATGTGATCTTTCACTTCTTGCACCTTTTTCTTCTTGATATGTCCTTTTATCTTGAGAGTTTGAGGAGTGGTAATTCTTGCCAATGCTTTACAACATATGGTCTGATTCATTTCTTCTTTCTCTGGGGTGGTGTCCTGACGTATATCCTCTTCTTTTGATGTTTCTTGATCCTTTTCTTCCTCCTCTTCATATTCTATGTAAAATAATTTCTTCTCAGCACACCTATGACCTTTAGTGCATTTGCTATCACAATTGTAACAAAGCCCTTTTTCTCTTTTTTCTTCCAATTGTTGTGGTGTAACCCTTGTAGGTTGTGGAAGGCTGGGAGAAACAACACTTCCATCTTTATAGTTGTGAGGGGTATGCTTCCTGGTTTCCATAATTTTGCTTTCCATTATGTCACAAAGCCCTTTTACTCTTTCCAATTGTTGTGGTGTTGCTCTAAAGAAGGTGTTGCTCTTTTTATCCTCATAATGTGCTATCATTTCCTCCGTGAAAATTGACCACGTAACAAGTTTTTTACGAGAACAAAGCCCTTTGTACCATAAAAATTGATCTGGTTCTAAATATGAAGATGCAATACATACCTTTTGTAACAGTTGTACACCATGTAGATCAAAATATTGCTCCATCTGAAGTATCCAATTTACCGGATCCTTGCCATCAAACTTCCTCATCTTGCTTTTTCTTGATTTTAGGAGCTCGACCTTGAAATGACTGTAACTCTGTACTTTTAGATCTTTAAGTTCTGATATTGTAACCTGTAGTAGCCTTCTGTGTCCTCTTTCCAATGCCACAAGTCTGACCGAAATCGGATTCTCCAAGGAAGAGTTATGCGAAATCTCCCACAGTGACTTGATTATAGACTAGTTCAGTAGAGTGAATTTGTACGACGTTCCACGTGTCACTGTTTCAACCTTTGACTCTGAAAAATATATAAAAGAAAACTACAGTCTGTCCTCTTTCTGTACCTTCTTACGAAATTTCAATCCGATGCTCAGAAAGAAAGTTATGACGATTTTCCCCAGGTCACCTGTTTTGAGTGTAATTCAGGAGTCTTCAAAAAGACCAACTTCCTCAGATCATATCTCCGAAAATATCGCGCGAAAAACTCTGAAATTCGGACCCAAGATTCAGCGCGATTTCTTCTCAAATGGGTTTTTTTGCGATTTCTGAAACGTCACAGAAAAAAGGTTATAGCGAAAATGCCACGATGACCTGTTTGGAGCAGCGAAACCCTAGAATCCAAAGCTCTGATACCAAATGTTATGAAACCAGCTCACAAAAAGATAGAAAAGAGAGATCCACGCCTTAGAATTCAGCCTCTTCGAGGGGGCAACCTCCTTTACATTACATAAATGAACAATTCTCGGATGATACAAATGAAAATACCTCCTTTCTATATATAGGAGTCTAAGTGGTCCCAATACAATCAAAGCCTACATAACAATAATATTGTAGGCCACAACAGTAACAATGGTGGGCTTCTATGTGGCATAATAGTAACAATATGGGCACTACATGGGTACATCAATATAATAAGTGGGTTATACTAATAACAATAAGGGGTTACACTAGTAGTATAGGGGCCTAACAAATAAGGTACGAGGGACAGAATGCAAGATCTTTTTAGCAAGGTCCCCTATACGAAAATCTATTGATACTATTGATGGAAACACACTTTGGAATAAATCAATTAGAAGTATCTGGTGTGAGGCAAAAAATAGAAGAGATAATCAAGAAAATATGTATGCCTAAAGAAAAATAGAAGAGATAATCAAGAAAATATGTATGCCTAAAGGTTGTATAATCTACAACGATGTGCTTCAAAGTAAAATTTTATCTAAGGTAGACACAGAAGTTTCAATTCATACAAAATTAACTATCAAATTGTTTTGTTTAGACTCTTAGAGCTAACTTTAAGTTTTAACAGCAGAAGATTAGACAGACCAGTAGTTTAGGAACTCTGCACTCCTCACCATTTTTGTATACTTATGGAGAAATTATAGATTTGTCAGATGGATGAAGATGTTTCTGAAAGCATCATTTTGCAAACATGCAAATTCTCCTCTGCGTAAACAAATAAAAGCTGAAAAAAGAGAAGAAACCAAAAAAGGGCTAGAAGTATAGGCCAACCCAATGTGAAATTTCAATATAACCTTCTCTAACCTTGTCTAATTTCTAAACAACACATTTAACTAGTCATTGATGTCATGTTTCCTCTTTGATGCTTTACATCAAATTAACTTCATCTAACCCCAGCAAGGTAGATGTGCCCACCACACCACTTCATGAGAATGTGTACACAGTTGTACGTCCCTTCATTATCTCAGATGATGCTTTTACTCCCCACCAAACTCCTCGCATGAGAAAAGCAATCTTTGCAAGGTCTCAGTTCAGATTTGGGAAGCTTTGCAAAGGCACATTGTGTTGTTTCATGATGGTAAATGTTATTCATGAATGGCAATTTCTATCTGATTATGCTGAATCCAGGGCATCCTCTGTTATTCCTTGCTGCTTTATGGTTTTTTTGGTTTTGTTTATGGTGGTGTGAGGCTTTGTCGAGGTGTGGTGTGAGAGAGGGACCAGACCATCTCGGGCTACCCTCCTCTTGGGATCAGCTCCTACTCAGGTCTCTTTATTTTCTTCCTCTCGTCAAGTCCTTACTCCTCAGTTGGCCGGGGCACGCACTTCTGAGGTGGATTCTATCTGCAGCAGGGCCTCCTCAGGGCATACATAACCCCGAAAGCTCATCAATTGCCGTGTGAGTTGGAACTAGCATTTGAGGGTGGGAAAATGGCAATGGAAATTTGAGAGGTATCACTACTTCATTGCTGAAAGGTCATCTATCAAGAGTAGATGTACCAGTCCCATTACAACTAGACAGCTGCAGGGAAGGGTACTCCTTTCCAAAAATGACACTAAAAACAAAATTCTGATGATGATGAACATGATGCAGTTGGAATTTAAAGCCATGGACAAGCATTTGACAAGGATAAAAGCAGTCTTACTGCATGGCAAAGGCCCAACTCATCTAGACAGTCCAGGTGATCAAGCACCCATAGATGTGGAGGTTTCCACCTCCTAGTCTCCTCATGAAAATTTATGTTTTCTATCTTTACTATTATAGTAGGATTATGTGTTATATTTTGTGGCTGTTAAGCCAAGGCACTGTAGGCTTTTTTAGAACTCAGTATATTTTTTTAAAATGTATATTTTTGGACAGCAGACCTCCTGTATTGCCAATGGTCCGGTTTCCCTAGTGGCAGACCAGAGGCATACAGAAGGTTGGATCATATGTGATCATCAACAGTTAATAAAAGGCCTTTAAATTACCTCCCCACCCCCTCCCAAAAATAAAAAATAAAAATCATCTATAAAGTTTAGAAACTCAATTATTGAGAAGATTTTTCGGCATAAATCACATCATAAATCATTTGTCGACGCGTTCCAAACCAACAAGTGTGGTTCATCGTCAGGACAAGTTGAAGATCCAGACCATGGCAGATTATTTTCCAACTAGCAAAATTAAATCACAACTAGGTTATTATCCAGCTAAGATTAATCAGAAATCAATTTTTTAAAAGTATGTTCTTATCAAGCCCAAATTTAATCAAACTTCAATTATACCCTGAAGATGAGCTCTGCAGTGTGGTCAAAAAATTGAGGAATAATCTACTCCAACACAGCTCTCCTCTTGAATAAAATAATGTCCAGCTACCTGAGCTTTAAAGTCATTCTAACCTTTTGTATGGAAGATTTATAGAATTCATTTCCATTTTAGTTATAGAAAATCCCAATAAAGATAGTGATTGATTTCATGTTTGTACATATGTAATGAACACTTAGCACAATAGTATAGCTCAGTTTGCCCAACTTAGCACAATAGTATAGCTCAGTTTGCCCAACCCTTTCTACAGAAGGCATAATACCCAGGGAGGTTACAGGATCTATTCCCAAGTAGTTCTGTCCAGTTACCAGCTGGTATTTCAACTAGAAGTCAATTCCATTCCTCACCCAGAAAAAAAAAATACAGGGAAAGGAGGGAGAAAGGGGGATTCCATCACTCTGACAATGTACCAACTTCCTCACTTGGAACAGTTAATATGTGGGCAAGTTAAGGGAACATCTTTCTCTGGGAAAATTAATATAAACAATTACTGATGCAGTTACCTCCTTATAATGGCATAAATAAAAATTTTGTTGAATTAATGTTTGTAAGGTTCCAATTTTGATGTACGGGCAGAATAAATTATAAACCTATCCATCAACCAAATGAGTCTTGCAAAAAGAAAGAGATAAAGAGAAACTATTCACAAAACTTACCTTTAGCATTTGATGGCCTCCACTATCACTGGTGCTGAAAAGTTGCAACATCGGTGTTTCTTTTTGCGAAGGAGAGTGAGTAACACTGCAAAGGACACGTTCAGAAAAAGATGTTATTGCCATTACATATCTCAGTTCTAATGATACAATGAAATACGCATGGAAATTCAACTGTGAATAACCACAGTCCACCCTTTTGAATCCCATTTGATATACTTGTCAGAAAATACATTAACAAACAAAATTATACATGTACTATGAACTCCAGTATAAACTGACATAAATCTCAGCCAAATACCAAACCTGTTGAAAATTAAAGTGATCATGAATATACAACGAAAATGCACGAATGTAAATTGGATTTCAAGTATTGTTTCTATCTGGATAAAAGAAACAAATTAGAAATAATAACCACCAACTGCTACCGTTATCAAAGAAGTGAACTTGTTAGAAGATCAAGCTAAAACAGTGAAATATTGAAATCCAGGAACATTTTCAATAAGACATTAAAAAACAATCATCAAACTTGGCAGGAAACGCAAGGTTTCAGGCAAGACCACTGCCCACCCAACCATGATCCACCTAAGTAACATTGAGTTGCACTCACTTCTTATGTGACTTGAGAATGGATTACGAATGCCGACTATTGGCATATCAACATTATCCAGACAGTTATAGGGAAAGATTTGAGAAACTTAGGACTTCAATTTTCTTTGAAAGCAACAGACTTACTACACACATTCAGGACATTTTTTGGTCAGAAAATCATTATGATTTACCAGCATGGATCCATCTTAAGCACGGATTCACATAAGTTGATATTCACATAAGTTATTGATATAGATCTTCAAGTCTTACTACACACATTCAGGACATTTTTTGGTCAGAAAAGCATTATGATTTACCAGCATGGATCCATCTTAAGCACGGATTCACATAAGTTGATATTCACACAAGTTATTAATATAGATCTTCAAGTAATTTATTTATATAAAGTGTTAACTTATTTTTTGAAAAGTATAAGGTTTAAACATCTTACTCGCATAATTTTTTTTACTTCTAATTACTTTACATGAAATTATATTATAGGTCAAATGGATAACTAATTAAACATGTATAGCATATTCTTTTTTTCTTTTTTATTATAGCCAACATTACTTTTCTATTTAGAGAATATTTTATTTTTCTTTTAAGAGGGACACATGTCAACTCTAGAGTCCAAGTTGAGCACGGACATACTTACACATCACGTTCACACTGGGCTGTAAAATGAGCCTCCTAGCCCAATTATACTATAAAGACAGCAAACATGATCACTCCCAATTTGTGTTGAGAACCCTTGACAGTGCATAAGAATATACCAAAAAACATTTTCTTCAAAATTGCATAGTCAAACCAGGTTTGGGTTGGGATCACAAGTTTGTCCATATCCATTCAATATCTATGCCCATTATACAAAGTTAGCGAAGTACCTATCAGATGTAAAATGCAAAACTCAATCCTTCTTTGCAGAACTCGTCCAAAACATGAAGCATATAAATTGTTCGCTGAATTATCAAATAGAAGTAACTTCAGTGCAATGACATCAGGCTGAATTTACCCATTGTTTCTCGAGCAATAGACATGATAATTTATGGAAATGACCCTCCACAAAAGACTGTAAATAGATGGTGTGCTTAGCTATTTGATTGGAAATCTTGTCTACAACTATTTAAACTACAATGAATTTGTCAACATAAAATAATAAGTTGGATAGGTATTTTTCAGACACAAAGCATTTGAGATCCAAAAAATAGACGCTAATCTAAATGTCTCTAATTTAAACCACAGACAATTATTTGTTTGTTGAATTAACAACCAAATTAAGTTTCAATAACACGACGTAATTTTCACATACAAAGCATTTGAGTGCAAAATAAGAAAGATAGTTTAAACGCCTCTAAAATAAACCAAGGACATTTTTTGTCTGTTAAACTAATAAACAATTATATCAAATTCAAGCCTACATTTACATGCATGAAGACTGCTCATAACTTAATCTATCAGGAATGGATCATTTGTTGTTAATGTTGAATTTTTCTGTTAATATAGCACTGACAGCAAGGCAAATTCAATATTTAAAAGGCAGCAATCTACATTCGGATCTGGACAACACTTTTTCTCCTTTCCTGCTATGTGATTATTCCCATGCAAGAGGAAGTTCCAACTAATTGATTTTCACACTTCCAAAAGTAAATTCCTCATGTCTGAATTTTCTAGATACAAAACCTAGGTATAATAATCCTAATTGTTGATCCTACCTTGAAATAAGTACCTTTAATCCACCATTGGATCTTGCTTTAAATAAACATGGGGTCTTGCTTGAAGTGCCAAAGTTTATTCATCTATTCCTTGCTATTATCAATAAGACATAATAGAATAAAGGAAAGAGCAATGCACCTTGTGAGTCATCTGAAGAACTGCCTTGGTATTGATGTGCACGAACTTGTGGGCAAATACAAGAAACTGAACAACAAGAGAGCTATAAAAAGGATAATTAGCCAGAACATAGTTTTGCCAATGATCATTATATCCATAACAACTTTCTTTCGTGCTTCTTTTTACTAATGATCCCACAGAATCAGTACCAGTCTTTTGCTTTTGAAGCAAGCTAACTGAAAGTGGAGACAATCGTTGATCCCTATCCCTAAGCATCTTATTCTCTGCCTCCAAATAATGATCCTCTTCGAGAGCGGGCATCATTTCGCCTTCTTCACCAATATTCCAAGGCTGTAAATAATCCAACCATAGATCAATAATGTGTGTAGCCTTCTTCAGACAAGCACCTACTGGCCAATAACTGAAAGCTCGTAATATAAACCTGTACAAAGGCCTCTGTAACAGAAGGGACCATGTAGCAGGCACAACCAAACTACTCCGTGGCAAGGAAAATGACCTCAATCTCAAGGTATCCATTTGTGATGCAGCTCTCCATCCAGAATTCAACTCTTCTTGAGGACAACACAAAGTACTGCTTACATAATTGACCAGTATTTTCACAGCCTCTGTGATTTCTACACTGGGGAGACCATACCTATGATATCGATTATTAACAGGTAACAAAATACCAAAAGACTGGCAAACCCGTGAAGGTAAGGGCAAAAAATCGTCATTCACTAACCAAAACTGTACAAAGGTATGAACAACAAACTCAGCGCGAGAAAATATCGATGGATTCTCCTCAAAAAAATGATGTACAGACACACTGGGAGCACAAAAATCAGATATAGGAACAAATTTGTGTAGATACAAATTCAGAAGATGCAAATAAAGGCTAGAATTGAACTTCACAGGCCTTCCATTGTCATGGCTACCGTGCAAACTATGCAGAGAAGACGCCCATTTCTCGAAACGAGACCTGGAAGCCTTCTTAAACCCCAATTTCATTTCATCCGAATCCGAACGATGCATAATATCATTATCTTTGCGTACAACGTAATAAGCAAACCAAAACATAAAATACTCAAATGCATTCAGCTGCACCTGAAATCCTCCTCCATGGCCGTCCTCCTTCAATCGGTCTTTAAATAAAGCAGGGCAGACTTCAGATAAGATATACAAACCCCTCTCCGACTGAAGCATGTGACGAATCCACGCCGGAAGGCGCTCGGATGGAAACACAGCGAACCACATTTTCCTCGTCTGCGGCAAAGATTGACGAAAACAAAGCTCCAGACGGTGAGAGAAGATTTACGACCGCATTCGCGGAATGCTCAGAGGTCTGCGCGATCCATCCGCCAATGCCGGACGGCTGTAAGACCTCCTCGAAGCCGAAGATCTTGCGGAGCAGAACGGGGAAGCATGTTATGTAAAAATGCCTGGTCTGATCCCAGCTGTGCCTATCGATGAAGGATTCCACGACCCGGCATGAATTCAAAATATCAGACGATGATGAGGAAGCATTCAATAACAGCGAACTTAATTCTTGGGCTTCGAAAGAGAAATCTGTCGAAGGTGAAGAAGACACAGCCATTGCACCTCAATTTTACAGTCTCTCTACTGATCCGGTCGGAGGCTTAAATCCCGAGATAAACCCCTTGAATCTTCCTGAACCCTCATGCAGAACCACTAAACCCTACACTACATCGGATCGCAACACTCACTGATCTAGTATTATAGGCATTCGAAGGTGGGGATACTCTTCTCTTTATTTCAAAATATTTGCACCGCCTTAAGTAGCTTTTCAACTTTTGCCATTTCCCTTGAAAGACGTTAGTGTGGGGTGGGGAAATTATGTTGTTTTTGAGGAGTTTTTTGGTTTGTGGGGACAGGGCCACTCTTTATGTGACCATCCGGGCAAGCGAGGCGGTAATCTTAAGTTCTTGCAGGGATATCTTATCTCTTATGGATTAATATGATTATTGATACTCTCTTATGAATTACTTACATTAGTGATAAGGATAGGGGATTAAAAATTTAAATATAATAATAAATTATATAAAAATAAATAAAAATTTGATGGGGTGTTGAGATGTGTGTTAGGTTACTGAGCGGATTTGTTATTCCGTTGTCACCCCAAACATTAAAGAGAGGGATAGTGTCGCCCACATTTAATGATAATGCACTGTTTTAATTTGGAAATCTTTGAAACTTCCTCAATTTCCTACAATTGTTGGGGTCAAATTGATGATATTTGGTGTCAATGTCGTGTTGTCGGGTTATCTATGGGATATTTCCTCTGCGGCTTCTATAGTAGTTCCTTAAGCAATGTGGAAGGTCCAAGTTGTTCTTCCATGTTGGTTTGGCCTTCCATCCTTCACTCCATTTCATGAGCTAGACTATCTACATTTTCCAAGTATTGGCAAGGTTGCATGTGGCCCGCATACCCACTGGTGGGAGTACCTGCACTTAAACTCTTCTAGGTTTATGGGAGCTCAACTCCAACAAGTATACTAGTATTGTCTTTGCTCTTAATTTTTTCCACTGGGTCAGCTACATTTATATTACTTTGGTTTGCTTGGTTTAGGATTCTTTGGGGAAGGTTCAACGTGTTATCTAGGGGTGAGGTAGCCTTGTCCTCCTCCTGCCTACGACAATCTTCCTCACATTATGTCTTGGTTTTACCATTCCTTTGCAATTCCTTTAGCCTTTGGTTTACCTTCCACCTTTATCCCTAAAATCCTTCATTTTGTACATTGTGCATTGGCCTCACTTTGGTTTTCAATCCCCTAAAATCCTTTTGTCTTTCGAGACTTCACCAATTAGGTTCACTCGCCTCATTATCACCGTGCCTCAACAATGGATGTGGTCGAGACGTGGCTCTGATGGTTAAGGCCCTTTTGGCAAACCCTGTGCTCAGTTGCAAGCCCTAATTGTTGTTTACCTCTTCAATGCAACTACCCCCCCGCCTTCCCACGAGAAGTCCAGGATGAAATTGTTAGAAAATCGATAATGGCAGCTTATTGTACTTATTTTCCTTTAACTTGATATTTGCTTGTGAATCTTATTTATCTTCTTTGTGTTCTTTAGTTAGATCTATTCATCAAACAATGTCAAGAACAATAATAACAACAATAGACACATATATTGGCTTTCTTCTTAAAATATGCTTCAAATGATATACAAAGACCCAAACCCTAGACCAATCCTTCTCCTAGTACCAAGTCATCCCTTCCTTAAATCCTTCCTTGATTCTACACCAAAATGTTAGACACTGCAACTTTGACCTGCTAGCTTCAATACTGCTACCCAACCTGCAACTTCGACCCTGCAATTTCGACCTTAAAGCTTCCAAGGAAACCCTAGAGCAACCTCCTCTTGGGACCTTCCTAATAGCAAGACAACTCCTTATGAGTTCTAGATCAAGTATCCTTCCTTCTAGTTACAAGATGTTGCACTTCATCTTCCTACAACTCAGACCTGTAACTTCACTTCTTCCTGCAGCCCAGAAACCCTAGAATTTCGCACGTGTGAGAGAGATAGAGCCCAAAACAAAATATTTATGTCCTTCTTGTGCTTTCTTGGCCTTCACTCTTCTTTTCCTGCTCTTCCCAGCTATAGATCGAACTCTTTCTTGTAGATTGAACTTGTTGAGTGAGTTTTTCCAAATGAGGTTGAATTGCTTCCTTTTATATCCTTCTCAAGGGGTCAAATTCTCTCCTTTAGGCCGACTTGATTTTCCCAGGGTCGACTTGTACTTTAGGAGCTTCCAGGATTTTCTAAACTCAAAAATAATTATTTTTACAAATATATTTTTGCCCATAAGGGTCTTATAAACATGATGTTGACTCCTTTGACTCGAGACAGTAAATCCTAAGACCTAAAAAACCCTATAAGCATGAAGAACATGCTTTACCTAAAACACAATCAATAATGAGCATGAAACCCACGCTTTAATAATAATATATTTTCTTTTCTTTTCTTGTTTGTTACATAGGATACATATTGAAATGAGTACAACAATTATGAAGACCGAAACTAGTTACATTTTCAATAATCCCTCTTAACTAGGGAGGTATTCATAATTGTACACTCAGTACAACATCATATCTCAAATTGAAGAGTTATCACAAAAAGAGTCGGATTGATAAGCCATATTGTAAGCATCATCATCATGACCAGCATTGTCTCTTACGCCTAACTAGACAATCTCTTCTTTAATCAAGAGCATTATGTTGGGAGGCTTTATGTGTGATACCGCACTACCTCTACAAGGCACATACCCCATCTGGATGTCTATAAGATATGTCCTATTAGGACTATTCTTATCTTGGATCTCGAATCTTGAGTCCTCAAAGAATATCAGTCCTCTTCGACCACTCTTCACTTGGATACTTATCACATCCTCAAACAGTGTTGGTCCCTTTCCTTTCTTGAATGTAATATCATCAAGGAAACCGAAAATTCTTATCCAATTCTCTGCCATTCTCTCTTCATCACTTGAAGAGGATAATGTACAAGTGATGTCCCACATCACTCCCTCTCAACCAAAGACAACATCCCTATTCTCCTTTAATCTTGAGAATAACACCCTCTAAAAAATAGAGGAGAACTAGAATTCCCTTTTATTTGAGAAGTCATCATCACAAGCCTTACAATTTGCCTTCATAAGAGTATTAGCTACCAGTTCTTCATAGTTTTCTGGCTCCCTCTTTCCTCTACATCATCGAGCTTTCTTTCTTTCAAGATATCATGGAGCCACCTTCTCTCTTCAATCTTGTGACAAGTTTCAGGGTACCTTTCTTGCTTATCACTTTCATATTCAACATGAAGGCATTGCATTGAGCTTTCCCAAACTTGAAGCTTGATCATGGCTTCCTTATAAATGTGATATTCTTTAACCTTCAGGTTATCTTATCATACTTCTACCATCCCTTTCCAAATTAACATTTCTTGAACTTACAGCTTTCCAGTACCAAATATTGAGCTTCCCTCAATATTCTTCATCCACACAATTGCACTTGCCTCAACTGCCATCATATATTCCTGCGACATTCTTCCAGGTAGCAAAATAATATGTTAACCAAATAACCAAAAATAATGAAAATTAGACTTGCCTCGTTATGATGACCTTCTCATTCCATCAACATCCTCATGATCCATCTCCATATGAATCTTCCTTCATGCATCAAAGTGCCGAAGGATCGAACTTTATTACCAAGTTACAATTTTTCTTCTAGGGACTAGACTAGATGTTAATCATCGTTATACATATATTTTAGAGAAAGTCTTAAATTATTTACACATCCTTAAGTAAGCCAAATCATATTCCTTTCAAGCATCATATATCCATATACATAAGCATATTTTATGACCAACTTTCTTTCACAAGATTCTATACACAAGAATCTTATCTAGAGTTTTAGATCCAACATGCATTCCTATGCTTTCATCCAATCATTTAGATATTCATATATCTCGCAAAGAGCCTACATCCTGACCATTGCATTCTTTCATCCCTTTACTAGTATTGGTTCCACATTACATGGAATGTCTACTTAACCTTGCCATGATGATTTTTCCAAAGACCTTCAAAAAACGATGGTCTTTCCTGAATCATGATGATTCAACTAAGCAGGATGATATCTTCTAATATAATGTTAGATAATGCTTGGATGGTCAATATGCAAAATGGTTTATCTATCCATCTATCTAGATGATCTCTACAAAGAAACTTAATCATGTAAATTCTATACATGCTACTATCATATGCTTCTTTCTAAGATGTTAAACAAAACATATTATCCTAAAATAAATATTAAACTTCACAGAGAGCCGGACAGTCAGTGAACCTTCTTTAGTAGTAAAGATCCTTCACTTCTTCCTTCTTTGCCTTCTTCTCAGGTTCTCCCATTGCTTCAGCCACATGAGCTTCATTCCTTTCCTTTATCTTATTGTTATGCTAGTTTGGAAAGTCCCTCCTAGAGTGTCCAAATTCGTTACATCCAAAACATTGCGCTTTGGATATGTCTTTCTTCTTGGCCTTGCCAAACTTTCCCTTCTTCAACTTCTTAACTCGGGCTAGAAAGGCTTGAGATTGCCCATCTGATCCAATATCATCCTTGACCTTGATCCTTGATTCTTCCAATATGCATTGCACCCACAACTTATCAAAGGGAGTTGAATCCTTCTTGGAGTAGATGCTTGTTGCAAAGTTGCTCCATTATGGTGGCAATGCATTTAGTATACAGATGGCTACTTCAGAATCAATGATTGGTTCCCCAAGTCCTTACAGATGGCCTCTTAGTTGAGAGATTGTCATGAGGAAGGATGCCACATCCTAATCCTTTGATTTACTCATTATGTAAAACTTGTTCCTTAACAACATATTTTGACCTGTTGTACTGATGTCATCGACGGCCATATGGTAAACCTCTACTCTAGAGGTTCTATTATTGTAAAATTTCACAACTATGGAAGTTGTGGCAAGGTCTCAAAGGAGGGACTTTCTTTTTGGGGCAAAACTAACCTTTTTTCAAAAGATAGTTTCTATAATTGAATCCATCTTCAATATCCATTTCTTCAACCCCACTCTGCCGGATTTGAATATTGAATCCCCCCTACTTATTTTGGGATGAGATGATCTTTCAAAAGCCAACATAAATATATTGGGGACTTACAACAATATACAAACTAAGCAAGGAAGGGTATACACACATGTGTTAGAATTTGAATTGAAGTTGACTTGAGCAAAGGTATAACAATGCATATTTAATTAAATATTGGTGATTTTAACAACCATGTCCATTAGATTAAAATAATGATACTTTATGTGTATCTATATGCAAAGACAAAATACTTGAAAGGCACCTTCCCAACAACAAAGGTCATTATAAGAAAAATGGAAAAATAACAAGTTGATGGGTGGTATGATTGAATGAAGAATCAAAGGGCAAGAAAGAAGAGACATCCAAGTTTAGTCCTAATAAAAGATTTTATGGCCCCTTCCAAGGAGTGCATTATTAAGAGGGACACAAACATGATCATGGAGTCTGTGCTAAAGTCTTATGGGAGAAATAGGAAGCATGTGAATGAGATATTATGGATTTCAAAAGAGAAATCATGTTATTCAATCCAATAGAAGCAAGTGGATTGGTGCTACTTGAGACTCCATAAGCTCTAAATCAATTGGTGAAAGCAAGAAGTCTAAAAGATAAATGCAAAGAAAGGAATATCCATCTATGTACAAATCTACAATAAATAAATTCAAAACTATCAGTGTTTCCATATAGACAATGTTAGGTCCCTATAACACTAGTGATTCCCCCATTACTAGTGTCATTGTGGCCCTTACTGTTATTGTTGTGCCCTTATTGTCCCCATATTGTTATTATTGTGCCCCATAGAAGCCCACTATTGTTATTTTTGTGCCCTTATATTATTATTGTTATGTTGACTTTGATTATATTGTGACCCCTTAGACTCCTATATATAGAAATGAGGCTTTGTCATTTGTATCATCCAATAATTGTTCTTTTGTGTAATGTAAAGGAGGTTGCCCCCTCGAAGAGGCTGATTTCTAAGTTGTTGATCTATCTTTTCTATCTTTTTGTGAGTTGGTTTCATAACAGACAACCTAGGTTCGAACCCTAAAAAGTGTAGGGTCTTTGTGAGTGTTTGTGAGGGAATGTGTTTGACATCACATAATTGGATTCCCTTCATCATCAAAGAGACATGTGTCCCAAAAGTCAATTTGGTTTAAGTGGATGTTAATATGATACATTGTATATTTTCTTAGGGTAGTAGCACAATTGGAAAAAAGCATGTTGGCAAGCCCTTGTGTATCCAAGTGATCGAAAGTTCAATCCCCCAGACATATCTCACCAATTGAACTTAAAAAAAATATGATACATTGTATATTGCAAAGCCATTAAGTTAAGTAATGACCTTGGCTAACCCAAATATTTAATTAGAATTTAAGCTCAAACACAACATTAGAAATGAAACCTTCACTCTAGATCTAAGGATATAGGGGTCAACATTGGATATTGGATACAAGACAAGGTGATCAAATGTATCTCTTGGACTAGCATTTTTTACAAAGGAATACAAATTTTAATGCTTATATTAACATGTATGTATAATATAATAATGAAATAGTCACTCTTTAGTTCATGGATAAAAGTGTTGGTGTGGAAGGAAATCTCGAGGGATGTGTCACTATAGTCATAAAAATTGCATTTATTGTGGCACATGGAGAACTTATTAATTGGGTGTAGCTTTAAAAATGGATAGGAGTGTTATCCTCCCCACCTAACTGCAATTCCTACAAATGACATATTTAGTGATTAATGAGTATATTGTTGTAATAATTTTGAACCCTGTGTTAAGAAATTGCCCACTTTTTCTAAGAGATCTAGATGGGTAAAGTGAATGGGAAAACTGGGAATCTTACCCATACTAGAGTAGTCATCGGCAACATAGTGAGAGGATTGAAGTTGGGAAACCATGGCTTCACTAGAAGACCAACTCATCCCCAAAACCATGGACCTTGGTCAAGGATTTTTTTCTTATCCTCAAGACATTTGAAGATCACCACAAAAAAACATGGGTCTACATCCACCCAAACCGGCGTTCATCCAATCCTATCATAATCGAACAGAAAAACGCTACTTTTTCAATAGAAAATGGGGAATAAAAGTATCACCCAAGGATAATGACCATCGCATCAAGCGCTCAATCATAAGGGAGGAGCAATAATTTGAAAATCACACGTCCTTGATTTCTGTTGATTTAACTCTGAACACTCACGTAATATTCTCTTGCTTGGCGAATTAAACACCACTGCATGGAATGGACGAGGATTGAGCCGAACCCTGGATGAAGCCCACTTCATTCTCATCTAAACACAAAACTATATATACGTCAAAGCTATTACAATAGATTCTGACTGTCAACACCTCGAGGTTCTGTTTATATGCGGCTACCTTTTATGGTTACTATTGAATGTGTGATTGGCAATAGTAATGGCAACTTAGGGCTGCCAAATTTCCTTCGATTCCCTCACTACATCCTAACGCAAATAGTTGTTCAATGCCTTGGGTGTCTTTCAAAACTGGTAGGCAGCGTCTTCTTTGATATTTCTCGATGGTTTTAATTCCACTACAATCACAACTTTCATTTACATAAACTTCGTGTTTTCGCACGAGCGATGATTGTTCCAAGGTGAAATGTCACTTGGATGGTTTCAATGTTGTTGACCCATCATAACTAACTAACGGATATGCCCATTACAATTTTATACCACCCCATTATCAATATCAATTATGCATGGGAACCAATTAAATCAACTTTTCACATTAATTTTATATGAGCATGAGAACATGTGTTAACAAGCAGCCCATAAAGCCTCATTTTGAATGCCATAGTCACTTAGAAGGAATTCCTCTTGTAGTAGCATCCTCCCTACTAAACTTTGCTAGTGCTAACATTAGAAACACCATTACAACAAGATATCTTTCTAGTGTTGACAACACCATTATAGTAAGATACCTCAAGAGAGACAGAAAATTTAAAAAGTATGATAGTAATACTTATCCAGAAGATGGTATTGAAACTAGTAATTGTTCACGAATCCATAAGATTGTAAGGTCATTCTCATTATCATAATCATTGTCATCATCATCACCATCATCCTTGTCATTGTTATTGCCATCATTACATTATCATCATAATCACCATTCATGCCATCATCATCATCATTATGGACATTGTTTGCAATTGTTCATAATTGTAGATGTTGTAAGAAATATCATCAACCCAAAAAATGTGATCAGTGCTAGAAAAGGGTTGTTTAGGACACATTGATATACGTAAGAGAAATAACAACTCTATTTTTGACAGATGATCGATGATCATCATCATCACCACCATTATCATCGTCATTGTCATTTTTATCATCCCCATCATCATCATTAATGTAATTTCTATCGACATTGTTGTAATCATGCATCATCATCATTCATGCCATTATTGTTTTTGATGATGACCTAGATGAAAATGATGATCATGACACCAAAGATAATGCTTATGATTATGACAATGACAACATCTAAAATTGGGAAGATTCGCCAACGTCATTAGCATCGTCATCATCATAATCATTGCCATCATCATCATTGTCATTGTAACCACTATCGTCTTTATCATCATAATCACAATTCATGTCATCGCCATCATCTTCATTTTCATCATTGTCAATATTATTGACATTGTCATCAATTGTTCATAATTGTCAATGCCATAAGGAATATCATCAATGCAGAAAATATGATGAGTGTTGGAAAAGGGATGCAAAAGCAAACATAGAAATGGGGGCAACAATAGAAGTAAAATTGGATGAAAAGTGGATACAACATAAGTAGATGCACAACAACATGAAAAACCTGACACAAAAGTGGATGCAAAAGTAGATGCAGTTGTCAATGCAAACTTGGATGCAAACATGAAGGCAAAAGTGGAAGCAAACATGGGTCCAATGGTAGGTGTAAAACTTGGCACAAATTGTGGTGAAACAAATGTGGATGCAACAACGGAAACAAAAGTATATGCAAAAATGGATGAAACAAAAGTGGATGCAATAGGGGATGCAAACATGGAAGCAAATGTGGTTGCAATGGTAGGCACAAGATATGGTGCAACAAAAGTGGATGTAACAATAGACAAAAAATATGCAAAATAAGATGCAAAAATGGATGTAAAAGTGGAAGCAAACATTGATGCAACAGGCAAAACAAAATTGGATGCAAAAAATGGATATAATGTAAGTAGATGCAAAAGTAGATACAAAACGAGATGCAAAACCCAATGCATAAACATGACATAAAAGTGGATGCAAAAATAGATGCAATATTTGATGCAAAAGAGGATGTGAACATGGATGCAAAATTGGAAGCAAACGTGGATACAACAGTGAGTGAAAAACATGGTGCAAATTGTGGCATAACAAAAGTGGATGTAATGATAGATGCAAAAAAAGAATCAAAGTATGATGCAAATGAAGATGTAAAAAGGGATGCAAAAAGTGAAATTTAAAATGGGTGCAACAGTGGATGCAAAATTGTGTGCAAAAGTGGATGCAATAGAAGTCGATGCAAAAGTAGATGCAAAACGAGACACAAAACCCGATGCAAATCCCGGTCCAAAATTGGATACAAAAAGGGATGCAAAAATAGATGTAGTAGTTGATGAAAACCTAGACGCAAATGAGGATGCAAACGTGGATGCAAAATTATAATCAAAAGTGGGTGCAAAAGGAGGTGCCAAACTAGGCGCTAATTGTGGCACAAAAATATTAGATGCAATAGTGGGTACAATAATAGATGCAAAAGAGGATGTAAATATGGATGCCAAACAAGAGGGAAAAGTGGATGCAACAAAAGTAGATGCAAAATTTTATGCAAAACTAGACACAAAACACGATGTAAAACTTGGCACAAAAGGGATGCACAAATGGATGAAAAAATGGATGCAAAAAATGATTTAAAAAAGGATGCAAAAAAGGATGCAAAAGTCGATGCAAAAGTTGATGCAAGTGTAGGTGCAAAAAGTGGATGCAAATGAGGATGCAAAAGTATGTCAAACAAAATTAGGTGCCAAACTTGATGCAAAACCTGGAACAAAACCTGGTGTAAAGGATGACACAAAACTTGGCATAAAATTTGGTGCAAAACGTGGTGCAAAACCTATTGCAATACCTGGTGCTAAACTTGGTGTAAGATTTGGTGCAAAACTTGATGCAAATTTTGTGTCAAGTTTTGCACCATATTTGATAAATGGATGCAAATAGCACCAAAAATGGGCTCTAGATGCAAAAAAAGAAGTAAAAAGGGACGCTAATCGCTGGTTTTGTTGTAGTGATTGTGGCACTAAGTACAATTCTCAAATCTAGCGGGCATGAGACCTCAGGACAACCACAACTATATGAAAGTGACTTGGAGTTCGCTACCACCTACAATATGTTGATGGATGGAAAGCCAATTCCAGACTTCCACCTTTAGGATGGATTGTTGTACTATCTGGGACATATTTGTGTCCCTTCAAGTGAGCGCACTAAGCTAATTTTGGAGGTGCATTACAGTAGGGTTGTAGGACACTTTGGTGTTAAGAAGAAAGTGGAAATACTGCAAAAATATTTTTATTCGCCAAAACTCCGACAGGATGTTGGAAAATATATCAGATCTTGCACTTCCTTTGCCATTACCAAGCCAACCATTAAGAAGAAAGGACTGTACACTCCTTTTCCTACTCTTATCCGACCTTGGGAATCAATCTCCATGCACTATATGTTTGGTCTCCCTTCTACCCAGCATGGCAATGACTGTGTATTTGTGGTTGTTGATAGATTTTCTGAGATGGCTATATTGATGGCTTGCAAGAAGAGCACCAGAATAGAAGAAACTACAAAAATCTTCTTCGAATGAGTATGGGTTCATTTTGGGATCCCACAAACCTTTATATCAAATTGGGATAATAGGTTCCCGAGCACATTCGTTTTGAGCCTCAGGTCGTTGTTCGACACTAAGATCACAAATTTGACTGCATTCCATGCATAGAATGATGGCCAAATTAAGCTTGTTAACATGATGATAGTGCACATACTATGCATGTACAAATCCAAGCATCCACGAACATGGGACGAGGGTCTTCCCTATGTGAAACACAACTATAACAAATCTCTTCGTAACTCGATTGGACACAACCCCTTTCAAGTGGGCATGGGATTTCAACCATTGCATGCACATGTTCAATCTGACGCTAATAAAGTCACCAGATTTATTGAACGCATCCAACACATCTGCTAGCAGGTCTATTATATCCTGTATAAAGCCAATGCCAAGTACAAAAAATGTCATGATCAACATTGGGTGCGACATAAGTTTCATGTGGGTGAAATTTTTTAGTTATATTTGTAGAAAAAACACTTTATTGGAGCCCATCATTATCACCAAGGCTGTGGGTGATAATGATTTTGAGCTCAAAATTCCCCCATTCCTTGGCCTGCACCTAGTGTTCGATGTGGACTTCCTTCGACCATACTTTCCACCATTGCTGAGTAGTTGATGCCAACATAGCTAAACTCAAATTACATTGAACAAGACATGACTGATCAGATCATGGAAACACAAATTAAGCACACTCACAAACAAAGGATCCAACTATATCGGCTTGTCAAAGTCGGCCAACTCCTACACCAAGGCAAGTGGCTCACCAGGAACCAAGTTCAATAGAAGTTTCCCCATCTCATGGAGGCACTCAATGCAATGGGGACCATTTCTTCCTAAGGAGGGAGGATTGGTTTAGGTGGATATTGGTGGCCACCTGCCTATTCCACTTAGATCCCCAACACTGGTTCCATTAATTTTCCTTAATTCTAGCACAACTTTCTATTTTTGGCAGTCTTTCGTGTCGTAAACTTCCGGAGCCGCTTTGAGGTCCTAAAATATGTTTTCTGGGAAAACGAAGAGACTCGAAAAGTGCCAAAATTTGTTTCAAATATTATTTTTTCTCCTTCTCGTGGAGATATTTTAAACGAGGTATTATGATCTGTTGGCACTTCATCTCCTAGGGTTGGGGTTTGACACTTATTCTTTATGATAAAAAGGCCTCTGAGCCTCATTGTAACACAATCTAGAAGGTATGTATCCATTACATCTCTTCTCAAAGATAAGCTACCATCACCCGAACTAGTTTGTTTCATTCTACATGTAAACAATTGTCAATACTTGTTATTAATTAATTGAAATTTTATTCTTTCGTTGTATCTTTGTGTTCTATTTAAATGTGTATTTCATTTCATTCCTTCATAAATCTGGATTAGGCAGGGTGCCTGGAATAATTAAGAAATTATAGGAAGATTAGAAATAGGTTCTCATGGAAGGGAATCAAGGACGATGTGTTGCGACATGTGAGGGAGTGTATGAATTGTCAATAGAACAAGTTAGAGCATAATCATCCTATAGGTTTAATGCAACCTTTGCAATTTCCAAAACATAAGTAGGAGAGTGTGTTGATGGATTTCATCACAAGTCTATCAAAGGTGAAGGGTCGAGATTGAATTTATGTAGTTGTTGATCGGTTGATCAAATTTGTGCATTTCTTTGTGATTTCACCAGAGTAAAGGCAACATGGATGGAAAAGTTTTTTTTCGGGATGTGTTTAAGCTTCATGGGATGCCTAATTACATTGTTAGTGATAGGGATAATATGTTTCTAAATTAATTTTGTCAGGAGCTATTTAGATTGGTTGGCACTAAGTTTACTCCTAGTACTAATTATCACTCTTAGATGGAGATTGTAAACATATGGGTTGAGGGGTATCTACATGACTATGTGTTAGGATAGAAGACGACTTGGATTAAGTGGTTGCATCTAGAAGAACATTTCTACACCACCACTTACTACATGTCCATAGGTATGACCTCATTCTAAGTGTTGTATGATTATGATGCTCATTCATTTGTGAATTTGGCATTTTGTGATACCAGGGTTCGATAAATCCAAATATTGGATACAAGAAAGCCAAGATATCCTTAAGATCCTTAGGGAAAACTTGTAGGCTTCACAGAACCATATAATATGCATGCAGATATGGACATGGCTAAGCACAGTTTTGAGGTACCAACTTGGTTTTCTTGAGATTGCAACCATCCAGATATTGTTGTCTAAAGAAATGAGTATACAAAAGTTAAAATCATGCTTTTATGGTCCCTATAGAGTAATAAAACGAGTTAGGGAAGTAGCTTATGAGATTGATCTGGCAGAGGGGATAATTTTTCATAATGTTTTGTCATGTATCATGCCTCAAAAAGGCATTGTGACAACATGTTATACTTCAAGATAGTTACCCCCATTAGAGGAGGAGGGGTAGTTGGTATTGATCCTTGAGGAGATTTTAAAAGTCAGGGAAATGAAATTAAGGAGCAGAGTGATCATAGATTATCTTATTAGGTGAGAAGACTTTGCAATAGAGGACGATACATGGGAAGGAGAGAAAATTTTGCAACTTCTTAGTTTGCAGTTGCATGAGGTAAAACAATCTCAGGAAGGGAGGAATGTAATGTCCCTCACAGAATGATAACTCCAAGAGAAAATAAATTTTATAAAAGAGAGACCCATGGTATCCTGATGATAAAAGAGAGATTGGAGTTCACTCTTTGGGCATGCATAATCATTTCCTCATGTCGATTTGGAGAGCTCTTGTGGATTTGGAGTGCTAAGGGTGAAACTCTTGAGCGAATCACTTTCGATGGTGAAAAAAATACACCCTATTTGATTAGAAGGAAATATCACTTATGTATTTCACAAGTATTTATTACTAAAGATTCATCTCATTCTCAGGTTGTAGGTACAACCTGAGATCATGGAATTGTTGGGAGGTCATATTTTCCATATGTAGTTCGTATTTTCTCAACATTTTGAGCCATCATTTGTTGGGTAGTGGCATCAAAGGGGAGGTTCGAACAAGCCATCAAAAATACTCCAATAGTAGTTTATAGCTGTGTGAGGGGACATCCTAACACTATCATAATCTCCTGTTTGCCCAACAAATTGTGCGCTTAGCCATTGTTGTTTATGGGCTTCAATAAATTTGTTTTGGTAACTCAAAAGGTTTCTCCAACATGTAATTATATGTCAGATTAATAAAACAATAAGAATATATTGGCTTAGTTTGTTTGCTATGGTATATATGCTTGTGGTATGATGGTTGAGTTATTTGTTTAACGAGAAGGGATTTTACAATGGTATTAATAAACATATCTGTTAGATTGGTTGAATTTAGTTGCTGTGATATTTTGTTTTGGATATATTGGTTAAGTTTCTTGTGACAATAAGGATGTATTACCCCTTGAAAAACTCTAATAATTGAGCTGCACAAATACCTTGTATAACTCTTTATGTAAATGAAGAGGCCAAACATTGTTCCACTGCTCCTAACAAGAAAGTCTTGGACAAATTCACATTATGCAGAGAGGGTAGTCATCCACCTAGATAGAGACTAGAGAGGCCAAGGAAACGCGAAATGTCAAACGACAATACTTTCCAGCCCCAAAGTACACAAATAATGTTATATCTTCAATTTGCAAAAAAAAATGTGACTTTGCTAGGGAAAAAATCTAACTAAATTTACATTGTATTGAGATCAAGAGACAAAATAACACCCACAATATAATGTTGAAACACTAATAGATAATACATTTAAAGACTCAAGTTTAGCCAAAAAAGACTCCCCTGACCTAGGAAATGATAGGGGAGGGGGTTCATTAGAGCTTGAAGACACTAAACCAAGCAAACCACCACGACAAAGAATACATACCTTGCTAGGGTTTTGCAAGCACTTGTAGATTAGATTCTCCACAAGTGTTGTGCATACAAATAATTCATAGTCCCACTGTTATAGAAGAAAACCATTCAAGAGTACATAAATGTATGAGTCCATGAGTCTGGGCATGTGATAATGGGACTTTGGTCTTTTCTTATATCTCTACTTGCTATACGATCTCATTGACATGAGCCATATGTCACCTTGAAGGGCTAATACATGGCTTGTTCCTCATGCTAATATGTTCATGAAATGGGTAGATTATGAACTTCACTCTCGATGCTAATGGCCCCTTCTTTTAAAAGGGTGGCATGGTTAGAAAATTCATCTGCAATTTGGTTGTTCTCACACAATACTTGAAATAAATTGATTCTAAGGAATTTGAGTTACTCTTTTTTTAAATATTACCAGCCACTATTGTATTATAGACCATTTTTTTAATGATGGTCTTTGAATTGCTAATCACTTATCAATGATTAGATATTGGATTTATTAGCTAATCACAAGCCTTGCAATGATGCGTAGGCCTTTGTTGTATTATTAGAGGAAATACCATGACCTCACACAAATGATAGTTCTATTGTTCCTACATGGTTCATGATAGCCCGTTTGCACCTATCACCCTAATACGACTATAATGGTCAATACTAATAATTATATAAGTTATAGGACCATTTAATTTAATAAAAAATAATAAAAAATACTTAAGAATCTTTTTATTTATAATGCAATTTATTTAATAATTGGATAAATCAAAATCAAAATCATTATTATTATTATTTTAAATTGGAACAAGTAAGGGTTTTTATATTAATAAAGCTAGATGATGGGCCAAAACCCTTACACAACACTTCTAGATTTCGACAAAAAAGGATATCAAAAATCCTTACAAAAAAATTGCTAGCTCTGAGGCTACAAATCCTTCCTATACTGAAATCATAGCAACTATTGACTCGACAAAAGAACCAAGTATCCACAGGAATTTACATGACAACATAGATAATAAAAGTCTTGACACTACAACAATACACCAACCAAAAGCCTAATAATAAGCAACGACCATGTCCCACAATGTCAGATCCACACAAGTGGCGAGATCTTTTCCTCTCCAAGGAAGCACTAGAACCAACTCCCTCGAAGCTAAGTTGTGCTCCACCAGTCTTGGAGATCTCCAACATAGAAAATCGAACACTCAGGGAATCAACCTCCTCACAAAGGCCATTCAACATTTGTTCCATTTCATCATGATTCCTGAGTAACTTGGCCTCTAGGAAGAGTTGAAAGGATTGACTTTGCCTTTCAATAATATCCTCCAAATGTTGGATGGAAACCAAGAGCGCTTCAACCACTTCCAAAAACCTATCAAACAAAATACTGACATTACATTGTCCTGATTTGCCGAGGATTCCACTATCTTTGAACATAACCTCTGCACCCAACTAACTGATGCACAAACCGATATTCTCCATGATCCTAACGAAACATGAATTAGCGACACTTGGAAAAACTGGGAAGCTAAATAATTCATTATATACATAGAATTGAAGCCCTGTCACAAGCCAAACTGCATCAAAATTTCCAAAGCCATATCAAGGTCCTCAACAGTACCAGGAATAGATAATTGATGAATGCCACGAGACAATAGAGTTAAGGACATCCCACTAATCAATGAGAAAAACTCCAAGGCCGAGGAATTTTAGAGAAAATCCTACTAGGAACATATTAAATAGACTAGACGCTCATTAATAGAGAGGGTTAATGATACATGCCACTTGTAGTTGATAACATGACACCGAGAAGGAGCTTCGAAGATTCATGGCTAGGAAAGGAAGGAATGCTTGATCCTGAGGTTCTTTCTTTTCTGGAGATGAGGCAAGGAGCATGCTAAGCAAGATATAATTAATCGTCGACCTATTTGAAATATTTTTGCAACGATTTCAAAATAAATTAGGACATAATTACACCTTGGGATTCCAAGCATGGATTAAGGGATGGGGAAATTGGTGAAACAATGATCTATTTCCAAACTGCTTTGTTCCAAAAAGTATCATTTTTTGGCCTGCGCATCTGCCACCCAATTCAAATGCTTATATATGTGGAGAAAAACAAAATGCTCAAACTGAGAAGTAGTTACAATAACTCTTTGAAAAAAAGGAGAGAGATCACAACATGTCACCTTTAAAGCCTTCATCACTTGACGAATCACAATCATTGAATCACTGAAAACCATTAGATTAATTATTTTCTTTGTAGTAGCAATTTCCAACCCTTTCCATAGAGCGAGAAACTTTGCTTGATTGTTGGTCGCTAGACCAAGTTCCCAAGCATATCGTGACACAAATTTTCCATCGGGACTAAAAAAGGCCCCTCCCGCTCTTACCTCCCCTAAATCAATTTTTTTTTTAATAAATTAAAACCATCCTATATTAATTTTAATTAATGAAAACCAAATTTTAATTATATCTTGTTATTTAAAATAAAATAATATTTTTTCAAATACATATTTACATTATCATTTCAATAACTTTCTAAAATAAAAATTTATATTATCATTTTAAATTTTTTTTTTTTTTCCCGAGGGAAAAATCGTAATTTTATTCATAATGAGCAAAATTACATGTTGTAGATGCTAAAATAGCATATGCTTTATAAGCTTGTCTTGATACATAGGATCTAAAAACAATAAATTAAAAACTATCTATGCTTTCCTACCTTTCTTTTTTTCCACTTTCCGCCAACCTCTAGTGTTGGGAGTGGATGTTACAATAGACATTTGAGCCTCTTTGGTAGTAGATGGGGTTTCTTTGTCAGAATCTGAACTTTCTGTTGAGTGTGTTTGCTTGCTGCCACCGATTTCTTTCCCTGGAATGGGTTGCTCACTTTGCTGCTGTGGAATGGATGTCCTTGGAACTAAAGCAGAGCAGTTCTGGTTCTCATCATTTTGTGAGCTGAATTGGGTGCTCTGTGCATTATATGGTTGGATTTTCCTGGGTTTTCTACTTCTTGGGATGTGGTGTTTGTGGTAGTTTCTGTGTATTCTTCCTCTTCTATATCATCTTTCAGAGTGGTTGAAAACTGCCATCCTTTCGGCTTTGGTGGTTGTCTTCTTTTCCTGTCTTTTTTGTTTTGTGGGAAAGCACTTTGTAGATGACCAGTTTGATGAAAAATGCGACATTTGAAGGCCATGTTTTCATAATCAAGAGGTTGGGACCATTTCTTTTCGTTGTGGAATAAGAGGATGCGGTCCGGTAAACCTTGATTGAGATCAACCACCACACATATTCTGGCGAAAGTGTAGATGTCCTTGGTAAGACACTCACTATATACTTTTAAGAATTCCCCAAGATCATTGCCAATGTCTGCTAATGCTTTGATGTGCCAAAAATGCAGAGGTAGGTTATATTTTACGCACACAGGCATTTTGGAAACCACCATGGTGTTTGGATCAAATTCCGGAAACCATGATGTCATGAAAAGACCAAAATTACCCCAAAACCATGGTCCTTCATTCAATGCAGATTCCTTGTTATTGTCTGTATAGAATTTACAATGAAAAAACCTTTTCAGCATAGGTGTATATCATAGTTTTATGTCCATATGGAGTAAATCCATTGACTTAGGGCTTCCGGTTTGGGCCAAAACCCATTAAATCTGCATATCACTGCTTTAGATAAATAATCATCATGTATCTCATTTACCTCAGGTATAACAATCGTTAAAGCAGGGTTCTGAGTTGTCTACTCGACGATGTAGGCACCGAGAGTCGTGGCTTTTTGGTTTGATAGTACTTGAGTCCCGATCTTCCATTTTACTACATCTTTGAAAGAAACAGGTCCTTTGGAGCTTGTACCAGAGCAACCTCCACAGAGTCTTGTGTTGAGGAAGATAGTTGAGTCGCTGCCTATGTCATATTCTTTTAGCTTGTATTCCTCCTGCAATACTTTTCCTGCATGGATCAGGAGTTGTTTGCAAGATGGAATACCCATCCTTTCTTGTATCCTCTATTTGAGGATTTTTATCTCCTCCCAACTCCCTATCTTAATGCGTTCCCTGCCATAGATTTGATAAAGAGAGTAATTTGTATACCTTTGAGCGTCTCTGATACGGGGGTTTCAAGATCCAGTGGTGGGTTGGTCACCGCTTCGTGTCGTTCATGTTCAATTGCTAAAGCTTGCTGTAGATCTGGGCCATTTAGTTTGCAGACTCGCAGTACCCACCAACAATCGCCATATGCAGGCCCAAGGTAATCCATAACCTGTGGCCTTATATGACACTCTGCCCTCAAACAATATATCACAGCTACCTCTGCTCCTTTGATGTCGTAGATCTTCATCTTAGCACCCCATTTTGCATGTTGTGGAAAACCCCAATCCTCAGGCTGAGGAAAACCCCGAAATTGTGGAGCATTTGTTAGTACTATCCTCCTCGAGTCCAGATCCGCGGCAAGGGTCTCTAATTTGGGAGTATCAGTCCAAACAAAGAACTCAATTATAGTATTACGCTCCAGATCTGGGATTTTGTAACTTATCCCCGTTAATAGAGGTAGATCTATTCCTAGGGAGGCCTGATTGGTCTTCATAAGACAGGGATCGGTGGCTAGGCATCCCCAACTTTGTAAGTTAAGATCCACAAATACCCTCTTCATTGTCTCCTCAAGCTTCGCTCCGCACCAGGGTTTCATCTTCTCAGCCCCAACCTCCGTTACATATTTTCTCTACCCCAACTTCATCCATCTGTCAGGTTTTTCAGAAAACTGAGCTTTGTATTTTATCTCTAGATCCACGGGTCTGCAGAGGGTGAGCCCAAATCTAGTAAATACTTCCAGATCTGACCAATGCGATGATTGATCTATGTGCTGGATAAACCGATCTGATAATATCTGGCCCTCTTCATATACATAAATTAGATCCAAGGAAAAGGTGATCAACTGTCGTTTTCGATAGGGTTGCTATTTGTCATCAGATGCAACTCCCTCCTCTAGTTTGCTATGGAGACTACGAGCTTCCTCCCTACAACCTTCCTTGTGACCCAGATCGCTAGGGAGAGGAAACGCTCCGGTGCATGCAGCGTGTATAGAAACCCTCACCATCGCTCCGCCTATCTCCATTAAAATTATTTAATGTTTATAATAAATTAATTATATTTTTAATATATTTATTTCATAGGTAGAAAGAAATATAGTAAGAGATTCAAACTCTATTTTTTTCCAGAAGAAAAAACCATAATTTTATTAATAGTCATAACGAAATTACATTCAACATATACAGTAAAAAATTGCATTTCACCAAAGGGATCTGTCTGATCTAGATTTGCAAAGAGCCCATCACAACAAAAAGCAACAAAAATGTTCACTCCATGTCGTGACATCACAAAATCCTATCACAAATGGATAGATATCTGAGCAAAAAATTCCACAAGGGAAAACCAACAGACCGATGCATGCAAACCAGTATGGACTCTTAAAGAGAGATTCATTAGAAAATTTCTGTTCAGAGCACCCGAGCCGAAAACCTGTAAGCTGTATCTAAAAAGAAACTCGTGTGTATGCAAAAGTCAAAAATAAAATAAAATTGTTGATGCTTGGAATTAGGCCAAGCGTCCCAAGAATTGTGTTGTGTCCATGAAGGGCATATGGTAATACTCAAAACGATCCAAACCATGATACTCATTCACCAGCCAGAGCCCCCTGTCCAAAAGAAAGCTTGTCTGCTTCCTTGTTTCTTTCCCTATATATGTTCCGGCAAGAAAAAATATGAAAAATCAAGACATAATCTTCTAACATACTCCACAATTTTGGTTAAGAAAATGTTTCTGCATTGTTGAAACCAATTGATTCAATTTATAATCATCATTGAGTCACCAAATCATTGAAGCTTTTCACATCTCTTCTCAACAACAAATGCAAACATGTATCTACAACCATGGCCTCTGCCCAAATATTTATATCACTATCCAACCCCATTTTTACCCTAAAAAAATGTTGATCAAATAGATGAAGAGTAAAACCCCCTCCCGCTTGAGTCCCATCAACCTGGGAAGCCCCATCAAAGAAACCTCGGGGCATTGATTTGTTGATTTCCTCCTGTCTTACAGTTCCGAATTGATGAGATTCAAACCCTATTATTGTGGAGCTGAGATTAATTATAAAATCAAAAACTTGGCAATGATTCTCATTATTTAGATGAAATTATGATATTTTGTTGGATTATTTAATTTTATGTGAAAATTTTTGAATTTGTTTTTCTTTTATTTTCCGAGAGATGGTATATAAAATAAATCTTAAATATTTTAAGGACATAAAATTAACAATAGAGTTCAAGATGATTACAATAATATATTTGTTATAATTTTAACATGTTACTTATAAAAAAGGATATGTTTGGTTCATTGTTATGATGATAGAAGAGTAGTTTCCCCATCTATACCACCTCTTTATTTAGTTGGATCACAAGTTATTGGTATATTTGCTAAGTCATAAGTTATTGATATATCTATCTTGTTGAGTTATATGTTATTGGTATATAATTTGTTAGCTTTTGTATATACTCTTAATGTTACACTAATATGGGACCCCAACTAAATTTTTTCAACATTGGGATATCTAATTTGTTGAGAGTTGGATATATTCTTAATGTTATAATAACAACTTGAAAATTTAAGGAACAATCTAATTAATGGACAAAATGACTTGACAATACAATTTCTAGTAAAATTTTAATTTCATATTATTTAAAATGCACTTTTGAATACATAAATAGATTATATACCCTAAAAAATCTGAAAGAATCAAATTTTATAAATTAAATAACTTAAACTTATTATTCATAAAAATCTCCACCAAATTTTATTTATTAAACTAAGAAAATTTAATTTTTAAACTTGCCCAAAAATTACAATCATTAAATAAAAAGAAGTAAAAAATAAAAAAAATTCAAACGCTATCCTTTTTCAATGAAAATAAAGTCTAATTAATAATTTATTTGATTTTATACAACTCATTGTTAAACCAAATCCATAAAGAGTTCCACGTTAACACCTTCGCATGTAAAGGGATAATGCCATGCGACTATAGCGTGGTTACGATATATTCGTAAATGTAGATATCTGATTTAATAATGTGAAAACGCAATCGAAGATTCTGCGGTCACTATCCTCTTGAAAGTGATTTCAAATTATAATACTTCACGAAACTTAATATAATTGTAATGATCCACCTCCAAACAATGAAAAGGGGAGACATTTGTCATCCTTAATATTTTGATATTTAAGGTTCTTGTCTTGAAATATGTATTAATAGAATGGCATCGATTCATTGGAGAGATGAAAGGACCATAATTGTCATAAGTGAATTCGTGAAAATTAGAGAAGGTTTTGTTTGTGAAGATTTATATTCAAGGTTTTTTAAAATATTTTTTTATTATATTTATATAAATATCTTGATATAATGAGAAAATCTAATTATATATATTAAAGTATTATATTTTAATAATTTAATGTTTTTGATAAAGATTTGTTGCATGTGCCTTGATAATGAGAGAACAATGTGAATATGGAGATGGCTTTTTGAATGGTTAGACTTTTGGTTTAAGTTATTTTAAATTTCAAATGGGGAGAAACAATATTATATATTAATTTAATTATATAAATTAAATGTTGATATAAATTAAATAAATGGTAAAGATAATAAATATCAATATGTGATAGATATCAAAATATTTATTTTATGATACATTTTATATTAACATGAAAAAAATCATAAAAACTAAATTATAATAATATTATTATTATTAATTATAAAAAGAATTAAAATATGAGTTAAACAAATATATTTAAAAAAAATTCATAGAGATTTTTAATTCGTAAATATACTTTGTTATATTACCATGTGTCAATATCATAGCTTATCAATATCACATGCCCAAAAAATCATAACTCATTTCAAAGTATATATATATATACTTCTTTTTTTAAAGAAAAAAATCGTAATTCAACCTAAAAACCAAGGAACAAAATTGTATTTTGTAGATGCCCAAGGGCATTCAATCAAATCAACCTTTCAGTTGATGCACAAAAAAGAAAAAAGAAAAAATATTACATAAATTTTCTGGGGCTAAGTGTGATAAAAATCACTTAGCTTCCCCTTTTTTCTTTTCTTTTTCTCCACCTTTCACCATCCTCCTTGATTGGGATCGACTGTTACTATTTCCATTTCTTCTTCTTCCATCTTCATGGGCACTTCTTTATCTGAACTGAAACAATAAGATATATGTGTCCCCTTTGTTCCACTTGCTCCTTGAGTGCTATGCATTTTCTCATATTGTTGTTCTGGTACCTGGATCACTACTAATTCGATGCCTTTCTCAGTGCGACTTTCAATGTCTTTTTGCTTGTTTTCTCCCTCCTCAGCTTGAGGTCCTTGTTAATTCCGTTGCTCCACTTTTTGAGGATTCTCATCCATTTCTTCTTCTTCGTCTTCTAAAATATGTGGGCTCGGGACCTGCCATCCCTTTTATTTTTGGGGTCTTTTCTTTGTCCTTTTTGTAACTTTTTAAGCTTTTGGGAATGTATTATGCAAATGTCATGTTTGTAGACAAATCTGTGTTGGACACTTGAATGCCATGTTTTCAAAGTCTAATATTTGAGTCCACTTCAAATCTTTATGTATCAAATGGATGCAATCTAGTAGGAATTTACTACGGTCTGTCTCCACAAAAATCCTGACAAAGGTAAAAAAACATTTTTCAATTCTTTCTTGATCCGTCTTTAGAGACCTCCCCAATATGTTTCCAATACCTTCTAGTACTGATGATGCTAGAAAGGGAGAGGGAGATTGTGTACCCATACTGACATCTTTGTATCCACCATTGTTGTAGCATCAAAATATGGAAACCATGGAGTTACGTAGAGGCCTGACCTACCCCAAAACCATGTCCCCTCATTTAAAGAAAATCCCAGATCTTTCTGAGTGTCTAACTATACAACAAAAAACCCCTTGGAACATAGGTAGATATCACAGTTATTGGTCTAGTCGGTGAAAAAACATTGATGTAAGTCTTATAACTTGGGACAAAAAACATTAAATCTACATATAAGGGAGCTAGCTTTGAGGTCTGTGAAGAGAACACTTACTTTTGGAAGATTTACTATCATATTTGGTGCTTTTTCAATCCGTTCAACAATATAAGGACCTAGGGTTGGCAGATTTGGTGTTTGTCCATTTGGTAAGGTAGCTTTCCCTTTCACGACATCCTTGAATGAAGCTAGATCATTTGGGGATCTAACAGAAGAAGCTGGCCCATTTGGATTACTAATTCCAGGATTTCCTTCCGGTAGTCTCAAATTTATGATAATCGTGGAGTTGCGTTCAATGCCATAGTCTTTCAACTATTTGACATCTTATAAAGATTTGCCTTCATAAATCAAAATTTGTATATTTACCAGTATACCCAAGTTATATTAGACATTATTTTATAGAACTTTCCCTATATATAAATCCCTTACCCCTAAGAGAAATGATTTCCCATTTAGGATTTTTATGAAAATTTGATAAGACTCCTCGAGTTCGAAATTTGTATTAAAAAAAAGATCCTCCGAGCACAAAGAAAAGGATGTTAGATTTGAGACCTAGACCAGATATGGAATAAAAACATTTGTTTAGGCCCATTATACCATTTTAATCTATTATGATATGATCACAGATCGATCAAACTGTGAGGAAATTGGTACTATATCTGCATATACCACAGAACCCTCTCATCCTGATCCAAGCAAAAGAGAAAAGAGAAAGAGGATAATACCTCCACAACCTCCCCATGCATACTAACTCCTCAAAAAAATTTGCAGTAGGACCTGCACAGCGATAAATGACAGGTTTTAGCTCAATATTTGTGGAGAAGAGGTTTTTGATGGTGTATAGATAATTAAGGGAGAAACCCCGACTGTTTATAAGAAACGTTATCAGAAAACACTGATCTAGTCGGATCCCCACCTCGGGTTTCTCAGAGCATCCATAATCTTGCACTAACCCATTGGGAGAAAAAACCTTCAAAGTGTTGTATGCATGGAGCATCTAAAGCAGGCAAAAGTTCGTCGGTGGCGTCATGTTTTGATTCGTAGGTTGACAAAGGAACCTTATAGCTCAATATCTCTCCCCAAGTCAAATTCATATATCTATATATATTATTATTTGAATTTAATTTTAGAACATTCTCTTAATGAAATTGAAAAGAAAACATAACTACCTTTGAGATAAATCTCAAATCTCTATTCTATTACTATCAGTCTATTTGAAACCCCTGGTACATTCCCCCTAATTTTTATAATGTAATGATGTAATGGCATGAAGTGTGGGACCATAAATCCATGCTCTAAGAGGGAAGATGAAAAATAATTCAAGTGGGGTTAGTTGGCACCTTAAATTAATAGTGCAAACAATGAGAAAAAGAAGAGGAAGAGTCCTGTTGGGTCTCCATTTTGTCTTATTTTTATTTATTTGTCTCCTGCTAAATGATTATTTTCGAAGAATATTTGCTACTTATTTGTTTTAACATGATTAAAATAGCATTAATGAGAGTTTAATTAAGGTTTGTATGTTGCAGGATTAAAACCGGTTTGATTATACTTTGGGACGTGCCTGCACTATAGCATTTACGTGCTTGCACCATTGCATTTACGTGCTTGCACCATTGCATTACGGATTCCTGCACCATTTTATGGCTACCTGCACTCTAAAGGATTCCTGGACTACACTCATGTTCCTACACTCTGCTGAACTCAAACCTGGTCTTATGTCTTTCATGAAGGCAGTGATGTGACTAAGTATTTTTCTGGCAATGGATTTCCAATTGTCCATGCAAACTCTTACACTGATATCATTGTGTTTGAAGTTGTACTTGTACTGAAACCCTCCAGTTCATGGGGCTCGAATTGTGGCAAATGTTATTGGTAGTCCTATGATAATATTTCTGCTATCTATGCGCATTATGGGAGAAGGATTTGGGCATTGGTTATTTGCCTAGCTTCCAGCAACATTGCCTACTTCAAATTTTAAATAGTGTTGCTGGTTTATGTGAGTGGTTCTCTCAGAAAGATGATTGTGATGAGTTGCCACACATCCAAATAATGGTAAATATGCGCTCTGATCTTGTATCAAAGAAAGGACCCCAATTACGGGACTTTGTGGATATCCTTTTCACTATATTCTAGTCACAAAAGTTCTCATCATGAGGAGCCACGAGATGGACGTTATCCTAATCATGGTTACAGGTCTTGATTTGTGCCACTTTAAATATATCTTTAATGGTTGAACATTTGAATGGTGCAACATACAAGTATTCTTGCAAAACGTACAGTAAACCAGGACATGTGTAATATTTCCGAGAATCTAGTTGATAAATATTGTTTTGTTGAGAATATTAGTGAAGAGAATTGGAAATTAGTTGCTACCGCAACATTGTTTCTGGAAGCCAAGTACGAGGAAGTGAATAACATATATTTCCATTGGAGATAGAGAACATGATTTTCACTCCTATAGACCTCAAATAAGGGGTCGATATTTAATATCCTCGGTCAAAAATCATGCACTGGTTCCTATAGGTCTCTTCACACAAAGGGACGAGATTTATTGTCTTCAGAACGAGACTATGATGATCATGACTGTGATCGTGACATTCCTGCTCTTTCTGCTAGTTGGAGAAAGCAGGATCCTATGGTAGGTGGCAGAGATTTATGGAGTCCAGCAACATCACTGTTCCAGGAAAAGAGCAACGATTCATCAGAATCATCCCTGTTTTGACCTTCAGTTGCAAACCAAATTTATTCATGGAAAATTGTTAATATCTGCTTCCCATATTCTAAAAGGCTAATTAAAATCCCATATTGCAATTCAATGCATATATAATATATTTCCTGGAGCTTAGTTGGGGCGGGGCTTAGTTAATTAGCTAATCGATCAATAGAGCTTAGAGACAGGCATGAGACTGAAGGAACGCGCAGAAAGGAGGAGTTAGTCCCAATGTAGCGTCACACATTTATCAGCTGTGGATTGCTCCTCTAGTCTTGCTGGAGTTAAGTGATGTCTATATAATGTAAACATTGTTTTCAGTAATTAATTGAAGCAATTTCCCAGCATGTTCTGTTTATCTATTTGTTGTGTCTAATGATTTCGATTTCTATGTGAACCAGGTCAATTGAGGGTGCGAGCTGGCTGGGTTGCCCGCCAGACCAGCTCGACACCACATGCGCCCTTTAAACTAAATAGCATCTAAATTCTTATTTGTTGTGTGAATTTTATTTGTTTCTTTACAGTCCCTTTCTGCCTTCAATTGATGTTATCTAATTTGCTGCAGATGTTTTATTTCCAGTTCTAGAATTAATTCGATTTGCTACAAACTGTTCCTTTACAAACTATTTCAGTTGCTGCATCGTTAATTATATTTGTACTTGAAATATTTTAAATAAAAATCGCGTCCCACTAGATTGTCTGAATCCACAAGATTGGCTCTGCCTTTATGAGCTCTAGCGTGTAACTTGAATTCTGTAAATGTTATGTAAAAAATAGTTAATTTTAGGTTTATTAATTAATTTAGGTTTAGTTAGGCGAAAGGGCACGATCATAAGATCATGCCCTTTCCCAAAGGGTGCCCATGGCGGTATATAAGCCAGGCAACCCAGTGTAAATCATCATCATCTGTTTATTCATTTTATCAATAAAATATTTTTATATATATCTTCTGTTATCCCGAAGTTTTTACACTTCATTTGGTATCAGAGCAGGTCAGTTCTCTGGACATTCCGCTGCACAGTTTCTTTGCTGCGTTGCCATCTGTCATCTTTCACCAAGTCCGCTGTACTCGTACCCACCATTAATCCGTCGCCGCTCCCATCAGCATCCAAATCGAGCACTGTCATCATTGTCTCACCTGTCTTCACCAATCCGCTCAAAACCATCGGTTAACAATTAACATAGCATATCAGAAGTTTACGGGTTATATTCCCTGCGTAACTCTGCGGTTCGAAAAGATCAGGCGTAAGTTTTACGGGTTATATTTTCTGTTCATTAACGTGAAATATATATGATATAAAATATATATAACGTGCTGCCAGCGGTTTGTTAAATCAACGTGCAGAGGTGTTATAGCAATATTCGGTATTTGTTTGAGTAGGCAAGGGTTACGCCAATAAGACGTGACGGTTTAAAAATTAAATGATACATATATATATATATAAAATTATAACGTGAGTGGGTTATATATATATACGTTATATTTTAATTATATATATTATATATATAATTTAATTAAAAAGTTATATAATTTATAACTTTAAATTATATATATATATATATATATATATATATATATATATATATATTTATAATAATTAATAATTATAAATTAATTATTATAATTTATAATTAAATAAATATATATTTATATTAATTAAATTAAATTATTAATTTAATTTAAAATATATATTTATTAATTAATTAAATTAAATTATTAAATTAATTTAATTTAATTATTTAAAAAAAAAAAAAAAAAAAGAGAGGGGAAAGGAAATTTTTTTTAGCTGGCAAATAAATACACGCCTCCGCAGACCCGCTCAATGTCGACAATGACAATGGCGGATTTCCAGAAAAGGTTGTTGGATGCAGAGCAAAGGATAAATAACAACCACGACGAAGTCAGTAAGAGATTAAATGACGTCGAGAGCAAGCTTGGGGAACAAGCAGACAAAATAAAAAATCTTGAAGATACGACAAATCGAATAGAGATAAAAATGGAAAGTCAACATGTCCAAACAGGAGTAAGCTTGAGAGAAGTTTTAACAATGCTGAAAAGTCTGTGTAAAAAGTCGAATTGTACACCCGAAGAGCTATTGAAAGAAGGTGAAGAGAATCAAGAACACATCTCGCCAGAGTCAACTAAGTCCACAGATTCTCATGACAAGGTTGAATCCCCAAAAAAATCAATGACACACCACCAAGAAGCAAGTAACACTGCCTTCACAAACAAGCAACTTTGGGATACCCTTACTAATCAACACCCTCTTTTTGCTCAACCATTAGCCACATACCAGAAGAGGGTAAAGGTTGAGATGCCTAAATTCGATGGGAACGAAAAAAACAATGTTGCATGGATAAATAAAGCAGAAGAATACTTTGAAATATATGACATCACTGACGATGATGAAAAGCTCAGACATGCATCCATGAAAATGGAGGGAGAAGCATATAACTGGTATATGTGGTGGAAAAAGACAACACACGTCATTAGCTGGAGGAGATTTAAAGATGCATTCTTCAAAAGATTCCAAGGTGTGAAAGAAGAAGAGTTCTTTTCAAAACTCATCAAATTACGACAAAAAGGAAGTGTGGACGAATACACTCAAGAATGGGAGACCTTAGTAACACGAGTACCTGGGTTATCAGAATCTCGTCTAATTCAGTCATACATCTCGGGGCTCAAAACCCATTTACAAGCAGAACTTGAGATGCATGATATTACATCTATAGAAGAAGCAAGACGAAAAGCAAAAACAGCCGAAAAGAAATCCGAACCAATATTTTGGTCAACAGTGGAAAAAGCTTATGCAAGACGAAGGATACCCCAGTATGTGGACTCAAATAATACAAGATATGTTCCACCACATCGTCGTGAAGATGAAAAATCTAATTTGGAAATGCAAAGGATAAAAGAGGGTAAATGTAAACGCTGTGGTGAGAAGTGGGACCCCAAACATAGATGTGCTAAAGGAAAAGAACCAAAGAACCTATATAAGTGTGAAGCAACCATTGATTCGAATAGTGAAGATTATGACATAGAAGACACAGAAGACGCCGCAGAATTCTCACCAGAATTAGATGACGGAAGTATTCCGCAAGTGTCATTATCAGCCATGACAGGTATATCACAACCTCAGACCTTAAAGTTAAAAGGACACATAAAGAAGAACAACGTAGTGGTTCTCGTCGACTCTGGAAGCACACACAATTTTTTAGATGCAACCATGGCAAAAAGACTCAATATATTTTCATTTCCCTTACCAAACATGCAAGTGATGATAGCTAAAGGTAAGAAGATTGAAAAGGTGGGAAAATGTCATAAGGTTAAATTGCAGATTCAAGACTTCAGTTTAGAGTCTCCGTTTTTCACAGTACCGTTAGGAGGAGTAGATGTAGTTTTAGGTATCCAATGGCTACGAACTTTAGGTACTTATGCCGCCAACCATCAAATACAATTTATAAAATTCAAATGGGGAGGTCAGAAGTACAAGCTACACGGATTCCAAGCACCAGAAAATCATGTTGTATCATCATCTCAGATGATGAAGTTGAGTCGAAGAAGAGCACCTGCTTATGCAATACAATGTCACCAATTAGAAATGTTATCTACAAATATGATCAGAGAAGAATCACCAGAGATTCAAGTCCTACCTATGAAGATGCCGCCTAATACAGAAATTGAGCGTAGAACAGAAGTTAAAACAGAGTCAAACCCCATCAACATCAAGCCATACCGATATCCACATCTCCAAAAAGCGGGAATTGAGAGATTAATCCAAGATCTTTTAAAGTGTGTGATTTTGATCATCTTGGAGTATCTGATCAAGTGGAAGGACTTACCCGAAGAAGACGCTTTTTGGGAGAATGAATCATTCTTCAACAACATCCGTCGTTACATATGCTTTGAGGACAAAGCATTTTTTCGAGAGGAAGGCAATGTTATGTAAAAAATAGTTAATTTTAGGTTTATTAATTAATTTAGGTTTAGTTAGGCGAAAGGGCACGATCATAAGATCATGCCCTTTCCCAAAGGGTGCCCATGGCGGTATATAAGCCAGGCAACCCAGTGTAAATCATCATCATCTGTTTATTCATTTTATCAATAAAATATTTTTATATATATCTTCTGTTATCCCGAAGTTTTTACACTTCAGTAAATTAATCCAGATCTATTAATTTATATTTCAGAATACGAGATCAATTAAATGTTTATGGTTCTGAGGTCTTAATGTATTCATTTATTGGATGTTATAGAACCCATGCATCCCTTAGGAAGCACCAATCACATATATTATCTAAAGCTGTGATTGTTATGCTTAAAGAGCCGACATTTATAAATAAGGAAACTACACTATGTTTGATATCGATAAATGTTTAATTACCATTATAGTTTCCTTTAACTTCTGGACAATGTTACAAGATTTATTTTTAGGATAAGGAAGGCGAGAAATTCATATTAATTTAATTTCTTTCATAAGTTATTTATGCAGTAGATTTACTTGCCGATGCTTTCAAGTTAATTTCACACAGAATTAGTACAAGCAGAATTAGTACATGCATAATGATTTTGAATTGCTTTTGAATTCCTTCCAGCACTTATAGTCTCTCGATATCGTATCGACACTGTTTGGTTTCCAATTATGATTTCCTTTCTGAATTTCCTTTCGCATTGTTAATTTCCTTTTATTTCCCGCATGATTTAATTGTTTGGAGGTGTTTTCTTGAATTCTCTTTTAGTGTAGGATTTCATTTTTGATGAAATTAATACACAAGATAAACTAGCATTTGTTTTGCAGGTTGCTAAGGGCTTTCTCTGGCATTTCTAGTGCTACGTCTTGAAGTTCACGAACTATCCGGATTAACAAATTAAATGTTGGTACATTTACATACCGTATACTGCACCCAACATTTTGGCACCGTTGCCAGGGAGGTGCTCAGGGGATTGACCCTAGTGATCTGCTACATTTGTTTTTTTTCCTTTATAATTTTATGTTCTTTGAATTTATTTCTTTCCTGCACTGTTGCTTTTAGGTTTCTCATTTTATATGATGTTGTAAGAACTCCCCACCCTATCTATATATATATATATACACACACACACCATTCATGTGCTAATGAATGTACCAGTTAGCTTGTCAAAAATAGGAAGATGGTATTTTGAGGAATTTTTATGCTGCTACAGAGACATACAATTCATCCAATCAAGAATTAACAATTTAAAAATTTAATAGTTTGATTGAACATAAAAATGATATTATTAAATCTTTGATTTTTAAATTGGATGATTTGCAGGAAGATTGGGAGCAGGATGAAAACCCACCTTTTATCTTTTGTGCCAACTGTAGAAAGAAACGCCTCCTTGGAAAGTGTCCACTTAGTAGCCTAAAAATTTGCAAAATTTGTGAAGAGGATCATTTAACGGAACATTGCCCAGCACTACCAGGATTACTAAAGGCACTCAAGAAATCAAGTAAGGAATCAAATTGACTATCAGGTATAGCCCAAGACCCATCATCATTTGATACTTGGAATAATGTTTATTATCCCGAGCAGGTTCCTCAACATGTTTATAATCCTGCAGTTTCATGACAAACTTTTAATCCTCCTCTAATTGAATATCCTACTTCATGGTCGTAGTGGCCCTCTCCTTGGCCCTCATCCTCGAGCTAGATATCACCATGGCCTCAAGAATCGTTTGGATCCTTATCTCTAGGGAAATATCCCATGCAAATTCAATCATATGAGCACCAAAAACAACCACAATTTCCTTCCAATGCACCATTAAGTTATCCTCCCCCATGGTCTCAACCGCATGTGCAACCTTACCCTAGCCTTAATCCATACCCTACCCCTTATCCTGATCCTTACCTTACTCCTTATCCTTACCTATTGGCTTGAGGGGGCCTGACCCAGGTTTGGAGTTATTTAGCCAAACAAATCCCTACACTACTGGCCCTTTCGGCATCAGCCCGCGGAGTGCGGACTGAAGTCTCACTCGAAGCAGTATGGGGGGATGCTGGAACTAAGTTTCCGCACCCTTGAGATGTCTGTGGTGTTGATTTAGTCCAACTATGCCTACCTTTGCATAGGTTACTTCACGCAATGTTCTAACTTTCAATACTTTCGCGATCTGTTATAATCATCTTTCACGCAGCCCTAACCTGGGGCTGAGATGCTTCTGCACTGGTATGGCAGCGACCTGCACTATTTCCCCAAATTACACTGCGAATCTTACTTATCTTCTTACAAATGTTAGTTAACTTTGTGTAAGAAGATATTCTATCTCGCATTCACTTAATCAACACATTCATATATATTCGCACATCATATAAACAGTGGAAGTGCAATTTATACCCAATATACTCAATGCATAAAACAAGAAGTAAATACACAAAATTGATATGAAACTTCTCTTTATTAATACTTCCAACTGTTATAGACTCGACTCACCTTGCACACTCAGCTGCAGGGGTTCCAACACTTAGCTGCGGACTACTAGGCCTCTGCGCACTCAGTTGCAGAGCCTTCTCCTACTGTACGACCCAAAACTAGATTTTACTCCACAGATGCGACTCAACTCTTCATCCTTTGTGTGATGTCTTAACTATTTAGAGTCTTGCTCTATTTATACAATCCCATGGTCCGCGGACCATGGGTAGATATCTACAGCCAAAATTACATTAACAAAATTGAGGGCGGACAACCCTATGACTCTTTTACAAGCTACGCACTCCGTGCCCACAAAATGCGAAGTCTTTACATCAGAGTTTACAATTTTTGACCAAAATCTGGGCTCTAAGCCCCAAAACTTCCCTTGGGGGATCCCACACCCAACATTACCCATACCCTAGCTCTCATCCATATGCTAATCCATACCCTAGACCTAATACTAATCCATACCCTAGACCTAACTCTAGTTCTATTTCAAAACCTAGACCTAACCCTAGCCCAAAGCCTAATCCGAATCCAAATCCAAACCTTACTCCAAGCATTGACCAAAATCCTAGCCCAAACCATATCATAAACCCTAATCTAAACCATCAGGTTGCATAACAGTTTGAACCACATATTCTTCCGGTTGATTCCCATGTTGAACAAAATACTACATCTTCCATGTTTGGAAAGGGAATGAATTTGGAAACTTCCCCCATTACCGCAGAACATTCACCCCGAGAAGTTATCATTCAAAGACCACCAGAGGAGCAATCTTTCATTGGAACTTGTTCTGAAAATGTTGTTGAAACTCAAAACCCTAGAATCTGTCTTAACCATTCTTGTCAATATGAAAATCAAATATTTGAGCCTGAATTTGAGGGATTTATCTTTTGTCTTTTACCAGATTCTTCATGCCTCCACAAGAGTGACTATCAAATTGTGGAAGACTTGCATAAGTTAGAGAATCATAAATATGTGGATTCCATTGAATCCTGGTTTTGAGTAGTCATCAAGCCATATTATTTCCTCATCATTCAGAAACTCTTGGTACCATATCAATTGAAGAAACTAGTTTCTCATGCTTTGGTATGTCTTGAAGTTTATTCTTTAAAACTAAGTGTGAGTATAATCAACATTTTGTTACGCACATGGCTTCATTGGAAGTATGCCTTCACTTAAAGGTGATATTTCTTTCTTTAAAAATAGGGTAGGGTAACATGAGAATAATGAATAAATATTCATAACAACACTCTTGAACATGTGATTCCCTAAAAGCACAGCTTTTGAAATTTTTATTATGCACTCTCATGGTAAGACTTGTCAGAAGAAATTCACACTTAATGCCTCATGTTTTAAAGTGACTTTGATTATGGATTAACATGTCAGTCAAGGATATTGCTATAAGTTACATGTAATACCTTTCTCCTATCCTTAGAAACTATTATTTAGAACATATTTTTAAGTCCTCTTTGAAGGGATCAATGAAAAATCTCCTATGATGGACCATGCCTACAAAACTATAATAAGCTTTCATAAAGAACCCTGGCATGATCAACTCAAGAAATATTTTTGGTCATTATCTGAGATGTTTTTTTAAATAAGTTCTTTGGGTAGCATGACCAACCAGTAAAGAATAGTAATTAAAAACTTTTCACGCCATTCTGCACTCTTAAGGAGTACATTTGCTTCCCCACCTATTAAGTAACCCATTTGAGGTTAATAATAATCAGAGTTTTTTTCTAAAAACATAAACGAATTAATTGAGGGATAGGAGGTCTCATTGTGAGCGGCCTACTATGATCATGGGTCCTAAGGAGAATGAAATTACCGCATTGGTCACCAAGTAAGGGTAATGGCTTTCAGTTGAAAAACTGGAAGACAAGAGGTCTCAACGCGAGCCGACTTGTTCATTCTTGTTAGTTCTCATGAATGGCACTACCGATAGCTGGTTACCAAGCCACGACAATGGCCTTCAATTAACTTCTAAAAAGAGAAAAAGTAAAATGTTCTTAAACTAATTTGAATCCATATCTAATAGGTGGGACAAAATCATTTCATAAGGTTAAAAGGTACCCCTGTCGAGGCTATGGACGCCTGCTGGCAGCAGGGCCATGCCTGTGGTATTAAAGTTAATTTTACACTATGATTTACTTGGTTGTTTTTTCCTTTCCCTGAACTCACTATTAATCTCTTTGAGAATGGCTTTAACATCCTTCTGTTGTTATGACTTGGATTTCTATATTTTTGGAATGATTTTTATGGATGTGGGACCCTTAGTACAGGTAATTCACTGTGCCCAGGCAAGAGGAGCTTCAACTATACATGGATAATGGTAAAATGATCACTATGGGAAGGTATTGCTATGTCCACTTTTAACATTATGTTTAAAAAAAAAATCAGGTCACTCAGGGCTACTAAGTAGTTGGCTATGTCAACAAACGACGTAGAGAGAACTGAAATGGTGAATAAATGCTCATCTCGCAGCTGGTCATCAACCATTCCTTCCTCACCTGCAGGTAAAGTCAATATGGACAAAAAATATGCAATTACATTTTCTCTGCCAAGCTTATCAATAATAGTTAGATCAAATTTTTGTAACAAAAGTAACCATCTAATAATTTGGGTATTCACATAAGGTTTGTTCATCAAATATTTAATGGCAACATGGTTGGTATGTACAAAGGTTTGGTAACCAGTAATGTAATGCTTAAATTTATTCAATGAATGGACAATAGCTAGGAGCCCCTTTTTAGTCACAGTGTAGTTTAACTCAACTTTGGATAGATTTTTGCCGATGAAGTAAATGGCATAAGGTATCTTGTCATCTATCTGGCCCAAAGCTACTCCTATAGCTTTGTGAGAGGCATCATCATGTATGTGAAAAGGAAGAACCCAATTTGGGCCTCGGAGAATAGGTGCAGTAGTCAACTTGTCCTTTAGGTTTTCTACGGCCTCTTGGCAGCTTTCTAACCATAAAAATTCAGAGTCCTTGGCCAATAGTCCAAACAAGGACGAGGTTAAAGTATTTTATGAATATCCTATAGTATCTGATTAAGCTTAAGAAACTTCTGACGTCCATCTGCTTCTGAGGAGTAGGACCCTCTTTATGATAGCTATATTATTTGGGTCTACTTGGAGTCCTTCCTGGAATATTGAGTGACCTAGAACAGTCCCTGCAGTCATTAAGAATTCACACTTCTCGGGACTAAGGGATAAGTTCATTTCAGTGCATTTTTTTAACACCTTTCCCAAGTTAGAGAGAGCCTCGAGGAAATCACACCCATAGGGGGTGAAATCATCCATATAAATTTCCACAGAATCATGGACTAGCTCAGCAAAGATGCTCAAGATTGCTCTCTGGAAAGTGGAAGGGGAATTTCATAAATCAAAATGAAGGACCCTATAAGCAAAGGTACCCCAAGGACATGTGAAGGTGGTTTTATATTGGTCTTCTAGGCTGATATGGATTTGATTGTAACCACTGAATCCATCCAGGAAAGAGAATAACTTCTTTGCTCCCAGACCATCTTATACTTGGTCAATGAAAGGTATAGGGAAATGGTCCTTTTTTTGGCTTTGTTTAGCTCTCAGTAATCCACACAGATCCTCCACTTTCCATTTTTCTTTGGAACCAGAACCAGAGGAGACACCCACTCACTATCTGAGATGGGGTAAATGAACCCTGCATTCAACAACTTTTGCAGTTCTTCTTTGACTATATCCTTGAGGGCTGGGTTCATTCTCATTTGAGGTTGGAAAACTGGCTTGCAACCTTCCTTGATGTAAATGTGGTGAGTACACACCAAAGGTTGCACTCCCTTCATTTCCTTGTTACTCCAGGGAAAGGCATCGAAATGCTTTCTTAACATGTCACATAACTCCTCTTCTTGGTGTACAGAGAGAGAGGGGTTGATTTTCAATGCTCTTTCTGGGCTGAATTCTATCATCTTGACATGAGTAGGGCTTGAGTAAGCTAAGCATAGATCAATCCAAGGGTTTTATTTGGCTTCCTTTACTAACTCCTTAAGAGACATGGTATTGGGGGATTGATTCTGGAGGATTTTCTCAATCAAGTCATCTTCATCAGGTTGCCCCCCTCCTATAGTAGCATCTATGGTATAGATTGGGGAAGAGTAAACTTCATCTTTTTCCTCCTCTTCTAACCATAAAGGTAAGTCATGCTCTAGATATGGTTGAGAATGAGGGTACAAGACCAATTGCTTGGACAAGTGCCCATTTTTAATGGTCATGTTCCCAACCCTGCAACTTATGTACGCATCGGTAATGGCTAACCATGGCCTTCCAAGGATGAGAGGATAACTATTGAACTTGGTATTAGGTTGGAGAACTAAGAAGTCAATAGGGTATTTCCAAGAATCAATGGAGACCATCACATCCTCAACAATTCCCTCAAGAGCTATTGTGGATCGGTCCGTAAGCTGCAAGACTATTGTGGTCTTTCTTAATGATCCCTGGAGATTCAGTTTAAGCATAGTCTCCTTAGTCATCACATTGATGGAAACCCCAAGTTCTATCGAGGTATGGGGGACAATGGTGCCATAGATGTGTACATCTACTATAGGACTTCCAGGATCTATATACTTTGGGAAAATCACTCGCCCTAGCATTAAGTCAGACAATTGTCCAATGCCATTAATGGTAGGTGTGTCTTTCTTTTGCCTTCTCATATGTTTGAAACACTTCTCCTTGATTAAATTGTTGTAGATGGGGGCATCTTTGATAGCTTGGAGAAGTGGGATTTTGACACAAATTTTTCAACTCACCCAAAAGTTCAGTCTCTTCTGGGGTGTGCTGGACAGGATGGGTTAATCTCTCAGGAAAAGGAGGTGGATTTGCTTGAGGGACACTTTCCTCTTTTTCCTCTTCACGCTCCTAAGGTGGAGATGGAGGTTAATTATCCGAAAGCACTCTTCTAGACTTGAGGTTAATTTCATGAATTTCCACAACATAGGCAGGGTAGGATGTTTCTCCACTGTAGACCTGCTATGCCTGTCTATTTTTCGTGTTTAGATTTGGTTGGATAGGCATTTGAGATTGTTTAGGTGGACTGGGGTGTAGGAGTCATGGTTGAGATGGAGGTGGAGGAAATAGATCTGGAGCTTGGTTGTATGGGGGCCTCCACGCTTGGGATGGTGCATTCCATTGAGGTTGTGGAGGAGCATATGGTTGAAAGATTGGGAATGGTATTGAGGTGCAAAATACCAGGGAGAAGGTGTGGACCACGAAGGATGAGCAAGAGGGCACCAAGGGGGAATGGATGTATTCTGATTATGGTTGTAATATGAATAGGATGACCCTTGCATGCCTTACTGGTATGGTCGAGGTCCTTGAGGCTTCCTTTGGTTGATGTAGTATAGTTGTTCAGTCACCCCTTCAGTTCCATGATACACAACTTTTAATCTAGGCAGGGAAGGGAACTTGTCTGTAGAGTGGTTTTCCTCACAGATCGAGCAGATTTCTATAAGATTCAATGGACATTCGTTCCTAGGGTGCCTCTTGGTGCATCTAGGGTAGAAGATAGCTAAGGCTCTCTCTGCTTCCTCTTGCTTCCTTTTGATTTGAATGGTGTCCATTTGCAGAGCAAGGGTATGCAACATTTCATTCTCAAAGTATTCCAACATGTTCCCAATTTCATTTTTTATGGATGTGTTGGAAGAGGACAAACTGGCCAAAACTAGACTAGCCTTACCCTTCTTTCTAGCTTCCCTAGAATGATTCCTGAAAACTGTCTTGATATCATCATAGGGTAACTGGTAGATGTCCTCTCCTGACAACAAGTTTAGGGTTTCTAGGACATCTTCCCTGATCCCCCTGAGAACGACTAGCTTAAGCGATTCAGGATCAAGGGTGCACCTGACCATTTTTTTATCTGAGTTGGAATATTTACTCATAATATTCTAAGATTCACCATGTCCCAAAGTCATTCTAAAAATTTCCTCTTTGGCATCTTTGGACCTGCAGTAGTCCCTATACTTATTGTTGAAGGCTTGTTGTATCTGACCCCTGGTGGTGATACTGTCCCCAGGTAAACCCATGAACTAGTGCAAGGCTGCATATTTGAAAGTGGATGGGAACAATTTTGACTTCTAATCATTAGAGGTGTAGTCATAAGTTTTGCATATGACAACAAACTCAAAAAGAAAGGTGTTTGGGTCTTCTGAAGTCAGGCCATGGAAGTGAGGAAGAGAAAAGGGGCTTATGTTTTCCATCCTAGCATCCCCATTAGTTTCTTTGATGGGAAAATCACCCTCAACTTTATTCTCAACTCCTTCTCTGTCTCCAATCCCATTTCTATTTTCAGCCATGGTGTAATTTTGTGGAATGGTCTCTTCTTCTTCCCTGATAGGCTCTTAAAAAATCTCTGGTTGTTCACCTAATGGGTCCTTTAGCTCACAACCATCGAAGAAGAGGGAAGGTTGGCTGCTTGATGTGGTGGGGGTATTTGGAAAAAAATTCCCTAAGTTGTCTCTACTCCTACAAGGCATGAAAGGAGTTTTGTTTTGTTTTTTTTTAGGTTTTTTTTTTTGAATTTCTTGCAGAATGGAAAAAAATAAAAACCAAATTGCAACTACTTGCTGAATGGACTATCTGCAGAATGAAAAGAAAGAAAAACCAAATTGCAACTACTTGCTGAATGGAACTATTTGTAGAATGGAAAGAAAGTAAAACAAAATTCCAACTACTTGCCGAATGGAACTATTTGCAGAATGGGAAGAAAGAAGGAAAGAAAGAAAGAAAGCAGAAATCACATCTACTCAAACACCTCCCTGGCAACGACGCCAAAAAGTGATGAGAACCAACATTGTAACAAGAACACTGCAACTCCTGGAGCTACCAAGTTTACTTCATCCGCCCGGGGTTTGTACAAACTTGGAGGTGACAGTGTTATATACATAAATAGATGTAATGGTATACTCTTGTCACTGTCCAATTGGGGCGATAAACCACTAGGGTTTCTCAAACCAATCTTCTATTGACTAGAATAATTTTGACTACCAACTAGAGGAGGGGAAATTATCCTTAATGAAAGAAAAGGAATGTTGCCTATTTTAAGGAATGAAAGACTGAATTGGAAGATGCTTGTAAAGTGACATGAAATCCTTTAGCTACTCATTGACACATTTTTGTTGCAAAAGAAACCTAACTTAACCATATTGATCACATGTGATGATGTAAACTAACTGAGCATGGAATATGATCTAGGGAGTATTATAACTATTGCATGCATGTGCTAATTAAGAAATGAAAAAAACTCTTTTTCTTTATGTTTTCATTTTATGAATGCAAATGCTAATCTTCACTTGTTCTTTGGCAGGGGAGACAGGTATGGATGAAGAGGGTTAGAATGGCCTTAAGGGTATGGAGGTCAAGTGGAGACCTAATCCCAGCTTAAGTGATGATTTTTCTCAATTCAGGCTCAAAACAGGTTGCTACATGATTTCCTATAGGAAAAATACATGATGTCCTATAAGAGAAAGATGATGAAAATAAGATAGGATGAGTTCTTGATGTGGGCTAATAAACCACTCATTGAGTTCTTAACACAACTGATAAAACACCTAGGGTGTTTGCTAGGGCTGATAAACCACATGTAGACAGGTGCTTACTTTAGACTGATAAACCACTCATTGAGTGCTTGACATAACTGATAAACCACCTAGGGTGCTTGCTGGGGGATGATAAACCACTCCTAAAGTGCTTGACCCAACTGTTAAAAACACCCATTACTATAAATCAAGTTGTGCTTGACTAGCTAAAAAACCACCCATTGTCATATGTATTTCCTATACTCTGTGTATTCAAAGATGGCTAACTGTTGTGGCTGCTGAAAGAAAAATTTCCCCTTAGATCGTGGATATGGCTTGGGGGTGACTGCTATAAGTAATTCTAGCTACATTGGGTCTATGGTTGGGTGGAAAATTTAAGTCCCACCTTCAATTTGCCCTGTTTCTGAATTGTACATGAAATGATATGGGATGAGAGATGTGGAATTAAAGAAGTTCTCTGTGAATGTATGTAAATCTGAATAATGTTGCATGGAAGTATGATGTTGGTGCATGGATGTTATTGATTGAATTATTGACTATTTTATGGTTTTGTTGATGGATTTTTTGTCATGCAACTATAAGTTCAATACCTGGGAATTTCTTTGTTATTACATATAGAAGACGCCGTGTTTGTTGCGTTGAGAGATGGTATGAGTATTGATAAGTGCCTTTAGCTGAAATATATGATATTAAGGACAATGTCTTGTCAAAATTATTATATACTTTGTGGGTTATTGCATGGATGTAGAAATTGGTACATGAAATTAATTGGTTGAATTTTCCTTAAAATGTTCTATGGATTTTATAAATCTCTACTAGTGAGCTGAAATTTAAATGCTTCAATGAATACATTAGTTTATTGTGTTGTATGTATTCATGAAGGTTTTGTGACTCCTATTTGTTTTCATACTTGATTTTTATGTCAAATACAAGATTGTTAGTATTTTTGAATGATGAATGCATAGGGTATAAATATGGTTGAGTATTGGTGGGCTCCAGTATTGTAGCAATAATGCTACAACTCCTGGGGCTTCCCGTCTCTTAATTTTATCAACCCGGTAGTTCGTACAAACTTGGAAGCGACGGTGCTGTATGCACAAGTACTAGCTCTTGTCGCAGCTGTCACTTGGTCAGCTGGCACAAGTCCGCTAGGGCTCAAGCCAACTTCTATATGCTCTCAGAAGAAGCTTTCTAAATGATGGACGAAGGCTATCTCGAAGGAAATTAATCTATTTTGCAAAAATGAACTGAAAGCCAAAAAGAAACACAAACCCTAGCAAACCCTAATTCTACCAGCTAGTCCTACTGATGCAAAGGAAAGAATGCAAACAACGAAAAGAGATGCCATTACTTCTAGGAAGGTAAAATGCATGTGTCTACGTTATCACTATCTGAAGAAAACATCTTTTTGTATTTTTGATTAAGTTGTTGAAATTATCATGCATGTGCTTCTAACTAGTTTTCCACTGTGCAGGGATGGATCAAGGGATGAAATGCTTTGGGAAAGGTTGGGATGGTACAGAGAGAGTCTAAGGGATCCACAGTATCCTTTCTGAGAGTTTCACAAAGTCTGGATGACATGCAACCGTGTTCATGAACTTCTACAGGAAGTCTGCAGGGGTTTCTACAGGAAGTGCTGTAAGTCTTCTACAGGATGTTCTGTAATTCTTCTACAGGATGGTTCGAAATGGGATTTTTGAGGATGGATGGTTGATGGAAGATGCATGTATGGTTATGGAGGTAGGATGGGGGTATGAAGTGACCTAGGAACTGATGGATGGAGAGGTGAGATGATGTGGAAGGCTGACTTGCATCAACGAAGGTTTAGGCAATGGAAAAGCAAGAAGGTAGGGTTACGTGGCAAAAGAGCAGATGGGAGATGAAGAAACAGACTTGGTGATGGAGGAGCTGACCTGAACGAGGCTCAGATGAACGAGGAGGTGATGAAGGTGATAGAGATGCCCTGCACAATGCTTATTCAAACAAATCAATGAATTCTTGCAAACAAACCAAGTCCTAGCTAACTCAATCCAACTGTTAATGAATGAGTAAACAACAGCCTTGTTTGAAAAGAGAACCATATACATCACATGAGAAAGAACATGCCAAAAGATCTAAATGCATACAAACTCCTACCAATCAATTATAAACATGAGAAGCTACTTGAACCATCAAAATAAACCTAAGCAACAAAGCACGAATTAAATCTAAAGAGCAGATTTTATTTCAAGAACGCAACAAACACATAAAGATAAACAAGGGAGGTACTGGGCGCTTGAGATGGGCCCAACCCCAAGAACTACAGCCTCCCAAGAGCGATTTAGAGCTGGTGCAAAGTTGGATCCATCTTTATTAATCAAGAAATGAAAAGTTACATCAAAACTGTCCACAAGAAGAACTTGAGCATGAGCTGAAAGCAAAGCTAATCTACTGCATGAAAATCGAACTACAAACTAGCTAACTAATGGCTAAAACAAAATGACTAACTGGCTACAAAATGACTAACCACTAGCTAACCAAAATGAGGCCCCAAGCCTTCTTATTTATACAATTTGAGGACCCAACAGTCCTCCTAAAAGTTAGGGACTTGGCTGCCCAAGACTTGGAGTTAACAACAGTCCAACTTGACTTGCTTGGCTGCCCTTGAGCTGATTGATTTGGTGGCCCTTGACTCCGAGCTGATGGTGGGGAATTCGAGGTAAGGGCCCATAAATGAGGGGGACACCTTCTTACAAATCCTCTAGCTTGTTCTCCCACGAATTTGGCTGCCAAGTGCTCATTAAGACCTTCAAATTTGTCTCCAAGTTGACCAAAAAGGCTACACAAAGCACCCATTAGACTTGTTGGCATAATGACTAACCAAATTCACTCTATTAACATAAAAATAATCAAAAACATGCAATAAACAAATGAGGATAGTGGACTAAGCCAAATTAGGAGGTTGAATGAGCCCAAATAATTGTACATTTTTGGGGCTCATCATCACCCCCCTACTGAAAGTGTTGCTCATCCTCTGAGCAACCAAATCTCTCCCCTTGTCTTTGATGGCCTTGGTGACTTCCTTGGCTAGCATCTCGGCCGATTTCTCCTTTGGCTTCCCGCTTTTCAGACTTTCCTGTAGAAACTGTTCGCTGGCTTCCTGTAGAAACAGTCTCTGTCTTCCTGTAGAAACAGTCCTGTAGCTGAGTTCTGGCTTGGCTGTGGGTGATTTTCCTTTCAGCTGGGCTGTGGCAGCCTTCATCTTCTCCCCCTTTCTGCTCTTTTTCTTCACTGCTAAAAGGACTGATATCCTTGGCCAAAACTCTTCATTCATTTTTTCAACAATTCAGTTCACCATTTATTCCAACACATATCATGACAACATGTTCTCGTGTCCTTTCATCACTGTCATGAAACCATGCTTCTTTGCTTTGGTTCTTCCCACTGCCTGCTTCTTTTCCTGTTTTATGAGCTGTCCCATATCCATGTTCGAAAGAATAATCTTTGTCATCTATGGAAGTATATGATACAAAATCTTTGTGTCATCTGACCCTTTGTGGAAAATATATTCCTGCTTTTATTCATGGGTTATTTTTCGTAAGAGTATAATTACTAGAAAAACTCAGCAGAAATTAATTACTTTCTTCCTGGTCATCTAGCAAAATTTTGACAACAAAATTCGCAGTCAATTGTTTCATTTATGGCTCTGCATGTGTCTCAAGGAAAATAAGAACTTCATGTCAACAATTTTAGTTATAGACACTGCTGAATTCATTTCTTTATCAACATTCTACTGCTCTGTTTTGAATTCATGATCATATTGCAGAGATGGCATCTTTCCTCAACAATTAATTCTCCCCATGTTCCATATTGGTCTAGGATAAATTCAAATTATTTTGAAGAAAATCTCATACAACTCCTAAGAGATGAAAGAACCTACCAAAGGTATTCTTACTCTTTGATTTCCATATCATTCAATGAAGCAGGGGGCTTTCTCCAAGAGGGATAAACTTTCATCAATATCCTTCAATGCAAGCCTATCTATAACTAAGAACTCTCTGGTCATTTTTCCCTCTACTGTTTTGGATAACTTTGAATGGTATGAATCACTTCAAAATGTACAGTTCTGTCCCATAATCAATTCCTTGGTGAAGACTCACCAATGAGGTAACAGAGCATTTGAAGTCAGAAAATAATGTTCTATCTGGAAAAACTTCATAATCTCGAGCTCTTTTCCTTGCTTTCATTCAAGTGCTTCTTGTGCTCAAGACTTTGCACTCTATCCCTGTTTAGTCTGTCCAAACTCTGTCGCGGAGAAGCAATCCATTTGTCCCTGGGCTGTAGTTGTTTTGCAACAATCTTGACTTCAGCTAAACAATAGGCTTTCTTCAAGCTTCAACTGGATGAAGAAAAAAACTTGGGCTTCTCTGCTTTTGAAAAGACTCTGCTGCACTTTCCTGTAGACGACATCCTGTAGAAACGCCTGTAGGATGTCTCTGCGCCTTTGAATGATCTTTGCATGCGGGAGAATTGTTAACAAGCCCAAAACTTGATGAAGGACGTGAGTTTAACATTTGCAAGTGTAAATGAACAACAATTAGCAAGTGTACCTGAACAACAATTACGTGAGTCTTCAGCCGAGCGTTCCTTTATTCACTGTGTGATTTGTGGTGAGGTGGCAGAGACATGCGTGCTGGCTTTTTCAAACTGAAGTAATGTCATGAACTGCTGTTGTTATCTATCTGTTCTCTGCTTGTATTCAATTCCATTAGTTGCACTAGAGTTTAGTTAATCCCCAATTGACTGTGTTTTGTTTTGAACTTCACGTGAATGGCTGATCCATGCGTGCGTGATTTTTGCCTTGCTGAGTGCAATTGAACGTGGCTCCTTTCTTGGCTGAATCCACTCATCTCATTCATTCATGCAGTTCTCGAATTACATTCATGAAACAGAGGAATTAAGTTAGTCACGTACCTGCAAGTTAAACGGCTGATTGTGAAGCGTGTTGCTGCATGCATGTGTTGATCTTCATTTGCTGCATGTATGGTGGCTTGACTGATGATTTATGGCTGTTTTTTTCTTGTGCAGGTGCCCTCTGGACGGATCTAAGCTGCACGCGTTCATTTCCACGTTCAACTCTGCCCGCTCAAGCTGCTGCTGCTGCATGGTCACAACCAGAACTTCTTTTTGCCATTTCTCCCAAACGGTAGATCGGTTTGATCTGAAACTTGGTGAGCATGTTACTACCATCATTATGCATCTCCCATAGCAAATTCGTGATCAATGGATGCACGGATTTCGAGAAAAATGGAAAATGGCTGAAGATTTCAGAGCTCGATTTCTCGGAAACCGTGCATCGGAATCGGCTGAAACTGCTTGGGTAGGCTACTATCACCCATGTGCATCTCCCCATGAAACAGGTTTTAAAATGGATGCACGGATATGGAGAAAACGCAAAAATGGCTGATGGTGATGGAGGTTGATTTCTTGGAAACCGTGCATCGGAATTGCATGAAACTGCTCAGGCATGTTGTCATCAACCTTGTACAATCCCCCATAAAACGGTTTGTCAAATGGATGCATGGTTTTCAAGTTATGGCAAAAACAAATTCTGCTCTATGTGTTTTTGCTTCAAGGCACTTTGCATTTTGGTTGCATGGTATGACAAAATGAATTTTGGCTGTGATGCAGGTATGGAGATGATGGAGGAGGAGTTGGAAGATTGCATGAGGACTTCTGAACCTTTGAGGAAGCTACCATGCTTGCAAAACCACTTTTTGAAATGCATGCCTAGTTTCCCACAATTTCTACAGGAAGATCCTGTAGAAGCACAGTGAGAAGCACAAGGAGGTGGAAAATGATGGATGAAGGCAAGGGATGGACACACAAGTGCTTGTAGGCCTAATCAACAGATTCCCACCATTAGATTCACTTTTGAAATTGGATTTGGCTTGTCCCAAGGTTCTATAGGATGTTTCCTGTAGAAATACAGAGCTTCCTGTAGAAGACACAGTTTTGAGGAAAGAAGCATAATGACATGAAAAAATGATGGAAAAGGGGTGAGGAATGGAAACATGGATGTGGGTAGGCCTCATGGACATATTCCAAGCCTTCAGGTCCCCCTCGGAGATCAATTTGGCTTTTTTGTAAGCTTCCTGTAGAAGATACGAAACTTCCTATAGAAGGCACAAAAACTCCTTTGTCTTTGATTTGAGTGCTCCTCCTGTCATGAAACGTCCTTCTTTAACCTGCAATGTCATTGCTGCAACATGAACTTATTCAATGGAGATTAGCTTTATTTCTCTTTTTCTTTTTCTCTTTTTTTTTGAAAAACAACTAGGGCGCCTCATGGAGGTTTTCACCCTAATTGCCTGCCTTGGGCGCCTCCAAGGGAGGTTTTCACCCAAAGATCTTTTTCTCTTTTCTCTTTTTTTCCAACCCATTGACCGCCTCATGGAGGTTTTCAATCAATGAGCCAATCTAAGGCGCCTCCGAGGAGGTTTTCACCTTAGATTTCTATTTTCCTCTTTTTTCATTTTTTTTTTCTTTTTTCTTTTTTTTCTTTTTTTCTACCCTACCCTACTTGAAAAACAAAATCATTTTCAAGTATAAGAATACTTCCAATGGAGCCATGTGCACATCGAGATTAGAGAAAAAATGATGTGAAGGCTCGAAATGCATGCTTGGACAAGTATCCAGATCTCAGAGACCAAATGATCTGGCGTTGAAGGGATCAAACAAAACTGAGGAAGAAAGTACTGCTGCAACTTAGTGACCTTCCGAAACCATATCTCAATATAGCTTTGATATCCTTGGTTCTTTGGCTGATCTGGATCATTCTTCATGTCACCTTCTAACATGACTTTCTCATCTTCCTCTTTTTGCTGATCTTTCTCTTGAATACATGGAAGATTTGATGGTAACCATGAAGGATCTTTCTTTATCTCTGATTCTGATCTCTTCTCTTCATCAAGTGCAGCCCATGGTTCTTTGATCTCCTCTTTGGAATCTTCTTTTGCCTTTGGTCCTTCAATGTTTTCAATAGATTCTCTCTTTTGCAACACTCTTCCTGAGCTTTGGTGAACATCATTGAGCTCAAAAGGAGTCATTTGCACATGTTGTGCCTCAGATTTGCAATGGGGTTGAGCTGCTCCATTGTGTGGTTTTGGAAATGGTACGGGTAGTTGAGGGGAGGTGTGAAATTGAGATGGAGATGGATGGCATTGTGGTTGGGTAGGCATTTGGGGTTGCCTTGGTGGAGGAGGAGGCGATGGTTGTGGATGAGCAGGTGGTGGAGGAAAATGAGCGGGATGAGAGCTGTACTGGGGCCTCCACTCCTGATAAGGTGCATTCCACTGAGGCTGTGGCTGAGCATAAGAGTGAAATGAATGAGCAACTGGTTGGGCATAATATGGATCTATGAAGGAACAAGGAGAATATGACCAAGGAGGAGGTGTAGACCAGGAAGGATGAGCAGGGGGATCCCAAGAAGGCATGAAAGTGGCTTGATAAGGGTCATAATAGGTCTCGGGTATCCCTTGCAGTTCCTGCTGGTAAGATCTAGGTCCATGTGGCCTCCTTTGGTTCATATAATAGAGTGATTCAGTGGCTCCTTTGGCTCTTTGATATGTAGCTTTGATTTTGGGCAAGGAAGGGCACTGATCTGTAGGATGGTATTCTTCACAGATGAAACACACTTCTAGAGAGTGCATTGGACATTCGTTCCAAGGATGCTTTCTAGTGCACCTAGGACAAAAAATGGCCAAAGCCCTCTTGGCTTCTTCTTGCTTCTTTTGGATCCGCAAGGTATCCAGTTGCATGGCAAGAAACTGCCTCATATCACTCTTGAAACCTTCGATCTGATTTTCAAATTCATCTTTGGACAAGGGACTGCTCCAATCATTTCTGCTTGTAGCCATTTGCTTCAGAGGAGTGTTTTCTTCTTCTTCTCCCCTAGAGGTTCTTCAGATATGTCTTGATGTCCACCCAGGGGTTCTTCAATCACAGCCATCGAAGAAGAGAGAAGGCTGTGTGAAGCAGTGGGGGTGTTTTGCAATCATTTTTCTAACTTATCTCTACTCCTACGAGGCATGAAATAGATTGAACTGCAACTAACTATTTTGCGAAATTGAAATGAAAGCAGGAAAGGACTAATCTATTTTGCTCAAATGAAATTGCAAGAATGAAATGCTAGTCTACGCTTGCGGAATTGAAATGATAATCTACGCTTGCAGAATTGAAATGCGGAATTGAAAGGCTATTCTAGGAAAGCAGGAAATGCTAATCTATGAAAGCAGGAAATGCTGATCTATGAAAGCAAGAAATGCTAATCTATGAAAGCAAGAAATGCTAATCTACTTTTGCATAAATGAAATTGCATAATGGAAATGAAATAAACTACTTAGCAGAAGGTTGTAGTAGAAAATAGAAGAATAGCAACAATCACCAATACTCTGCCGCTTCCCCGGCAACGGCGCCAAAAAGATGGTGGGCTCCAGTATTGTAGCAATAATGCTACAACTCCTGGGGCTTCCTGTCTCTTAATTTTATCAACCCGGTAGTTCGTACAAACTTGGAAGCGACGGTGCTGTATGCACAAGTACTAGCTCTTGTCGCAGCTGTCACTTGGTCAGCTGGCACAAGTCCGCTAGGGCTCAAGCCAACTTCTATATGCTCTCAGAAGAAGCTTTCTAAATGATGGACGAAGGCTATCTCGAAGGAAATTAATCTATTTTGCAAAAATGAACTGAAAGCCAAAAAGAAACACAAACCCTAGCAAACCCTAGCAAACCCTAATTCTACCAGCGAGTCCTACTGATGCAAAGGAAAGAATGCAAACAACGAAAAGAGATGCCATTAATTCTAGGAAGGTAAAATGCATGTGTCTACATTATCACTATCTGAAGAAAACATCTTTTTGTATTTTTGATTAAGTTGTTGAAATTATCATGCATGTGCTTCTAACTAGTTTTCCACTGTGCAGGGATGGATCAAGGGATGAAATGCTTTGGGAAAGGTTGGGATGGTACAGAGAGAGTCTAAGGGATCCACAGTATCCTTTCTGAGAGTTTCACAAAGTCTGGATGACATGCAACCATGTTCATGAACTTCTACAGGAAGTCTGCAGGGGTTTCTACAGGAAGTGCTGTAAGTCTTCTACAGGATGTTCTGTAATTCTTCTACAGGATGGTTCGAAATGGGATTTTTGAGGATGGATGGTTGATGGAAGATGCATGGATGGTTATGGAGGTAGGATGGGGGTCTGAAGTGACCTAGGAACTGATGGATGGAGAGGTGAGATGATGTGGAAGGCTAACTTGCATCAACGAAGGTTTAGGCAATGGAAAAGCAAGAAGGTAGGGTTACGTGGCAAAAGAGCAGATGGGAGATGAAGAAACAGACTTGGTGATGGAGGAGCTGACCTGAACGAGGCTCAGATGAACGAGGAGGTGATGAAGGTGATAGAGATGCCCTGCACAATGCTTATTCAAACAAATCAATGAATTCTTGCAAACAAACCAAGTCCTAGCTAACTCAATCCAACTGTTAATGAATGAGTAAACAACAGCCTTGTTTGAAAATAGAACCATATACATCACATGAGAAATAACATGCCAAAAGATCTAAATGCATACAAACTCCTACCAATCTATTATAAACATGAGAAGCTACTTGAACCATCAAAAGAAACCTAAGCAACAAAGCACGAATTAAATCTAAAGAGCAGATTTTATTTCAAGAACGCAGCAAACACATAAAGATAAACAAGGGAGGTACTGGGCGCTTGAGATGGGCCCAACCCCAAGAACTACAGCCTCCCAAGAGCGATTTAGAGCTGGTGCAAAGCTGGATCCATCTTTATTAATCAAGAAATGAAAAGTTACATCAAAACTGTCCACAAGAAGAACTTGAGCATGAGCTGAAAGCAAAGCTAATCTACTGCATGAAAATCGAACTACAAACTAGCTAACTAATGGCTAAAACAAAATGACTAACTGGCTACAAAATGACTAACCACTAGCTAACCAAAATGAGGCCCCAAGCCTTCTTATTTATACAATTTGAGGACCCAACAGTCCTCCTAAAAGTTAGGGACTTGGCTGCCCAAGACTTGGAGTTAACAACAGTCCAACTTGACTTGCTTGGCTGCCCTTGAGCTGATTGATTTGGTGGCCCTTGAACTCCGAGCTGATGGTGGGGAATTCGAGGTAAGGGCCCATAAATGAGGGGGACACCTTCCTACAAATCCTCTAGCTTGTTCTCCCACGAATTTGGCTGCCAAGTGCTCATTAAGACCTTCAAATTTGTCTCCAAGTTGACCAAAAAGGCTACACAAAGCACCCATTAGACTTGTTGGCATAATGACTAACCAAATTCACTCTATTAACATAAAAATAATAAAAAACATGCAATAAACAAATGAGGATAGTGGACTAAGCCAAATTAGGAGGTTGAATGAGCCCAAATAATTGTACATTTTTGGGGCTCATCAAGTATAAGGAAAGTTATAGGCTTGGTTTAAATCCTGTTAAGACTCTTAGCTATTTATTGGCTTAAAAATATTAATTTTCTTTACATTGTTGTTTGGTGTAAGCTCTACATTGCTATACTTTGGGCGCTATGTGTTAATTTAGGTAAAAATTTCCCTTGTCATTGTTATATAGGAGAAATCCTTTGAATCAAGCCAAATAGGGGCATGGCCTTGGCCTTTCATTTATTCTCTTAGTCCCTGAGAGAATTGGGGCCAAACTAGAGAGATTTAGCAAAGTGGAAGAACGTTAAAAATCTAAAAATTGACTAAGAGTACGAGAAGTCGAGACCTTTTTAAGTCAAGACTTTATGAGGTTGAGACAACCTTATAAACTTTTGCTAGTCAAGAGTCTATATTAGTGGTTAGGTCCGACCTTAGATGGGGGTTAGGACTTGGTGAGATATGAGGTTGGAGGTCAGGATCCAGGCTAGGTTGGGGGTTGGAGGTCGAGACCCAGGCCAGGTCGGGGTCAAAGGTTAGGATCCAAGCCAGGTCGGGGGTTAGGGCCTTGGAGGTGTGCAATATGGATTTCATTATAGGGAGGCCAACCCAAATGTTTTCAATGGTGGGACCTAGGCTCAAGTGGTGTGGCTAAGCCACAATGGTGTGACAATGATAGAGTGTGTTGATTTTTAACCCTTTTTTTGAGGTGGGGTTGCCATGTGGGTGTCATGTGGGTTCCACGTGGCAGTTCCTTGTTGGCATGGCTACGAATAAAAAGTGAAAACTTGGAAGGGATATATCTTTTGAACCCTAAGTTGGATTGGGGTAAAGTTTATGTCGTTAGAAAGGTCTTGAAAATATGAACATGATGGTAATGTTTATTTATGGTTTCTAATAAGTTGAATTTTGAGGGATTTTATTACCCTATTTCCATAACTGAACGTTGGAGGTTGGGTCATCATAATAATTGGCTCCTTATACCCTTAGTGTGGGCTATGGGTTGTAAGGTAGTATGTTACAAAGTGGTATCAGAGCGCACCGATTTAGATACTGGACTAGAAGAGGTTCACATGCACACACTAGATGATTGATTTATATGCATGATATGCTTGATCTGTTAGTATTTCCTTTATGCTAATTGCAAAATACTATAATGCATGGTTGTATAGAATTGTTAATTGAATATGATTACATGCTAACTGGGATTTGATACTTAAATATCTACATAGACCAAGGGGATAAGTACCTATGTTAATTGCATGTTCTTATGGTTGGCTAACCTCATTGTCTGTGTAAAAGTAGAAAGAAAAACATCAAAATACGACAACAAAGGGAAATAATGGGAAACAAATTTGAACAACATAGCATGAACATAACCCTGCAAGTTCCCAAAGAAGAGATAGTTGAGAAGATGAAAGCGGAAGACACTCCTCAACTCATGGAAACAATTAAAAGTCTAATAGTTGAGATAAGAATCTGCAAGGCAAACAATGAGAAGATTTCTGAATTTAGACTATTGTTATCCATATTATGAATGTTAAGATATATTTCAGTAAAAATCACATAAAGAAACTATAAGTCAACGAGAAGATTGTGAGAGAATAAGCTGAAGTAAATTCTCTACTCTTGCAAAGTCTATCAAAATTACAAAGACAAATAAGGTAGGAGGTTGGTGCCAACCATCATGACAAGAACAAGCCTAAGGGTAGCCCATTAGAGATCCAAAAGTATAAATTGGATTATAAGAAAGTGGAGGGAAACCAATCAAGAAATAGGAGAAGAAATGAAAAAGGAGGAAGATAATTGCTCAACTCTCTAGAAAGAGGATTAAGTAGTCCTAGCCAATCATTAGATAATGCAACCACCAGATATCATCATCAAAGGAAGAGTAGAAAGACTCCCACGCAAGAAAAATTCAAGAAATAAAAAATCCCTACCTTTGATGGAGTGGAAAAGAAATAAGAGGATGTGGAAGCTTGGATTTTGGGATAAAGAAGTACTTCAAGTTGCATGACTATACTTAGAACATGAAAGCCATGGTGGTTATTTTTAGTGTAAAAGGAAAGGCTGATATATGTTAGTATGATTTCAAGAATATAAACAGTATCGTGGAAAGAGAGTTGACATTGAGAAAGTTTGAAAAATACATCTAAGCGAAGTACATGTATGAAAAATATTATGACAATAGAGCCAAGGAATTTTATGGACACAAACTGTGGCAAATAACACCTGAAGAATACACCAACAAATTGTTGGAGCTACTAAGGTATATATCTTACATGAAGGATGAGAAGACCAAGATCCAAAGGTATGTCAATGGGTTACCACAAGCATACTGAGACATAATAGAATTCGATGAACCTAATACTCTGCAGGAGGTTATTCGAAATACCAAACACTGCTATGAACAATCTAAGCATAAAATGAAAGTCTGGGATGATTGGAAGAAGAAAGGCACATGAAGAGGGAAAAGAAACTTAGGATATAAGCAAGGAAGAGAGGGTGGAAGTTATAATAAATTCACCAAAGGTGAACAACAAGAAAACTCCATAGTTAGAAGAAATGAACTATGACAATCGGGGAATGAAAATATGAAAGGAGATTATCAGTGTTGGGAGTGTGGAGAAAACCATTTGAGGAGAGATTGACCCAATATGTATAAATATAGTGCAAATTTTCACAACATACAAGAAGCATCAACTGCGAATGATGTGGTCCAGAGCATCCCTAGAATATATACTGCATTGGACAATAGGAAAGCAGACCAACAAGTAACAATAATTCAAATGGAAGGTATGGTCAAGGATTATCCGATTTCCATTTTGATCGACCCAGGATATAATTTCAACTATATTAGTCCTAATATTTTGGAAAAATGCGAATTTCTAAAGGAATTCCATAAAGAACCATGACTTGTTCAGTTAGCCACTCGAACAAAGAGGAGGATGTCAGAGATGATTGAGTCTTGTCTTATATAAGTTGGGGGCATTGATGGGCCTCTAAATTAGACATAAATTAAGGCCATGCATCTAAATTAAAACATAAATTAAGGCCTATGACCATCCTTTAGCACATTAAACCTCTCTTTCTACATTAGATAATTTATTTTTAACTTTAATATATTCATTAGGAATGTTTATGAATAATTGGATATTTGTGACTAATATTATTTATTTTTGTGGAATATTATGAGAATATTCGACAGATTATGAAGATTTGGAGGAGGAGATAATTTAGGGACTTGTTCCCTACTACATGAGGATCAATAATAAATAATAAATCAACAAGATATTATGGAATTATGGCACAAATTGTGGAACTCCAATGATTGAGAAAATCTAGAAATGTGTTCCACTAATCAAGGGACCAAATCCATTAATCAAGGGAGTTTGATGGGGAAAGCTTCCTCCATTCATGGGGAATGATTCCTAATAATTTTGTATAAGTACCAAGTCGAATTTTCCTCTAGATATAGATTTTGATTAGTGTTCTTGTGGAGAGAACTTGTATTTTTGCAGCTCCATTGTATTTTCTTGCAGGGATGTAATTCTATTGATGAAAATAATGAAGATTGGTGTCATGTTCAGCTTCTAAATCTTGTTCTCCTCCATAGATCTCTGAGTTTCCTTGGGCTTGGCCATCCCAGGAACCTCAGATCCCTTTTGTATCATTTTCTTTCCTTCTTTTCACTTCTTATTCACATGCATCTCTAGTTTTTATTTCTTTCTATTTCTGCATTTAGTATTAATGATTTCTTGTTGTAGGATTGAGTTAAATGGTTGATGTAAGTTCTTTTGCAGGATCAAAAACATAATTTCATCATTGGAAAATATTTGGAAGTTCATAGTACTCATTGCGTTGTTTGGATTAGTCTTCTTATTCCCAAATCTAGATTGCTGACCTCCTTTTTAGCAAAGAACAATAAATTTATTCTATTTTTTAGAGAATGCTAAAAAGCTTCAATCGAGTTGGTTCCACTTGCATTAGATCACAAAATCATTCTAGTTCATAACAAAAATTACCCCATTGCATTTTCACTTGATTTGGTTAGGCATTTTTTAGATTTACTAGCTCACTAGTTCTCGAATTTCTAGATTTTCGACTAGTAATGTTTTTTTTTTTTTGCATGGGTTAACAGAGGTATTTTTGAGTGATTCCACTTGGAATAGGGACTTAAGACATCCTAGTTAATAAAAAAAATTTTCCCATCCAATTTGGATTTGATTTTCATGGTCATTAAACCCTCACCAATTTCATCATTTCACAAGGAAACTTCTTCAAGGTAAATGTCAATGTTTGATGCAGTGCAGGTGTTTCAAGAGTACAGAGAGATTTCATAGTCAACAACCTCATCCCAAATTCATCCACCCATGGTCCTCACTTTATTTCACTGAACCCTCACCAATTTCATCATTTCACAAGGAAACTTCTCCAAGCTTTTTGAGCAAATCCATCCATCTCCCAACTTTGGTTTTGAGTTTTGAAGTGGTCCTAGGCACTCCCTTGCCTCATTCCATCCACCAAACACCTTCCCTAAGATTTCCATCACCTTCAACATCCATCCTTTTTCTCTCGGCTGTATCCTGTAGGTTTTCAGGGGATCCTGTAGGTTTTTAGTACATCCTATAGGTTTTCCTGTAGTGGCTTGTTTTGAGGCCGAATTGAGGGAAAACCTCCAGGAAGCCACACAAGGTCACCTAAGGGTCTTCCAAGCCTTCCAACCATCCACCATCATCTCCAAGCCACCTTCCACATCACCAAAAGAGATTAGCTTTCACACTCTCACATGAAAAAAATGGATAAAAGAAAAACATATTTATTTTATTCATTTACATGCACAATAGTAGAAGGTTTGATGGTTTGAATCTACATGTAGGACAATAGGATTGCATACATGCTAACTTAGAATTCTTTTGAAGCAAAGCCTCTTAGCAGTTAGTTAGAAAATGGTGTGTTTTAACATTTGATTTCAGTCTCTTTCCTTGTACTTTCTTTCTCTCAATAGGTTAAGGTTCTATTTCGAACGTTTCATTTTCTGCAATTAGTTTAGGATTTGAATTCAGTACATGCACTCCATTACATCATGACAAAAAAGGAAGAACACGTTGTATGTTTCACATATAGTGCCGACACCTCTTAAGTTTGTACGAAACCCGGCTTGATAATTAAAGTCGGTAGCCTTGGGAGTTGCAGCATTCTTGTTGCAATACCGAGGCTCATCACTTTTTGGCGCTATTTCCGAGGAGGTGTCAAAGTATGCATTGTTTTCTTCCATAGTTGATTCATTTCTTTTTACTTTTTGCAAAAACAAAAAAAAAATATTTGCATTAGGCATATTTAATTTCGAAAGTAGTAAACTGCATTATATCATAGTTTTCATTCATTCAAAAAAAAAAATCTCTAACACCCCACCCCCCCATTTGATCACATGGTGCAGTAAGAGCCATATCACCATCCACTTTTGCAGGTAGAAGAAGAAGAAGAGATGGCAAAGAATGTAGAAGAAATGGATGGAGATGATGACAATGAGGAAGATCCTCTCAGATTTCCCATTCAAGATACTGATGGTAGTGTGCACATGAAGAACATCCCTCCATCTTTTCTTCCAAAATTTCATGGTCTAAGGTCAGAGGATTCAGAAACCTTTCTCTTTGAATTTGAAATTGTTTGTAGATATTATGGTTACTTATTAAAAACTCAAAAACTGAGATTGTTTCTGGCAACATTGAAGGATAAAGCTCTTAAATGGCTCATGAGTTTAGGGACTAATTCAATAAGATCATGGAATGATATGCAAAAGATATTTGTAGAAAAATATAAAAATCATGATCTTAAAGAAGAAATCTTTAGAATGAATCAAAGAGAAGAAAGTCTAGAGGATCTAATAGAGAGGTTCATGTATAATGTTAAGAGGGAAAAACTACATCATTTAGGATCCGACACACTAAAAACCCTCTTACTTAGAGAAATTAGGGATGAATGGATTGATCTCCTTAATCTCATGAGTAGAGGTGATGTATATCAATTATCATTTGAGGAAATTTGTGAAACATGCAAATGCATATCAAGAGGAAAAGCAAGAGTAGGTAAATCAACATCAAGATCGGTAAGTCAAGCTAAACTTGGAAATTTGTTTGATGACTTTAAAAAATAAATTCTTAGCAATCTAACCAAACAAGTAGAAATGTTAAGAATACAAAATAAGCAAAACAAAGATGTTTGTGTTGTCCATGCATAATCACATGATTTTAAATGTTGCTCCTCATTACCAAGGTTGAAGGAAGTTCACCAAGAGGACAATGGAGCAAGTCAATTGCCGATGTAGCTATGTTATGTAGCTCCAAGAGGACCATGGCAGCCTATTCAGCCTGATATGCTGCAAGAGGCTATTTCAGAATTTCAAGGTTATACATATCCACCTCAAATAAATTGGAACACCCCCTTTCCTTGGCAACATTGACCATCTCAACCCCAAATTCAATCTTGAAAACAAGGTTGGCAAAGAACTTATGGGAGCCATCCACAATATCCTCAGTTACTTCCTCAATATCCTCCATACCAAACTCCTTGTTATCCTTTCCATTCACCTCCACCACAACCACAACCCCAACCCCAACCACATCCATCTCAAATATCCACTCCCACTCAACTACCTGTACCACCATTTCCTAACCCACACATTGAAGTAGCTCAACCCACTTACAATGCTGAGGTACAACACTTCCAAACATCTCCTCTTGAGATCAATGGTATTCACCATAGCTCAGGAAGAGTATTGCCAAAAAGAGATTATCTTGATATCATTGAAGAATCACATCCAGAGGAAGAAGATTCGAATGAGAAGACCAAAGAATCATGGGTTGCACTTGATGAAGAACAGACATCAAAATCAGAGATCGAGAAAGCTCCCTCATGGTTACCATAAAATCCTCCATGTGTTCAAGAGAACAATGAGAAAAAAGAGGAAGATTTGAAGTTCATGGAAGAAGAAGACATCCAAGATGATCCAAATCAGCAAGTGGACCAGGGGCATCACAACTATATTCAAATATGGTTCTAGACAATGATTAAGTTGCAACAACACTCTCTTCTTCAAATGTGCTTGATATCATCAAATTCAAATCATTTGATCTCTCAAATTCAGGTACATGTCAAAGCATACATCTCAAGCCTCACATCATTTTTTCTGTCATCTTGATGTGCACATGGCTCCATTGGAAGTATTCTTATACTTGAAAGTGATTTTGTTTCTCAAGTAGGGTAGGGTAGAAAAAAAATGAAAAATAAGAGAAAAAAAATAAAAAGCTAAGGTGAAAACCTCCTTTGAGGCACCTCATATTTGCTCATTTATTTAAAACCTCCATGAGGCGGTCCATGGGTTGGAAAAAAGAAAAGAGAGGAAAAAAGAAAATATCCTAGGTGAAAACCTCCTTTGAGGCGCCTAGGCAGACCTACTAGTTGAAAACCTCTTTGAGGTGGCTAGTAGGCCTAGAAGAAAAAAAAGGAGAAAAAATAAAAGAAATCCTTGCTCCATGTATCTCTTTGATGAATGCATGTACTCTCCAACATTTGCAAGCAAAAAAGAAAAAGAAAAAAACAAGTTGGTACCAAAAGGAAAAAAATTGGTCAAACCTAGTCAAAAGAAGTCAAATTTTGACTTTCTCCTCCTTTGCTCAAATGCTCTAACAAGGCCAAGGCGATGCCAATCCATCACCCTCATCTATTTCCACCATCCACCCATCATTCTCAAGCTTCTACAGTTCAGTTTGCTTGCTGTCCTAAAAAACTATAGGATGCTCTGTTTTACTACATGATACAAAAATACATAGAACATAAATTTGTTTTTTCCATAACTTGAAAACCATGCATCCATTTGCCAAGATTTTTCAGGGGGAGATGCATATGGATGATGGTAACATGCTCAAGCAATTTCAACAAATTCCAGTGCAGAGTTTTCAAGAAATCGGCCTCCATCACCTTCAAACATTTTTGCATTTTCTCGATATTCGTGCATACATTTAAAAAATTGCTTCATGGGAAGATGCATATGGATGATGGTAACATGCCCAAGAAATTTCAACAAATTCCAATGCACGATTTCCAAGAAATTGACCTCCATCACCTCCAACCATTTTTAGCTTTTCTCAAGATCCATGCATCCATTGACCAATTTTTTTTTATGGGGAGGTGCATAATGATGATGGCAACATGCTCAAAAATTTTCAGGTCAATCCATTCTACCGTTTGGGAGATATGGACAAAACATGTTGCTGGCCTAAAAACCTACAAGATTCCCTGAGATCCTACAAGATATAGAACAACACATACAAGATTGGCAATGAGCAGTTTTAAAAGGGAAAAATAGAGGTTGGCTTCATCAAGCAGTGTTAAGGAGGTAGGCTCTACATTTCCCCACATTTTTTCAGATGAAAGGAACATAAAAAACCATTCTAGTTTGTTGAAAGTGATTGCAGCATAAGGGAATTGTATGCACAGAATTTTTAAATTTGGTATCAGACATATACAAACCTCCATTCATCAGAGAAAAATGATAGGAGGAACCCATCAACATATTGAGGGTTCATCAACACCCTCCTGTACTAGGGATATTCACAAGGTACAATTGGATGGGTTTCTTTGAAAAATTGAGGGAATATGATGATGAAGTAGCCAGAGATTTGTAGTCATCTTTAGCATGGAGATCCAAAGGTCAAAGAAGCTCCTCCAGGTCTTAGCAACAACATCAAGATCATCAGCATCACCATCCAACACTTGCACATCAACATCAACTCAACAACAACATGCAGGTCTCCAACAACAATTAGTTAGGTACATGTATGCAATATTCTTGACCTCTTCTCTTGAGCATATTATAGTTAGAAATTTGTTGTCAATGCATGAGAGATGAGGTTTTATAAGCTAAGGATGGGTCAGCAGTCTCAGCCGCCTTCAACTAATTAATTGCAACTCACTCATGCAATGTTGAAAAGTCAAATTATGAAGGGTGATGATTTCAAGGAATGAGGACAACAATTAAAAGAAGAATTTTTTGCAAAGGCCAAGCCACCACAACACTCCAAGCCCTCCATCCACTTCATATTCACTATCTATTCATCATTCATCCATCCCATTTCATTCTTGAAGAAAAAAACAAATAGAGCATCCTATCCATTTTCATAAACCTACACTACTCCCTTTGAGCCCTAGCATCATCATCCAATACCTCTTCATCATTTCTTATCACTCCCATACAGTTAGAAGACTCTAAAGGAAGAAGGAATGACTACCACAGGAAGGCAGAATGCTTCTACAAGAAGGAAGAAATGAAAAAAATTGTGCTAAAACCCAAAATGATAGTGCCTAAGAGAGACCTAAACAAAATAGAGAAATCCAAGGCCATTAGGCAATCATCTAGGCCACAACGGAGAAGAAGAAGACAACAAAAGGAAATGAGGCATCCACCATCAAAACAGAACTCAAATGGTAGTGATGAAAAGAGGCTTTCCAAGAGGACTCTAATATCTTTCTAGATTTTGTCCAAGGCCTAAAAGATGTTATAGAATTGAGAGAAAGGCATGAGAGTCAAGTTGAGTGCCCGTCCTAGGCTCAGACTATCATTTATGCTAAAAAATAGTTTCCTGTAGTTTTAACAGGGTTTCCTATAGTTTTTACAGGAATTACTACAGGATGTCCTAGTTCTCATCTAAATTTATTTTGAAGGTGTTAAATGTGTCCAAATGGTGGAACAAGGTAGCAGAAGGTTGATAAGGATATGGAAGACCTTGCTAAACTGAAAAATATTCAAGAACTAGTCTTGAATAAGGGAAAAATGAAAAGCAAGCTAATGGTATCAAGAAACAATGATTTTTCTTCGCACAAATATGTTTTTGGGCTTGTCCTTGCAGAAATTGCAGCCAATATTCTTAATGCACAAGAGAGAGGCCACCAGGGCCATGGATGAGGCACAATGAGGTCACTAAGTTGCTCAGAGGATGAGCAACACTTTCAGCAGGGGGGTATGATGGGCCTCTAAATTAGACATAAATTAAGGCACATGCCTCTAAATTAAAAAATAAATTAAGGCCTATGACCATCCTTTAGCACATTAAACCTCTCTTTCTACATTAGATAATTTATTTTTAACTTTAATATATTCATTAGGAAAGTTTACGAATAATTGGATATTTGTGCCTAATATTATTTATTTTTGTGGAATATTATGAGAATATTCGACAGATTATGAAGATTTGGAGGAGGAGATAATTTAGGGACTTGTTCCTTACTATAGGAGGATCAATAATAAATAATAAATCAACAAGATATTATGGAATTATGGCACAAATTGTGGAACTCCAATGATTGAGAAAATCTAGGAATGTGTTCCACTAATCAAGGGATCAGATCCACTAATCAAGGGACCAGATCCACTAATCAAGGGATTTTGGTGGAGAGAGCTTCCTCCATTCATGGGGAATGATTCCTAATCATTTTGTATAAGTACCAAGTCGAATTTGCCTCTAGATATAGATTTTCATTAGTGTTCTTGTGGAGAGAACTTGTCTTTTTGCAGCTCCATTGTATTTTCTTGCAGGGATGTAATTCTATTGATGAAAATAATGAAGATTGATGTCATGTTCAGCTTATAAATCTTGTTCTCCTCCATAGGTCTCTGAGTTTCCTTGGGCTTGGCCATCCTAGGAACCTCAAAGCTTCTTTGTATCATTTTCTTTCATTCTTTTCACTTCTTATTCACATGCATCTCTAGTTTTTATTTCTTTCTATTTCTGCATCTAGTATTAATGATTTCTTGTTGTAGGATTGAGTTAAATGGTTGATGCAAGTTCTTTTGCAGGATCAAAAGCACTATTTCATCCTTGTAACTTGTAAAAGTTTTGGAAGTTCATAGTAATTATTGAGCTGCTTGGATTAGTCTTCTTATTCCCAAATCTAGATTGCTGGACCTCCTTGTTAGCAAATAACAATAAATTTATGTTATTTTTAGAGCATGCTAACAAGCTTCAATAGAGTTGGTTCAAATTGCATTAGATCATAAAAACATTCTAGTTCATAACAAAAACTACCCCATTGAATTTCTAGATTTTCAACTAGTAATGTTTTTTATTTTTTTTGCATGGGTTAATAGAGGTCTTTTTGAGTGATTCCACTTGGAATAGGGACCTAAGACATACTAGTTAATAAAAAATTTGTCCCATCCAATTTGGATTTGATTTGCTTGGTCATTAAACACTCACCAATTTCATAATTTCACAAGGAACCTTCTTCAAGCTTTTTGAGCAAATCCATCCATATCCCTAGTTTGGTTTTGAGTTCTGAAGTGGCTCACTCCCCTACCTTATTCCATCCACCAACCAACTTCCCTAAGCTTTCCATCACCTTCAACATCCATGCTTTTTCTCTTGGCTGTATCCTGTAGGTGTTTGGGGATCCCGTAGGTTTTGAATACATCTTGTAGGTTTTCTTGTATTGGCCTGTTTTGAGGTTGAATTGAGGGAAAATCTCCAGGAAGCCACACAAGGTCACCTAAGCATTTTCCAAGCCTTCCAACCATCCACCATAATCTCCAAGACACTTGCCACATCACCAAAAGAGATTAGCTTTCACACTCTCACATGAAAAAAAAGACAAAAAGAAAAATAGATTTATTTTATTCATTTACATGCACAATAGTAGAAGGTTTGATGGTTTGAATCTGCATGCTTAAGACAATAGGATTGCATACATTTTAACTTAGAATTATTTTGAAGCAAAGCCTCTTAGCAGTTAGTTAGAAAATAGTGTGTTTTAGCATTTGATTTCAGTTTCTTTCCTTGTACTTTCTTTCTCTCAATAGGTTAAGGTTCCATTTCGAAAATTTCATTTTCTGCAATTAGTTTAGGATTTGTCTTCAGTACATGCACTCAATTACATCATGACAAAAAAGGAAGGACACATTGTATGCTGCACATATAGTGCCGATACCTCTTAAGTTTGTACGAACCCTAGGTTAATAATTAAAGTCGGTAGCCTTGGGAGTTGTAGCATTCTTGTTGCAATACCGAGGCTCATCTGGCATCACTACAATAGTTAAATTGAATTTGTTGCCATCAGGATCATATGACATTCTGATTTGCATGGATTGGATAACAGTCCATAGAGCCAAGCTCAATTGCTATAACAAAGTGCTGGAATGTCTCAACGATGAAGGTGACCCAATATTGCTATAGGGAACCAAAAGGCCAATAACACTTAGAGTGATCTCAACAGTACGAGTAAAGAATTGTAGTAGGAGGGGTTTTGTCCTTTATGAAATTCAAATCTCAGAGGAGAGAGAGGCCAACACAAATCCCTTTGCAAATTATCTGATATTGAACCAATATAACAATGTATTTCCAGAACAATTGCTAGAAAATGCCACCAAACCGAGAGATTGACTTCACAATTGAGTTGATTCCAGGACATTAACAAGAAATCCACCCTATCACATGAGTACATATGAGCTTGTGAAATTAAAGTTACGACTGTAGGAATTAATGGAAAAAGGGTATATAACATTTCACCGTGGGGAGACCCTGCACTTTTTGTTAAGAAGATGGATGGAAAGGTGCATTTGTGCATTGACTATAGGAAGTTAAAATAATCCATTGTGAAGAATAAGTACCCAATTCCTAGGATTGATGATCTATTTGTGATCCAAGTGGATATTGGTGGTAACCCTCCTATTCCACTTGGACCCCCACCATTTTTTCTTTCAGTTTTTTAGTTTCCTTTACTATTTTTGGCAGTTTTTCAGGTCCTAAACTTCTAGAGCCATTTTGAGGTCCTAAACGACATTTTTTTAGAAAATTACCAGTGGATAATATTAGCTATCAACATGATATTCGCTATCAGCAATTGTAGTCCTTGGATAGATCTTTCTAACGAGGTATCATGTGCATCAAACGTAGATCGTATGCCAAAGTTACGACCCCAGGAAGTTGATGTACCAATTTACCCCAATGAGGCCCATAGTTTGGCGTTTCATCTCCTAGGGTTAGGTTTTCGGATGTTTAAGGTTTTCCATTGTTTCTCAATAATAAATAGGTCTTCGAGCTTCATTGTGACACAATTCAGAGGTATGTAGCTACCACATCTCTTCTCAGAGATAAGCTACCATCGCTTGAGCTAGTTTATATCCATTCTGTATGTAAGCATATTTCAGTTATTTGATATTAATGAAATGAATTTTTATTTCTATTGCATCTCTGTGTGTATGGTTATATATGTAATTTGTTACGTTCCTATTTAAATTTGGATTAGTGGTATCAGAGCAGTTTGCTCTTTCTCGATCCTTCTTTGCATGTCCCCAATGATGTTAGGGTATAATGATTTAAGACTCGATTTGGTTAAACCTTTGCAAGATCAGCTTAGCAAACCCCGATGGCCACCCATGGGGGAAGAAAAGAAAGACGAGGGAGCAGGAGATCCTATCAAAATATTGCTCGATGAGGCCCTCAAGAAACAAAGGAATGCAATGATGGATAACTTTGACCAAATCCTTCAACGATTACCCACCGACTCCGCATCCACATCCACATCCAACAACCACTCTAGAGGAAACACTCCTTTTAAGTTATATTAAACTTTGACATTCCCATATTTGAGGGCTAAATAGATGCATACACCATAGATAAATGGTTAAATCTGCTAGAAGGATATTTTCTGTTCATGTTTTTTCCAGCCGGGAAAAGATTACTTTTTCTCTTCTCAAAGCCAGCCCCCTCGTCAAGGACTGGTGGGAAACCTACTGTGAGTATAAGGATGAAAGTATTCCCTCACTGTTTTCAACTGCACCCACTTGGAATTCGTTCCAGGATACCATCAAGGAGAAATACTACTGTGTCAGGAGCTATGAGGATAAATACATAAAGTGTACCACGTTGTGGCAGGGAAGGGACCAAGATGTGTCGAAGTTTACCAATGTTTTTCATACCCTTTGCATGAAGTTGGGTATCAAGGATTCTGAGAAACACTTGGTACTGAAGTACCGCGACTACCTACACAGGTACATCCAAGATGAGATGGAGTTCCTAGACATCTCCTCGCTCGACACGACGTACCGTTACGCTGTCAAGATTGAGCAAAAGCTTAAAAAAAAAGCGAGACTTTGGATCTGCAAATCCGAAGCAAGGGAAAGGTGCCCCCAAACCACAGTATGAAGGAAAAATCCAAGGCAGGGCGACCCAGGACAACCCACCAAATTTGCAAGCAAAGAACAACATCGTGAAGCCGAAGAAGGGCACAGGAAAGTGGTGTGAGTTCCATAAGAGCTCCACTCACAACACAAGTGAGTGTTGGGCCAAGCAGTCATTGGTGGCTAAGCTGAAGGCTTTTGAATCATATGCATGTTCTGACTCTGAGTCAGAACTCCAGAAGGGGAATGACAAAGGGAGGTATACTATTGATGTAGAGCCCAGCACCACCATTTCCACCACGAAGATCCAGAAGTAGAAAACTGAAGATCCAGAGGAGGAGGAGTGTCTCTTCCACTCCCAGAGGTGGGTAAAGGGTTCCCTGCTATAGTTCGTTGTCGACAATGGGAGCCAAAATAAACTCATTTCAACAAAGGTCGTGAAGCAGCTGGGCTTACCAACCACAACAAACCCACAACCATGCACCATCAAGTGGCTTCACCAAGGATCAGATCTCCGCATCAGCCAACAGTGACACCTTTCATACAACATCAAGCCCTTCACGGATGAGGTATTATGTGACATTGCTCATCTTGATGTTTGTGATGTATTATTAGGCCAACCATACTTGTGGAAGTGACATGCTGTGTATGAGTCAAGGCCTCACGCTGTTATTGCTACCTTGGGAAATAAGTTGTACATGATACCAGAGGTAGCACCGCCTACCGTCATCTCTTTGGTTACTACAATGCAATACAGTAAGCTCATTTCCAAAACCAAGATTCTTTTTTTCCTGATGCTACATGCTCAGGGAAAGAAGAAGACAGTGGCCATGATTGCTAGACAGGGCCCCTCTGCATGACAAAAGCATATGGACAAAGTTGTGGAGGAGTACGAGGACATCTTCACCTCCCCCGTAGGGGTGCCTCTGCACTGTCAGGTCAAGCATTCCATCATTCTAACCCCAGGTGTGTCGTTACCCAATGGACCAATCTATCAATGCTCTTTTATGGAGAACGAATAAATCACGAGGTAGATTTAGGAGTTGTTACAGAAAGGTCACATCCGGCCGAGTTCATCACCCCGTGGGAGCCCAATTGTGTTGGTACAGAAGAAGGATGGGACTTTGAGGATCTGTATTAATGATCGGGCGCTAAACAAGATCACTGTTTGGAATAGCTACCCGACCCAATGGATTGATGACCTTCTGTACCAATTCAAGGGGGGAAAATATTTTAGCAAGAGCGACTTGAGGTCTGGATATCACCAAGTACCAATCAAACCCTCTGATGTGTGGAAGACTACCTTCAAAGCCAAGGAGGGCCTTTTCAAATGGATGGTTAAGCCTTTTGGTTTGACGAATGCTCCGACAACCTTCATGAGGATGATGGATGACATCTTGCATCCATTCACCAACTCATTTGTAGTGGTATACTTGGATGACATCCTGATCTTCAACCAGAGTTGGGAAGAGCACCTCCACCACATTCGATAGGTTCTCCAAACACTGCGACAACACAAGTTGTGTGACAATTTGGAGAAATTCACTTTTGTTATGACCTAAGTTCAGTATCTAGGATACATTATTGACGAATGGGGGGTGCATGTGGATCTAGCCAAGATACAAGTCATTCGGGATTGGACAATTCCAACCACTTTGACAGAGCTTCGCAGCTTTCTCGGTCTTGCCAATTTCTACCGCAGGTTCGTGTTGGGGTTCTCTCATATCACTTGGCCCTTGAGTCAATTCACCAAGGGAGGAGCGAAAGCAAAATTCTTTTGGTATGAATCTCAACAGAAGGCGTTTGCAGAGTTGAAACATCGCCTATGATCTGAACCAGTGCTCACATTACTGTTGGAAATAATAATGAGAGGGGGGGTGAATCAGTGTTATCAAATCAATATAACTTTTTCATTTCCAAATTCAGATTCATATACGCTCCTTCAGTTAAGGAAAACCATGTGTATACGCAACTGTGTGTAATGCAACAAGCGTATATCTAGTAAACTTATAATTCAGTTAGTTGCTTCTTAATGAGTGCATCAGAACATTATTAACCATATGAATAGTAAACATGAGCAGTAAAGCAGAACAAATCATCACACATGAACACCAAGATGTAAGGTGGAAACCCAATGTGGGTGAAAACCACCTGCTGCAATTTGTCTCTATCTTCTTTTAATTAGAAACTTCTTTTTACAATGATTCTGTACTAGTGCAGTCTTATACCAGTACGCAGGCTGCTACTTGCAGAAGGTTACAACCTTCTCTCTTTCTCCAGCTTCTCCTGGAAGGGAGCTACAACCCCCTTAGGTCTTGTACTAACTGAGGTACTAGTACGTAGGTGCTGACCTACAGAAGGCTACAACCTTCTCTTTTATTTCAGGGACCACGTTTCATAAATTTTTAGACTGGATCCATGAATAACATCAATCAAACATCAAGTATATCTGCATCAACCGATCTCCTTTGCATCAAACAAAACTGAATCAAATAGTCACTTCTCTGAATGCTATACCCAGAAAACAGTAACAGTAACCAGACACCAATCTTGAACCCAGAACACTGCAACAATAAACAGAAGTAGCTAAAACATATTTCAAGAGACGTATGCTACTTCAATGTGTACAACCTGTGTGCATACACTTCTGAATCAAGGCCAACCTGTGTATACACTATTTTGAATTACAGAGCCAACGTGTATATGCGCCTTTGCTTCGCTGAATCTGCGTACAGATCTATAAAAGATAATTCATTCTCTCAAATATTCAGACATTAGTTATACCCAGATTATTAGATTTATAGATCAAGTCATGCGCCAAATATAACAGATCAAAATCACACAAAGATACTACTATTCATGTCTTTTGTTTTGACCCATCAATAGAAATTATCCATCTTCTTGTGCTCAGGTTCCTCCTTGATTCAGATTCAGCTATGCACCATAAACCAATCACCAGTATTCTAGATCTTGCTCTTCATAAGATATTCAATACTTGAGTCAATCCTTTGCCAAATGATCTCCTCCTTTTTATAGTCTTAGGCCTTACTCAAACCATGGTCCAAAACCATAGAGAGAACCAATACCTTGGATCAAATACCTGGGTTCAACACTTTAGACGAGATACCATGGTCCAAAACCATAGGTCTAAATACCATGGATCTAAAAATAAGCTTTCCCACATGTACACGCTTTTCTGTGCATGAAAGTGCGTGCATACGCATAGGCGAATTTTGGTTAGCAATACCACGTGTATACGTGACTTCGTAAGAGGAAACCTACATATATCTCTCTTTCTTTCATTGAACAGTGATCTGCCATCTGAGTGAGTTGCCATCAAGGACAACACCTGTGTCATAGCGCCAAACCTGTGTCATACTGCCAACAATTACCACACTTGCAACAACCATTTGAGATCAAGACAGATGCCTCTGACTATGCTATTGGGGGAATCCTTACTTAACAGGGGTATCGAGTGGCATATCATAGTGAAATACTTTGAGACACAGTCCGGAAGTATCCCACTTATGACAAAGAGATGTATTCCATTGTGCAGGCCTGCCGACAATGGAAGCATTACATTTTGGGGAAGAAAATAGTCATCCACACAGACCACCGATCCCTGCAGTTCATACTGATGCAAGGGAAGTTGCAAAACAATTGCCATCAGAATTGGTGTACATACCTGCAACAATTCCATTTCAATATCAAGTACAAGAAGGGAAACACCAATAATGCTGCAGACTGCCTCAGCCGACCACCTATTATGGCGTTAACCATCGTGCTCAACTCTTATGGGCATGATACTTTTATTTGGTCACTTATTTACAAAAGAGACCTAGAATTCGACCACACATACCCGACGCTCTTGGAGGGTCAACAAGTTCCATATTTTCACCTCCAGGATGCATTGTTATGCCACTTATGACACATTTGTGTTCCTTCAAGTGAGCATGCCAAGATGATTTGGGAAGCGCACTACAATTGGGTCATTGGGCATCTCGGGGTCGAGAAAATAGTGGCAATATTTCAGAAGTATTTATATTAGCCGAATCTTTGGCAGGATGTCGGGAAGTACATCAAATCCTGCTTTGCCTATGCCATTTCCAAACCAACCATCAAGAAGCAAGGCCTTTATACTTCACTGCCTATCCCTAGTCGACCTTGGGAATCCATATCCATGGATTACACTTCGGGCCTTCCTTCTACTAAGCATGGCAATGACTGTGTTTTTGTGGTTGTCGATAGATTCTCGAAGATTTCCATTATGGCAGCCTACAAGAAAAATATCACAACAATAGCCATTGCTAAAATCTTCTTTGAACGCGTGTGGGTACAGTTTGGGATCCAACAGTCTATCATCTCAGATCGGGACAACATGTTCCTCAGTACATTTTGGTCCAGTCTTTGGTTGATGTTGGACACCAATCTCACTAAGTCCAGAGCTTTCCATCCCCAAACTGATGGCTAGACAAAGGTCATCAATAGGATGATCGTACACATTTTGCACATGTATAACTCAAAGAATCCACGCACATGGGATGAGAGCTTCCCCTATGTCCAACACTACTATAACCGGGCTCTCCACAACTCCACTGACCACAACCCTTTTAAGGTGGGCTTGGGATTCTAGCCACTATGTCCCATTGATGTGGTCATACCATTTGCAACTACTCAGGAAGATTCGTCTCATGTCGAGTTTGAAGCTGAAAATGAAAAAAACTTCACTGAGAACATTCAGTACATCTGCCAATAGTTCCATGAAATATTGGGCATAGCCAATGTTAAGTACAAGCAACGACATGTTCAACATCAGGTGCCACACAAGTTCAAGGTGGGCGACAAAGTTTGGCTACATTTGTAGAAGGAGCACCTCGTTGGGACCCACTACAAGCTTCACCCACTCCGATATGGGCCATACAACATCACCAAGGTAGTAGGGGACAATGACTTCGAGCTTACCATTCTACCATTCCTTGGTCTGCACCTAGTGTTCAATGTGGACCACCTTCGACCCTACTTTCCACCATTGTTGGAGACATCTAACATTGCATAACAACTTACACCAATAGAGTTAAACCCAAGCTGCATGGAACAAGCCACAACTAAGTGGATCATGGACACACAGATCAAGAACAACTGACAACAAAGGATCAAACTATATCAAGTTGTCAAAGCAGGTCAACTCCTTCACTAGGGAAAGTGGCTCACCGGGGACCAAGTTCAGCAGAAGTTTCCTCATTTCATGGAGGAACTCAATGCAATGGGGACCATTGCTTCATAAGGGGGGAGGAATGATCCAGGTGGATATTTTTGGCCACTCGCATATTCCAATTGGACCCCCACCATTGTTTCTTTTAGTTTTTCAATTTACTTTACTATTTTTGGCAGTTTTTCGGGTCCTGAACTTCTGGAGTTGTTTTGAGGCCCGAAATGACGTTTTTTTTTGGAAAATCACCGACAGTGAATATGAGTTTTAAAATTGATATTGATAGTTAATAGTTATAGTCCTCGGATAGATATTTCTAATGAGGTATTGTGTGTGTCAAACGGAGATCGTATGCCAAAGTTACGACCCTGGGAAGTTGATGTACCAATTTACCCCAGCGAGTCCCATAGTTTGGCGTTTCATCTCCTAGGGTTAGGTTTTTTTATGCTTAGGGTTTTCCATTATTTCTCAATAATAGATAGGTCTTCAAGCCTCATTGTAACACAGTTCAAAGGCATGTAGCTGCCACATCTCTTCTTAAAGATAAGCTACCATTGCCCGAGCTATTTTATTTCCATTATGTATGTAAGCATATTTCAGTTCTTTGATATTAATGAAATGGAGTTTTATTTCTATTGAATCTCTATGTGTATGGCTATATCTATAATTTTTTTCTTTCCTACTTAAATTCGGATCAATTTGATCAATTGAGAGGGGCTTCGATGTTTTCCAAGATCAATTTAAGGTCGGGTTACCACCAGGTTAGAATCAAGGAAGAGGGCATTCACAAGACTGTGTTCAAAACAAGGTATGACCACTATGAATTCACCATAGTTCCATTTAGGTTTACAAATGTCCCAACAACCTTTATGTGTCTAATGAACAATGTGCTCAGGCCATATTTGGACAAATTTGTAATGGTATTTGTGGATGGAATTATGGTGTACTCCAAGAATGAAAAGGAACATGATGAGCACCTGAGAGGTTTTCTACAACTGCTCAGAGAGCATAAATTATATGCCAAGCTCAACAAGTGTGAGTTCTTTCAAACTTAGGTTCACTACTTGGGTCATGTAATCTCAAAAGAGGGAGTGGTTGTGGATCTAGAAAAGGTTAAAGCAATAATGGATTGAATTACACCCTTAAATGTGATAGAAGTAATATCATTTATGGGGTTGGATGGTTACTATTGAAGGTTCATTTGAAGCTTTTAAAAAATGTGGCATCCCATCACTGCATTATGAGGAAAAGGAGTGAAATTTCAGTGGACTCTTGAATGTGCAACTAGTTTTGAACAACTGAAAACTTTACTCACCTGTGCCCCTATCTTAAGAATAACTGAACCAGAAAAGGATTTGGTTGTTTGCATTGATTCATGTAAGGAAGGAATTGGAGGAGTCCTGATGTAGGAAGGCCATGTAATCTACTATGAATCCAAGAAGTCGAATGAGCATGAAAGGAATTATGTCACTCTCGACTTGGAGTTGGAATCCATTATGCACACACTAAAAAAGTGGAGGCATTACCTATTGGTAAGGAAGTTTGAGTTAATGATGGATCATGGTAGCTTGAAATACTTGTTTGACTAGCCCAAGACGAATGCTAGATAAGCCAAGTGGATGGATTTTATCAATGAATTTGATTTTGAAATTAAGTACATTAAAGGAAAAGAGAATAGGGTGGAAGATGAACTCAGTAGGAGTTTTCATGAAGTTCACTTATCAACCATAAGCACTTGCTCCTCTGACATCAAGGAGAGGATTAAAGAAGGGCTGATAAATGATGAACATTACCAACATGTGAAGAAGTGTTGGAAGGAACATCCCGATGGGCCAGTAATCGGAAGCTACCAACTCAATGATGATGGAACACTAATAATCAAGAACAATAAATATGTACCCAATACCAAGGATTTAAGGAAATCTATCATGGACGAATTCCATAAGAGACCTTACTTAGGTCACCCTAGATATCAAAATATGATGACAACCATAAAGAGGACATATTTTTGTCTTGGAATGAGGAAAGATATTGCTGAATACCTTGCAAAATATTTCGAAAGTCAACAAATAAAGGTAGAGTGCAGGCACCCAACATGACTACTACGACTAATTTCAATTATGGAATGCAAATGGGAGGTCATATACATGGACTTTGTCGGTGGTCTACCTAAAATAGCTGGACACCATGATGCCATCATGGTGGTGGTGGATAAGTTGGACAAGATGACTCACTTGATAACTGTTAAAAGTACTCATAAAGTAATTGGTATTGCCCATATTTTCATGAAAGAGATATTTTTATTTAATGGGATACCTAAAAAGATAATATCAGACATGGATGCTAAGTTCGATTCAAACTTTTGAAAATACTTGTTTTCTAGTTTTGGAACCAACTAACCTTCAACACTAAATACCACCCTTAGATTGATGGTAAAACAAAGAGAGTAAATAGAATATTAGAAGACATGCTGAGGATGTAGGTGATGCATCAACTCAGAAAGTGTGAAGACTTCCTACTATCAGTGGAATTTTCACATAATAATGGTTATCAAGAATAATTGGGAATGAGTCCCTTTGAGGAAGTTTATGGCAGAAAATGTACTACCCCTATCAATTGGGATGATCAAGTAAGTATATTAATTGTTGGGCTATATTTTCTAAAAAATTTGGAACAAGAAGCAATAAAGATCAGACAAAAGTTAAAGGCAACCCAATATAGGCAGAATAGGTATTCATACCAACAGAGAAATCACAAAGAGTTTCGAGTGGGAGAACATGTTTATATCCATATTAAACAAAATAAAATCTCATTTAAAATGGGCTCATGTGCTAAGTTGGCACCCATATATAGTGAACCATTTCAAATATTGGAAAGAGTGGGGCTAAAAGCCTATAGATTAACCTTTCCACGCACAATTAAAGCTCACAATGTTTTTCATATTCCCTTGCTTAAGAAATATGTTCATAATGCTAATAATATTGTTGACTAGTCTGTGCTATAGGTGGAACCAAAGGGAGAGTTCCAACCAAAACCACTTTGCATCTTGGATCAGAGACAAATCAAGCTCCAAAACAGAAAAAATAGAGCAAGTCAAGGTGAAATGGAAGCACTTTGAACCCGATGAAGCCACGTGGGAGATGACTGAGAAAATAATGGAACAATACCATTCTTTTGTTTGCTGAATAAAGAAAATTTAAGAGTTGTGTATAAAGCTTAGTTTTTGTTTATTTTGATGCTAATAATAACACTAAGGGCATTGTCCGTTTAAGGGGGTGGGGTTTGTGACATCCATGGTACATTTGGTCTTATTTTTGTAATGTAATGATGTAATACCTTGAAGTGTGGGACCATATATCCATGATCTAATATAGAAGAGGAAAAATAAGACAAGTGGGGTTAGTTGACACCTTAAATTAATTTTATGGTGCAAATAATGAGAAACATAAGAGGAAGAATCCAAGTGGAATATAAAGAGATCCTTAAGGAAATGATAAAAAGGGAAATGCACAGTAATGGGGGGTTGAACCTCTTCTTGGTGGAGCTCATGAGTAAAGTTGGAACAAGCTATGAGATGAGGGAATGAGATTCCCTGAAAGAGATAATTGTGACCAAAGAAGAAAGAGAATGCAAATGAAATAGGATGGGTTCTTGGTGTGGGATGATAAACCACTCATTGAGTGCTTGAAACAATTGGTAAACCACCCAGAGTGCTTTCTAGGGATTGTAAACTACATGCAAAAAGGTGCTTGCTATTGGTTAATAAATCACTCATTGAGTGCTTGACACAATTGATAAACCACCCCGGGTCCTTGCTCGGGGATTATAAACCACTCCTAGAGTGCTTGACCCAGTGATAAACCAACCATTATTATGAATTCTGCTATGCTCGACTAGTTGAAAAACCACCCACTGTCATATGTATTTCCTATCCTTTGTGTATTTGAAGATGGCTTCTTGTTGAGGCTATCGAAAAGAAAATTTCTCCTTAAATCATGGATCTGGCTCGAGGGTGACTGCTGTAAGTAATTCTGGCTACATTAGGTCTATGTTTGGGTGGAAAATTGAATTCCCACTTTCGATTTTCCCTATTTCTGAATTGTACATGAAATTCTATGATCTAAAAGTTGTGGAATTAAAGAAGTTCTCTATGAATTTATGTAAATGTGAACAATGTTGCATGATAGTATGATGCGAGTGCGTGGATGCTATTAATTGAATTCTCGACTATTTTATGGTTATGTTGATGAATTCTTTATCATGAAAGTATAAGTTCCATACCCGTCAATTTCTTTTTTAGTGCATATAGAAAGCAAACAATGTTTATTGCATTAAGAGATGGTTTGAGTGTTGATAAGTTCCTTTAGCTGAAAGCTGTGATATTAAGGACTGTGTCTTGTCAAAGTTAATATATACTCTGTGGGTTATCACATCGCTGTAGAAATTGGTACATGAAATTAATTGGTTGAATTTTCCTTGAAATGTTCTATGGGTTTTATAAATCTCTACCAGCGAGCTTAAAGTTAAATGCTTGAATGACTACATAAGTTTATTGTGTTGCATGTAGTGACACAAATTTTGTGACTCATATTTTTTTTCATACTTGATTTGTATGTCAAACACGAGATTGTTAGTCTTGTTGAATGATGAATTCATAGGGTATTAATATGGTTTAGTCTAAGGAAATTTATAGGCTTGGTTTAAACCTACTTAGACTGCTAACTATTTATTAGCTTAAAAATAATAATTTTATTTACATTGTTGTTCAGTGTAAGCTTTGTGTTGCTATACTTTGTGTGATATGTTTTAATTTGGGGCAAATTTTCCCTTGTCATTGTTATATAGGAGAAAGCCTTTGAATCGGGCCAGATAGTGGCGTGCTCCTGAACTTTCATTTGTGCTCTTAAGCCTTGTGAGAATCAAGGCCAAACTAGAGAAATCATAATAGAGTGGATGAATGTTAAAAAAAAATGACTAAGTGTACGAGAATTCAGGACCTTTTTAGGTCAGGACTTTTTGAGGTCAGGGAAGCCTCATAAACTTTTGCTAGCTGGGAGTCCTGACCAATGGTCGTTCCTAACCTTAGACGGGGGTTGGGACCTCAACGAGATATCAGGTCAGAGGTTGGACCCAGGCTATGTCAGGGTTAGAGGTCAGGACTTAGGCTAGGTTGGGGGTCGAGGCCTCGAAGGTGTACACTATGGATTTGATTATAGCGAGGCTGACCCCAAGTCCTCAATGAATGGCCCTAGGCTTAGGTGGTGTGGCTAGGTCATGATGGCATGGAAATGATCGAGTGTGTTGTTGTTAGACCCTTTTGTTGAGGTGGGTTTGCCATGTGGGCATCATGTGGGTACCACATGGAAATTCCTTGTTGACATGACAAGAATAACATGTGAAAACTTGGAAGGGCCATATCTTTTGAACCCTATGTCAGATTGGGGTAAAGTTTATATTTTTGGAAAGGTATCGACGAGAAAAATGTGATGGTAATGTTTGTTTATGGTTTCAAATAAGTTTAAATTTTAGGGGTTTTATGACCCCATTTCCATAACTGAATATTGGAGGTTGGGTCATCATAGTAACTACTTCCTTATACCCTTAGTGTGGGCTATGGGTGGTAAGCGGGTATGTTCCAACAAAGATCCATGTTAACTGCAAATCTACCAAGCACCAAGATGGATCGACTCTCTTTTCACTCTAAAAGAGGTTTTCATCTCAAGAGATTTGATCCCTCTTAACACTTGGTAGATCCAAAGTTAAGATGGATCTAGGCTAGTATTATATACATTTCACATCTCTCTATATAAAAGTATACTCATTTTTCATTTTTTTTAAATATTGATTTAATCTCTATGGAATATCCACAAAATATTTTTAGTAGTAGTGAGGGTAGAGGGTTTAGATATATCTCAAAAGTATAACTTTTTTTTCTTTTACTTTTAGATTTAATTAAAAAAATGTTATAAAATTAAATTAAATTAAAATATTTATAATTTTTTTTTGGTTGTGAAATTAGTTATGTTTTTTGGACACGTGATATTGTTAAGCCATGATATTGGCCCAATATCCATGGTAAAATTGGGGTGAATATCCATGGTTAAGTATATTTTTATATTGTAATTTTATTGTAAGTATAAGTTTTTATGTGCTTATTAATTAAATTTAAGCATGGTTACAAAATCATTATTAGTCCTTGCCAATGGGAGACTCTAGTATTAGTTTAACATTTACTAATGCAACTTATAATGTTTAACTTTTAAAAATAAATATTTATTTTTCAATATTATTAAAAAACTATTTTTCAAACATTTGATTGGACCATAACTTGAAGGTATTATTGTAGACTTTGCATAATATAATGCCATGTGGATAACTGCATCACATATTTTATTCCATAATTTATGAATATGGTTCCAATATTCATGCATGATTTTTATATATTTTTGTAGTGACTTTTTAATCCAAAAATAAAATCCTTGAAAACAGCTCATATTCCCATCACTTACTCCCCCCATAATTTAAAGTGTTTACATAAAAAATGGATGGAAATAACATGTACATAAATATAAATTCAACATATTGAGCCGACATTAGAAAATGTTGACATACATACATACTTAGATTACACTTACATATCTCCCCTATATTGGGCTGTAAAGCACCACTCGATGCAATTAAAACTAGCATAACCATATACGTTAAATGGTACCGTGGTGAATTGTTAACTCAAAGTAATCTAGGTGAGGCCCAAGATCAAACCTAGTGGATATCGCTATAATACCAAGAATATATCCAATGCCATAAATATTCTCTAGATATTCCATAGATGTTAAATCTCTATGATCCACCTATTTATTATTGATAATTAAATTAAAATTATGGAAACCATTTTTTTCCTTGGAAAAAAGTTGTAATTTTCATTCACGATGATGTAAATTACATTTTGTAGACCCATTTGAATGTGTTGTTGTAGGATTCTTTAGACCCCCTTGTTTGAGTTTCAAAATCTTCTTATATTAACATAGGAAAGGAAATTTTCCTTTAGTATCTTAAACCTTTACATAATTCAAAAATATGATCTCTCACTCCTTCCTTGGGTGGATCAAAATTGGCTTTGAGAATGCTTATGATACCTGCCTATACATACAAAAAAGTTGCATCAAAAAATACATTATGACTGCAAAATGTGATTTGGTGTGAAGGGTATCTGATAGAACTTAGATTGGATTCCTTCTCTATTTTGTTTTCTAGGTCATTTCCCATTATCCATCCAAAGAATCTCATTAAATAATGAGCCTGCTTGCATGTTTTTGTTCTTGTATACATGGCAACATGAACATACATCATAAGAAAGCTTGATTAACAAAATTTCTTCCACTAACACCATCAAATGTAAATTTAAGCATCTTTGTGTTCCATTGAACCAATTGATAACATTCATAGAGCCCATGAAAAATTGTGTAGATCTGCGTCCCTGTTAAATGGAGAAAAGCATTAGAAGCTTCAATTCCATTAGCTCTACATAGTTGTTTGTGCCCGGTACTAGGCCCATAGAAAGTGTAAAAAAATGGTTCTACGAGAGATAGTGTACAACCCGCCCTCACAGGTACTACTAGGGACCTGACATGCCCCATAAAAGAAATCCCAGTGTTGAGAGAAGTCAATGGATTCTTCCCTTGAAACTAGAAGGCCTTGAGGTTTTGCTGATTGTGGTAAAAGGGAGAAAATAGCTATCACATTAGCTGCAATTCTATTTAGAGTTGTGGTTTTTTCTTGAAAGGTAGCTACGATTCCTTGCTATCCATAATCCCTAGAAGATAAGGAGGGGAATTCAACCATAAGTTTTGACAATCCTATCTTGAGCCTAATACTGCCAAGCAATGACAAAATAATCCCCCTGTCAATATCTTCTCAAGCCTAATTGATTGCATGCATCATTCCATATCCTGTTCAAAAAATAGAAATTTACAAATACGTGCATCATAGATTCTTCATGATTCTTGCACAGGGTACACCAGTTGGGCCCCTCAAGGTGCCTCTTCTTGATATTATCCCAAGTAGGTACTTTATTCTTCATTAGACACCACATGAGGGGACAATATTTTACTAGACTCCCCAGTTTCCAAATGTATTCCACCACTAGAACTTTTCTCCCCCAACACGATCATAGATGAGGTGGAGATATCCCAATTTGGGAGTATAATCCTCAAAAGGAGAGAAATTCCATCAAAGCTCATCCTTATTTTTTGTCAGCTTGATATGAGAGAACAAAAGCTCAATGATATAGTTATTCCAAATATCAACGAAGGCATCCAAGATGCCTACCTTCCCCATCGAGGCCCAATCTTGTTGCCAAATATTCTTAGAAATATGGTTAAAGATTTGATTGAGAGTAATGACCCCCCTATTTTTTAGAAAGAAATCAGCGCCTGCGAAAGCTAGTATCCTTGCCCAATAACCAAAAAGGGATCCTCTATGATTTTAACCAGTGTGCCATCCCCCACTTTCCAAGATAATCCTTATTCAATAAGTGAGAAGGATTTGATTACCACTTTCCAAATTACAAAAATGAAGAACGAAACTTATTTGGATTTCTGATCCAACCGACCAAACAGTCAGGATGGATATACTTCTTGAGAGCCACATTTGTCCATAGATTTTCTGTAAAAATTCTAGAAACCCTATTCCAAATTGTATATAGATTTTGATTTATAAATTTGAATCATTGATTCAGTTATGCTTAAAAAACCTAAATAGTATTATCGTCATAATACGAAAATACAATAAAAATCAATGATACGGTCAATAGCAACAACACGCTAAAACATACATGCATTAAAAGTTATGCATATCTACAACTATAAAGTGAATATTATTAAGTTTTTTTTCTTTAAATGATTTTTGAAATAAGATTTATGTGATAGTTTATAATGATAGTTTAAGTGGGTCTGTTATAGGTCATTTTGCTGCATTCAAATAAATGGCCCTGAACCCGGATCTATCATCATCCATTTACACCTTGCAATCATTCCTACAAAGCCAAAAGCATTCTCTCTCCAGAAGTTATAAAAATCCTGGATTACATTGGCTGAAAACCCTAATTTATTGGTAGATGACCCAAAAACCATAAACTCTAGTTTAATTATTTAGAGCCTAATATTCCATTATCTAGAATATTTTATTAAATATTGGAGACATTTTGGAATAACTAATTGTTGTAAAAGACATGACACCTAGAAATGTGTCGTTTCTTAGGAACTATTTTAGGAAAATAGTTAGGAGTATTGTTATGAGAGAATTAAATGTAAATTGACACTTGTAAATGAAATAAGTGATCCATAACAAAATTAGTTTAGGAAACTAGATTACTTAAAGCTTGTTTCTCTTCTATTTCAAGAGTGTTGAGTGATTGTGTGTAAACTCTTGCAAAATTTTGTAATTTTCTTTTCCTTATTAATAAAATTTGTGTGTGTGAGGTCACTTCTTCTATTATTGTGGTATCAAAGCCATCAGTGATGCAGAAGGTATGTGAAGAAGAAATTCCAGCTCTGCAGGGTTTTGGAAAACTCCACCAAACTGTTAATTGGTATGACAGTGGTTCAATTTTTTATTAAGGAAAAGAAAATTGACTATTATATCTTTTATTAATGATTTGAGATTTGAAATTTGGAAATTAAATTTCCATCATAAAATATATTATTATCTTTGGAATCGCCCCCGAAAGTATTTAAAGTTTTAAGAAACTTGTGAATCTAAAACCATGTGAACGCTGGAGAACTCGAACTGTGTGTTTGCAAAACACCTGCAGCGTGGAAGACTAGGGAGAGTAGATCTCATTTCAATCCTCGGTAGAGAAGAAACAACGTAGAGACTAGGAGAGATAGCAAATCAACATGGATATCACTGTGGAGGAGTCAAGCACTTGCAGAGGAAAATAATTGCGGCGTTAGAGGAGAGCAACGTGCAGAAGGTGATGAGGGACGTGTCTCTGGTCTCCGCCATAGTCAGTCGATGTTCGTCTTCGGCCGCCACTCATCTGCAAACTCTGGAATGAATATGTTACTTGAGAGACACACTGTCTTCCCGTCAGATCCCATTCCTTGCTTTCTCTATTGTTCCGCAGGTTTTCGCATGCCAAGTTCTTGAAATTTCGTCCCTGTCTAGATCAACTGCAGGACAAAGATTTTGGACTGGAATCCATTTTGGAGTGGATGCGTTGAGAACAATCGACTTATGTAATCTATCTCCATTTTTTTTTAATGGTGCGTACTTCTCTATCATAATATTTGCATAAATCGAATGGCTTTACACTTTTACGTGCATAAGTTTAAAGGTTGAAGCTTGAAACGTTAATTCACCTTTTAAAAGTGATTTCGTAAAAGTTAATTCACTTTTTTAAAGGGACTTCATAAATAATTCCTTTTTTAAGGTGAGGTTAAAAGAAATTAAAGTTTATTGATGGAGTGAGAAGGTGTATTTTTTATTTTGAATTTTGTAATTTTAATGGAGAGATAAATATGCCTTTTAAATATTTTGTTGGAGTGATAAGTTGAATTTTGGGGATTTTTTTTTTGTAAAATTTGGAGTGATAAGGTGTGATTTTGTAATTTTTGAGTGATAAGGTATAATTTTGTAATTTGTAATTTTGGAGCAATAAGGTGCAATTTTTTTTGAGGGAAACAAAACTGTAATTCAGAGTAAGTTTTACTTTGAGAGGGGACTACAATCATAGAAGTAAATTTGCAAGAGCATTGTAAAAGTCAAATAAGGAAAGTTTCATTGTAAATTTTTAGAGAAGTTGATTAGAGCCTAGTGCAAAGCTTAGTTAGTTTTATCCTCAACGACTATACGAGGGTCAAGGCCAAGCCCCGATAGATCTTTTTTTTGTGTATGGTGCTGTATGTGGTGTGTTGTCCATCTTATTTTTGTGTTGCATGATCCATCTTGGTGCATACATTACTTTTACAATGTCCAAGTTGGTAAATTTATTTCCTGAATTTAAAAAAGTTGAAGGCTCAAAGAATTACAAGACATGGAAAAGGAACATAGAAAGCAGTTTGATTTACAATGAAATTTGGCAATATGTATGTGATAGTGATGTCAAACCAAACAAAACTACAGATGCAGGCTCACTCGCTAAATGGGAAATAAAAAATTCCAAAGCATTAACATCAATTAAATCTTCAGTTAATGATGAAATGTATGTTCACATTGAAAATGATTTTGATGCATGGTCTTCCTAGAGAAAAATTAAAGATTTATTTGAGACACAACCTGAATCTAAGAAAGTTTATCTTCATTTGAAGTTGCTTCAACAAAAATTAATAGAAGGGGGAGATGTACTTGAATACATTTTTAGACCTAAGAACATTAAGCAGGGAATTGTAAAGGATGGATTAACTAGTGGATGATAGTTTCATGACTACTATTTTTATTGCTAGTTTGCCTTCTTCATATACACATTTCTTGGAAACTTTACAAGTAACTGGAAATCTAGAGAAGTTAAAAGTTAATGAATTAAGTTAAATGGCAGCTCAACATGACAAAACTTTTGGAAAGAAGAGACAGGTTGGAGAAGATGTACTTTTTATAGAAGCTAGCACTAGTAAATATTCAATTGAAAGTTATAGAGGTAGGGGAAGAGGGAATACCAATCAAAATCAAGGCAGAGGACAAGGTCATGGTAGAAGTCAAGGTAGAGGGGACAACTTCAACAGAGGCAACAATTTTGGCAGAGCAACATTCAAGGCAGAGGCAACAATCAAGGAAGAGGACAAATCAAGTTAGAGGACATAATCAAGGTAGAGGACAAAGCAGAGGCAAAGGACAAAGTCAAAGCAAAGGAAAATATTTCAATCATGTTATTTGTAGAATATGTAACAGAGTTTGTCATTATGCTAAATATTTTCAAACTTCTATTGAAAAAATTCCAAAGTTTCAGCAACACTTGGCACTGTTTACTAATGATCAAGAAGAAGATGGCTCAAAATATGTCTTCCCTACACTTCAGAGTTTAGAATCAACAATATTACAGGTCTCCACATATCTTAAAAGTGTTTATGAAAATGCTTGGGTCTTAGATACAAGGACAACACAACATATGATTTTTTGACATGACTGCTTTTGGACTTTTCAAAAATTCCATCTTAATTCAATCTTTCCTTCAAATGATACAAGACATAATCCTTGTGGAAAATGTGTAGTAAAAGTTTATCTTCTTGTCATTGGAGAAAAACTAATTTCAATTTTTCGGTATTTACCAACTTTCAAGAATAAGTTGTTGTCATTAGTCACGATTCGACAAGCAGGACATCAGGTTGTTATGGAGGATGGCTTAGTAAAAATCAACTCCATCAAACAGAGTATGAAGACAATTGTGACATGATATGAAGGTGGAAAACTTTTAAGGATGAAAGGAACAATCATTCCAAGAAATTCTAATTTTGCAGGAGCAACAAGTACACATATTTCACCAATAAGGCTGTGGCATATTAGATATGGGCATTTAAACTTTGAAAGTCTCTCTCAACTTCAAACGTAGGGAATCGTTAAAGTGTTAATTTTTAATAGGTGTACATTGTTATTTTCTTTCATAATTTCATTTCTTTATTAGCACATTAAGTTCACCCCATATCATCATTACATTATTCAAATCTATAACATTATTCATCAACATATGCAATGATGTAGAAAGAACAACATCATCATCATCAATGTAGCAGAACATAAAGGAACAATAGAAGAAAAACATGCACACATAGAGACACCATGATTGGTCAGAGACCAGGGCAAAACCCACTATGGGGAAAACCCTTGGAAATTATTCTTCTTCTTAGACCGCCATAAAATTATTCAGTAAAAGAGAGTACAATGATCCATATATTTATCTATTCAACAAAATAACTAGAACATCCATAACATGACCTTAAACATACTTATACTCAAAGATCCCGATTCTGAGGACTCTAATGCATTATCACTGATTGTAGTTGATTGCTGGTTACTGTTGTCACTGTGTTGAACACTGTTGAACACTTCCGCATATTGATAACTCATATTTTGATCCTAGACACATGCAAAGATACTATGTGCGAGTGTCTAAGGCAGATTTGGACGCTCTATGGAAAACTGGATGAGTGCACCTGGGACAGATCTGGACCCTCCCAGGAGAACTATATGTGGGTGTTCGGAGTCCAACTACACTACATAAACGCACACCTCCCAACCATTATCTTAGGCACACTATGCGAGTGTCTAATATATATCTATACGCTCTCTTGAGAATTGGATGCGATCATCTAGGAGCCAAATAGAACTGTGGAAGCCCTAGCTTCCTAGACGTTCCCTTAAACACTATGTGTGAGCGTTCGAGACTTCCCGAACTTTCTCAGGACCATCTAGTGCTACGTTCAAGGACGAAAATGTTTAGTTACGTGCGAGCATCTATGACTCAAAAACCCTAGACACGTGCGAGCTTCGACCCTCTAGTTTCAGACCCTTTACGTGAGCCTTCCTCGGTCAAATCTGTGTGAACCAAACAATAGAAGAGAGAAGAGAGTGCTTGATGATTGTGTCAAAATGTGATTGAGGTCTCTTCTATATATAGGTTTTCAAGAGGGTCCACTTGTTGTTGAGGCTAACCTGTACAATTGTACATGTGCTTAGGGCTGACCTAATCCAATATACATGAGTAAATAAATAAATTCAAAAGCCAACTTATTCTTGTCCAAATAAGGTGATATTTAGGTCGATTTTCGTCCTCTCAAAAATAGGAATCTATTGAAATTATTATCTTCATCATATGGGTTGTCCAAACTGGAATTTGACCGCAGTTGCATAATTTTAACACTCCCTCTTAATTAGGGATAATTCCACCTGCCAATATGTGTCCATCGATCAATATGTCATTATGTTATCTTCAAGTGTCTTCATGCATCATCACTGATCATCTCTGTCATGTAGTCATCATGCCATGACCATCTCAAGTATCTCATCATCACAAATCATTAATGTACATCTCGATCTATCCCTTGCTTATTCTTGCTTATCTCTTGATTGTTTATGCTTGTATGCTGAACATTCTCGAATATAAAAGAAGAAGAATTTGTTACCAGAGGGGAGCTTCAGCTACCACCCTCAATCCATCAGGCTACCACCCAAAATCTCTTCCAGCGTACCACTAGAAATATCATCATCAAAGAGCATATAATCAAGGAGCACATCTCAACCTGTAACCACATTAGGGAGCACATATTGACCTGAAGTCTCATGGGGGATCTATACATATACAACCCCATATCGAGCAACAGGATACCCAAACACACAGGGGAGAATGTCTCGACCCTGGGATCTCATCAGGTAGCTCAATCTCAACTCGAAACTGTGTAGGATTATCTCAACCCATCCTATTGCCTACTGATCTTCCCATCGATGACCCTGAATAGTCATGTGGTATAAGACCTGCATCATAATCGGCTTGGTTTGTACACTCCAAGTACACTCTCAACTTGTTGGCCAAACGAGGAGCGATATTCCCGACAAGCCCTACTTGTGGGTATGATGCCAACTTAGGTATACTTTGCAAAGACTAGACAAGGGAGAAACATTCTCCGACCCTATGAAGATAGGGGAGAAACATCTCCAACGCTATGGATAATAGATAGGGGTCATATCCTATTGTCCAAAGTTCCCTCAACCCCAGGAGCCCTCTATCTTAATTCCTCACCCTAGGAGATCAGACAGGGAAGAATAGTTGGCTCAATGTCCTTAATTAACACTGCTCTCATCATACTCAAATATGATATCTTCTTATCTCAATAGAAACTATTTTCATGTTCATAAAGGACATCAAATCATGTTAGATAATAGATAATCGCATAGATCACAAAAGGATACTATAATCATCCTCCCTCTCAAGAGGTGCCAATCACAAGCCTAAGCTTGTCTCGAATATTTGTACTGTCTCAACATATGGAAGTATCTCAGTCCCAACTATATATATGGGACTCTCTGTGACAGTGTCATCACTATGTATCTATGTAATATTCAGATCTTGATCAGATGGATATCTAAGGAGCTTCTACATATTGCCTCGCAACTAGCCATGCTAGCAACATCATACTCAATCTAGGTCGAGTGTAAAGCTATGGACCTTTCATCAACAATATCATGACATATCTCATATTAAGGAAACACTCATATGTGCTCATCAACAATAATCTCTATTAATAACAATACATCCTTACAGTCCCATAGAGGAGAAATATCTCAACCTCAAAAATAGAACATCTCATGCAAATATTTCAAAGGATGTTCGGTGGCAGCTCTATGTGAATGAAGTGGCTCAATCACGAATTTATTCAGGTTCTATGCACGTCAAGTATACACACACACACACACACACACACACACACACACACACACACACACACACACACACACACACACACACACACACACACATATGGATGTGCAAAATCGGAACATCAATGCTTCAATCAACTGATGGTATATGGATGTTCAAAATCAGAACATCAATGCTTCAATAAACTGATGGTTGCAAAGTCAAGTTTGACAATATCTTTTCATAACATCTTGTAATTCAATCGGAGTATCCAAGGATTTGCATTTTCATTATTCATAAACATTTTTCAATAGTTTTTCAATATGGAATTTATTTCCAAAAATTGATTCATCATGCCATGATACATCATTTTGAGCATCAGAAGTCATCTCCCTCTTACTTAGATCATCAGAGGCTCATCGCATGTCAAGAATAGACTATTTGTAAAACCAAAACCATAATAAAAATCAAAGCCATACCTTAGAACTCATCATCCTGACTTTATCATATAACTGTCAAATATGGGCATATCTGGATTGGGGAGCTTGCTTCATGCAGTGCTCTCTACAAGCATAATGCCATACTAATCCAACATAATTAGCCTTACGTATATTAATGTTGTATCAACAAAGTCATCTCATCAGAGTTTAAAAGTCAGATTAAAATTATTATCAAATTCATTAATATCACAATATCAATTCTTTCAACCAGGTGACAGGTAGAGCTCATATCAAGTCTTGACTTCATTTATCATGTAAATATTTCAAAGGATGTTCGATGGCAGCTCTATGTGAATGAAGCGGCTTAAGCATGAATTTATTCAGGTTCTATGCACGTCAAGTGTATATATATCTATATATATATATATATATATATATATATATATATATATATATATATATATATATATATATATATATGTCTATGTATATGTATATGTATATGTATATGTATATGTATATGTATCTACATATACATATACATATACATATACATATACATATACATATACATATACATATCTACATATACATATACATATACATATATACATATACATATATACATACACACACACACACATACACATATATATATACAGATGTTTAAAATCAGAACATTAATGCTTCAATCAATTGACGGTTACTAAGTCAAGTTTGACAATATATTTTCACACCATCTTGTAATTAAATTGGAGTATCCATGGATTTGTATTTCCATTATTCAAAAACATTTTTCAATAGCTTTTCAATATGGAATTTCTTTCCAAAAATTGATTCATCCTGCCATGATACATCATTTCGAGATTCCGAAGCCATCTCCCTCTTACTTAGATCATCAGAGGCTCATCACCTTTCAAGAGTAGACTATTGGTAAAACCAAAACCATAATAAAAATCAAAGCCATACCTTAGAACTCATCATCATGACTTCATCAGATAATTGTCAAATATGGGCATATCTAGATTGGGGAGCTTGCTTCATGCAATGCTCTCTAGAAGCATAATGCCTTACTAAGCCAACATAATCAACCTTACATATATTAATGTTGTATCAAAAAAGTCATCTCATTGAAGTTTAGAGGTCAGATCAAAATTATTATCGAAGTCATCAATATCACAATATCAATTCTTTCAACCAGGTGATAGGTAGAGCTCATATCAAGTCTTGACTTCATTTACTATCATACCAACAAATCTGTCATCTATCATGCAATATCAATCCAAAAATTCACCAAGTTGTTGGCTTGAGGGGGCTTGACCTAGGTTCAACGTTAGTTAGCCAAACAAATCCCTACACTACTGGCCCTTTCGACATCAACCCGTGGAGCATGGACTGAAGTCTCACCTGAAGCAGTATGGGGGGATGTTGGAACCAAGTTTTCACACCCTGAGATGGTTGTGATGTTGTTTGATTCCCTCTATCCCTACCTTCGCGCAGGTGGCTTTGCTCTAGGGCTTGTAAGACAAGCCCTCTATTCCCTCCTTTAATACCTCCACAAAAGGATACGATCGTCCTTTGCGCAGCCCTAACTGCTGCTCAGGTACTTTCGTGCTGCTATGGCACCGTTCCGTGCATATTTCCCCAATTATTCTAAGTGACTTGCTTATCTTATCAAACAATTATAGTTAACATCGCGTAAACATATATTCGTAAATGCGTTCAATTATTTAATGTAACTGCATTCATTTGTGCATCACATAAGAATAATAAAGGAAATTTATACATAGCATATCAAGATGCATCAACAAAACAAAGACACAGAAATTATAGAATATCTCTCTTTATTAATATCTTCCAAGTGTTTACAACTTCTGTCCACCCTGCGCACATAGCTGCAGGGGTCCACGCACTCAGCTGCGGACTTCTATCTTAGGCCCCTGCGCACTCAGTTATAGAGCCTCTACCTACGCTACAATACAAGACTTAGACCTTTTTCTTCAGAGCTATGACTCTCTTACATAATTCATCATTGTTTCTCTCAAACTACTTAGAGCTTAGCTCTTTTTATACAATCCCATGGTCCGCAGACCATGGGTAGATCTCTTACAACCTACTTTACTTTACAAAACTAAGGGAAGACTACCCTTTATGACACATGACACCTTCGTGCACCGCAACCACAAAATGCGGAGTCTTTACAACTTTATTACAAAATTTGACTCAAATATGGGCTTTTAGCCCCAAAGCTGCCCTTGGGGGATCCCGCTCCCAATAGGCCCCCAACACAAACATATTGACTCACCCTCGAGTCACTCTGTAGGTGCGGAGATCTTTACGTGAAGCCCATCCAGCTCGATCAGTATGATTGCTACCTCGGCCGTGCACTGAGCTGCCACCTGCTTCGCATCTTCCACTGTCTTCTCGGTCACTACTCCTGCGCTGTCAGCTTGAAGCTTTTGCTACGTTCCTCGCAGAGTCGCAAGCTTTCCTTCAATATTTTGTGTGACTGTGTAAGCTTCCTCCAGCCAGGGCTTTAGTCGTGCCTTCAACACTGCTTCCTTGTGCAACACTGCGTCCACCTATTCCTTCAGCTGCTTGGCCTCCTGCAACTTGGTGAGCCTCTGTGTCAGCATGACAGTTTGTGTTGCGCCTTTAACTTCATCGTAGTGCTCTTGTAGCTCGCACGCTTCTGTCTCTAGTCTATGTATGTTTGGGTCCTCCTGCAAGCTTGTCAGGACCTCAAATGATTGCTCGAACAATTGCGTGCAGTCTACTACTGCACTCTCCATTGCCACGACTACCTATGTGACAGTGGTCGCCTATTGTTCCTTTACTTCTGGTGGTGTTGAAGGCTGGGCCCTCAACTAAAGCTCTGTAATTTGTAGGTACAACTCTAGCTGAACTCGCGCCATCTCAGTCCGAGTGTCATGCACCCTTATGGAAAACTTGTGGATGCGTACCTCGATTGGCTCCCCTTCCGAAATGGCCAACTCTGGGACCATTCTACATGCCTCCTCGACAACCTGCATAATATTCTTGCTCTAATTGGTCACCTCGGTCTCAGCGGCGATGGTGGCATTTATCTATAGGTCCATTTGTTCATTGTTGATCTGCTACTCGTTGATGACCTGGAGGGCGCGGTGCTCACGGGCCCTCAGCTCTGCAATTACTCCATCCTGCAAGAGGTGGAGTGCTTCACATGGAAGCGTTGCCAGGTTCAGTCCAACTCCCTTCAGGCTGATGACAGTGGGCCTGTCAGCCTCATTTTCCGTGGTCAGTGCTCCATCCGGTACCACTATTGCACTAGAAGCCTTCGTGCACAGCATATCGGCAGCCTCTGAAGTGTTGATAGCCAAGCTGGTAGACACCGTACCAGCCTGCGATGCGCGGGTCTGCAACTCCTGCAACCTAGTCTGGATGGCCCCTAGAATGATTTGTTGTTGTTGTTAAGATTGCTGCAGGGCCTCCGCGGTGACATCTCTGACTGTGTCGCCGATATCATGTAAGTCACCCTCCGTTAATGTGATAGGGTCCAGCAAGGCCTTGGATTTCTTTCTGGATCCTCCCTTCTCCAGCTCTCTGGGGTACTTAATGTAGGCAGACATCTCCTGAGGGTCTGCGCTGTGCTGTTTTGTTTCTTCCTCTTCGGTCTCAGGTGAAGACGACCTCGTGCCTTTGTCAAAGGCCTGCTCTGTGCCACCTGTCTATTTTCCTGCCTGCTTTCCTACCTGCTCCGCCTAGGCCTTCTCAGTGGCCTCCTTTTTCCTCTTCTTAACCAGCTGCGCCATCTTTAGCTTGGCCCCCTCCTTCTTCTTGTGCGTGGCAAACTTTCTTCCACCCACCGCCAGGTCCATGGTAGTGCGCCAATCCGCTGACCATTGATCGAGCACCACATCAATGGCGTCATCTGTGGCCAGATACAACAAGTCGTACCACTTCTGCTTAGGGTCCTTCCGCGTCCTGATTGATACTTGATGGAAATCGGCTTTAAACTCGGCATAGCTCTGCAAGTTGGAATACACCGTGGGTGACAATCACGACTTACAATTAATGGCCATCCTGATATTCATGTCCATCAAGATCCAGAAGATCTTGCTGTCCTGAACTTGCTGTGCGTCCTTAGTCGCCCACAACGAAGTGTACTTCGCTGCTTCAGGGAGGTCTGGTGTGACTGAAGGGAATTAGTTGTCCTTTGGTAGTTCCCACGCTACCAGCACAATCGGCAGCAAGAGCCACACATAGTGGAACGTATTGCTGAGCTCTTGTGCTTCGCAACAGTTTGCCAGGAACTCTCCGCGAAGGTAGTATGACTAGTTAAACTAGAATCCTTTCACGGATTGCTGTGTGAGCGCGATGATAGGCGCCGACACCTCGTTGGCGCGACACCTCCGCATCACCTTCCCTACAAGGATCTGCATTTCTACCTTCACAGTGGGGTCGCAGATGCTGGATATAGCGTACCCATGTGACTTCTTCACCAACTTGAATTTCTCCTTCATTGACTCTGCGAGAGCCTACTCGCCACCCTTACCGCTAAAGATCATAGCTGGATTCTCACCTGTATATGACAGGCCCATTATTCGGTGAATCAACCTATCTGTGATGGGTATCGGCTCCTCCAGCCACAAACACCCATCATGCACCAAGCAAAACATCTTCTTGATGACCAAAATTATCACTGGGGTGCGATTATAGTTTGGCACCCAGAGAAGGTTGAGCAATCCTTCCTTATCTACCCCCTTGAGCCACCTCCGCAACTCCAATGTTGTCATTCCCATATTTGTATCTATGATACAGTGCATCAGCTGCTCGGTTGCCAGGTGTGGGAACTTGTCGTGGTCCGCCAAGTCCCAGTCTTCAAGCTTCAGTATCAACATTTGGGCCAAGTGCGGACCGTCAAAAGCAATTTCATCTGGTAGCAGAGGGGTTTGCAGGGGAGTCTTACTCTCATCAATGTCCTTTGGGACCTTGGACTTAGGTTTGCACGGAGGGACATACTCTGGCAACCGCATAATAGGGTTTGCACCCTGGGCTTCAACCTCCTCCACTTCCATTCTGACATCCTCATCATGCATCAGGATGTCTTCGATATCTTTCTCCTCTGCTTCTAGGTTTATAGCCTTGCCTTTCTCCTATGCAGTGGGCTTTGGTGGGTTTCTTCTCAGCGATGCACGCACTAGTATTGCAGGATGCTTGCCCTTCTTATCCTTCACGGTTTCCTTGGTTGGGGTTGGCTTCAGTCTCAGCATTCTCGATGACTTAGGGACCTCTGCCAATACTTCGACTACTTCCGGAGCAGCTACTTCTGCTTCTATCTCCATTTCCCATGGCGGCTCTTCTACTACTTGCTCTGTATTTATAATTTTTGGGGGTGCTGACATAACTCTCTCTAACAGTGCTTGCGACGTCTCAGGCAAGTTCACAAATGCGGGAGTCTGTTTGAAAGCCTCAAAGAATTCTCAGTCCATAGGCGTCTGAGAGCTCAACAACTAAATACCCAAAATGCCAAGTGTTTCTTGCTAGACAACCACTTGTAATTTATAGGGCATTTTGAATTCAAATCCGAACGTTCCCCCCAAAATCGGTTCATTAATTCCAGATTGGCAGCAGATTTTCAAGGATCTAAGCCATAACTTTTGTCTTAAATGTCAGCCGTCTACTCCATTTGGCCTCAATTCTGCTGTCAAATCATGAAAAGTGACTTTAATGGTCACTTTCCGGCCGACTTGCGTGATTTCTCCCTAGGTAGCGCAACTACCTTCGCGCTGCCGTAGACCCTGTGACACTTCCTTACTTCTCCAATCACGTAGCTCCCCAACCTGGGCAGTGTAGTTTATAGTCCCACGACTCTTTTCAGATGCCTAGAGAGCTAAGACTATGATACCTTCAGCTAGTCACATGGCTGGACCACTTGTGTATGGCTTCAAGCGACTGCCATTCACCTTTCTTGGGAAGGGTTCTCCATTTAATTTGACCAGCTGTACCACCCCTCCATCGGTAATTTCCTTAATGACATAGGGCCCTAACCAGTGCATTCTGAATTTCCCTAAAAATTTATCAAACATACTATCATATAACAAAACCAGGTCATTTACCTTAAATGTGTGCAGCTTAATGTGTCGATCATGCCATGCCTTTTCACACTGCTTTTGGACCTGTTGGTGAAATCCAGCTAGAAATCTTTCTTCCTCCAGTTCATCCAACTATGTGAACCTCTCCTCTAGGGCTCTGCAATCTGTCATACCTATGAGCACTGCTATGTGCAGACTAGGCACAATATACTCCATAGGCATTACTGCTTCAACACCATAGACAAGCCTAAAGGGGGTCTAGTCAACTTCATGCATGTCGTTCGATAAGCCCATAGTATTGCAGGTATGCGTAGGTCCCAATCACTTCGCTGAACATTGATAACCTTGGTCAGCGCGTTTTTGAGCACTTTGTTGAATGCCTCCACTGTCACATTAGCCTGTGGGTGATAATGAGTGCTCTTTTGGTGGTATACCTGAAATTCCTCCGTCAACGCGCTGATAGTCTCATTCAGGAAGTGCATACCACAATCACTTATCAAGATCTTTGGATAGCCAAATCACATTAGTACGTGCTCAAAGAGGAACTTTGCAGCGGTCGCACCTGTGTAGTCCTTCATAAGATATGCCTCTGCCCAACGAGTCAAATACTCTGTTGCGGTGATAATGTACCTTGCTCCTATCTTTCCTTGTGGCTGAATGGGTCCTACAAAATCTATCACCCATTTCTTGAAGGGTTGCAACGTCATCTGTGGATTGAAAGGCACCTCATCCCTCTGCCTGGCCTTGCAATACACTTTTGAATCCTGATGGAGGGTTGGCCACCACAATCTTGCACGTAGAATCTTCTGTGCGGTTTCTCTTCCTGTATAATGTCCTCCCGCTGCACCCCCATGAGAGTCTACGAGGATGTTGCTTCTTTCGAACTCAAGTACATACCGTCGCAATATTTCATCAGTCCCCATCTTGTATGGATGCCCAACAATGACAGAGAAATCTGCCGTGAGCACCACTAATTCCTTCTTTTGCTGGATAGTGTATCCTTCTGGAGCATTTCCTATTGTTAGGAAGTGTATTGTATCCTCAAAATTACCATCTACGACGCGCATTACAAATAGCTGCACGTTAAGCAATCCCTCCTCCAAATTAGTGGGTTCTTCCCTTGTTTTGATGTGTGACAGATGGGCGGGTCTCCCGTTCAATCGTCCAGGCTTCACAACAACTTAAAATCATATTCCTGGAATAATAAGAGCCACCTACAGATTCTCCCCCCCAACACAGGCTTATTGACCAGGTACTTCAGTGTGGAGTGATCCATATACATCTTAAAATGGCCTTCCATCAAGTAGTGCCTATACTTTTGGAGTGCATACACCACAGCTAGCCCTTCGCGCTCAGTGGTGGAATAGTTCTTCTCCACTTTGGATACTCTTGGGCTTGCGAATGCGATAGGATGGTCCAAGCCTTCTCCGCCAACTTGTGTCAGTATTGCTCCCAACGCTATACATGACGCATCGACATATACATGAAACTCCTCCTACCAATCTGAGAAGACTAGAATTAGCACGGTAACTTTCTTTTCCTTTAGTATATCCAAGCTCTTCTTACAGTCATCATTCCAACAAAATGTGACATCCTTCTTCAACAATTTCTCCATAGGCGCAGTGATTTGAGCATATACTTCAGATTGAGGTGGTAAGATCTTTGCTTAATTGGCTTCACATCAGGCTTTAATGTAATCTTCATCATATCGAGGTCCCCTATTATCCCCTTCAGATCCGTAAACTTGGTAGGGAATAGATCTTGGTATTCGTGGAGCAAGTCAACGACCTTATCCACCATCGCATCATCCCAATAGTCTCCAATCTTCTTGAATTTGGGTTCTGCCTCCGTACCAATGTTCACTTGTTTCGTTTTCAACGACAAGGTTATATCAGGGTTCTCAATTTGTGGTCTTATTGACATGGCAAATGTTTTCTATGCCAACAAGGGGAACTAAACCGATCGCAAGGCCCAATTAGAACTGCTTTCATTTGGAATGGCTAGCTCCGACGGGTTTTAAAGGACCCTGTGAACTATTTGAACATGTCGAAAGATTGCTTCTAGGAGGAAGACTTCAATTAAATCAACAAAATGAAACAGCTAACCATTATGTATTAAATCCTATCTTTACTACTTCTGACTACTCTAATCTAGTCCTAGCTATCCTAATCTATCCTGCAGAAGCATAATACAGAGGTTTAAACATCATATATATGTTCAGCAGGAGCGTGATAAAGAAGGTTAAACATCATGCATAGATTCAAGTCCAAATGAATCAATCACTGAATTCACAGCTGGACAAGACTGTATTAAAGCTAAATTGCAATCTAATCACTCATATAGGAATCCACATTCTTCTATGGAATTAAAACTGCAACTGATGTTTAATTTAGTTTCAAATTAGAGACCATTCACAAGTTAACCATGAAACTGAATCACATTCAATTTAACAAGACTAATAGTGAACTGTAAGTCATCAATATGCATAAATATAAATCACATTTACATTCATGCCAGTAACAACACTATGATCCAAAACAATACAATGAGTCTGAAACTAATGGCTCCTTCTTCCCTAAAAAACAGTCCTCCTCATTCACAATAAAGCAACACTGTTCTTCTCAAAAATCAAAAGCCCTTTCTCCTCTTCGGAGGTAATACTTATACAAAAATATCTGACTCTATATCTACCCTGCCTCTTCATCTTCCCATTGTTTCAGATCTGCAAATCAAATACACAGAGAAGGACTGCCAGCGCAACTGTTGGCACATAGAAAGCATAATAATCAGATCGATTCCTTCCCCGAGGAAGAGAACAAATGTTGGAAAAAGGGGGACTATATGTTGCCCTCTCATGATGAAGACTGGGACAGCTTTGCCTACAAAATGTGTAGGCAACGCGTGGGATTCCAACCTGAATGCTTTTGGCCAGACCCTTAAACGCAATTCTTCTACATACAATGGCCCTTCGAATCCCCTCCTCTGTCCTTTGCTTCTCACTTGCGGAGATAGCCATCATTAGCTTCATGATTAAGAACAATATAACAGAAATATTCATATAAAGCACAAGCGTTGCCTTCTACACAGAAAACCCAATCCCTTTTTTATTTCTGAAAATTTGGAAAACACAGGAAAACAAGGAAAACCTCGCCCTGATCACTCAAACTGGACCTCACATGTTATATATCGATGCTTATAAATATCGTTGGGTTTGGCATATCACATATCGCAATATGCATGAGCCTGGGGCTTCGCCGATATGCGATATGGCCGTAGACCCAAAAACGATAGATAGATATATATCTATCTATCTATATAGATAGATAGATAGATAGATAGATAGATATGCCATATATATATATATATATGCTAGCGGGTCCACAACACAGGATTGCCTTCGAAAACCGAGATTTCAATATTTTTGAGAAACAAAGGAGTATACGGGGAAAACCATGTCTAGCCATAATGCCGGACTTGAAACGTTATATGCTCAAGTTCATAGAAATCGGCGGATCTGCCACATCACTGCGCACACTGTGTATAAGGCCCATGCTCCGCTGATACACGATATGCGATGCGTCCCCGGACTCGACAATGTATATAATGTAGTTAATAATGTCGTTGGGTCCGGGGGTCAGTGGAGTGCCATATATATATGCATAAACCTTGGACTTAGGCTGATTGTGATGTGCGACAGGGCTTTCGGACCCGAATATATATATATATATATATATATATATATATATATATATATATATATATCTATATCTATATCTATATCTATATCTATATCTATATATATATCTATATCATATTTGATAGGTTGGCGGGTCCGCTATATCGCTGCGCATAATATGTATAAGGCCCGAGGCTCCGCCGATATGTGATATGCGATTGGGGCTGGACCCGACAATATATACAATGCGGTTCATAGGGCTGGTGGGTCCGGAGACTAGGGGTGCGCTATTTATACACATGGCTTTGGGGCTTGGCCAATAGCGAATTGCGATGGGCTCTGGACTTGAAACGTATACGTTTGAGTTAATAAAACCCGTCGGGTCCGGAAGCTGTGAATGCCTTGTGTTATTTGTGATGGGCCCAAAAGGGTTTACGCCTGTTTTGTGGAGTATTTCAGTTATGAGGAATTATGATAGAAAAAGGACGCGATGGAAGATTTCATGAGTTAAGGGCACCGAATGATAAGGGTGGGGGTGATTGTTTGTGCGGGCCTAAATGTATCATGCATGTTTGTGAAGATTAAAAGGTCTCGATGGAGGGAGTGAACAAAGGGCTAGGTTGTGTCAGGAATGAACCATTGCAGGGGAGGTTTATTCAATGGCTTAACGATCAGGCATGGAAAATCTGACTTGGCAAAGAGTTAACATCATTGTGATAAAATAAATCATTATGACAAATGAGAAATCAAACTTCTAGGGGACCCATTCAAAAAATTGCTATTAGAGCATGTTTTAATAGGGTGGTAGTTGTGGCCACAACAAATGGCGAACTAGTTATCTCTGTTTCCAAATATCCTTCAGATCAATAGAACATCAGAATGTTAAAATAAACTTGAAATGCAAACTATATAGATGTACAAGCATGGGTTCCAGTTAAACATTACTACTTTAGAAGGGATAGAGACAAATAGCTTCTACTTATTGATATTATTTTGACAGGCATTCTCCAATGGCAGTATTATGGGGTTTATTGACCTTCCTTTACCCGTTTCCCACTTTCAAAATCCCCTTGGGGCTGTCACTGGTCTGTCCATACCTATTTAGGTGTGTACCTCAGCTCTTTATTGCTCATCAAGCTTGATGTAGACATGTTGATCTTGCACTTTATATGAGAATTTTAGTGCTATATTTTCATTGATTGAATGGGGCACAATCATGGATCATGCCATATTTTTAAACCGCTTAAGAAAGGTTGGGATTACTGTGTCAACCGGTACTCTGAGCCCACCAACAATCCTTACTCTAACTGGCTTCCCAAACAACCTGTCCTCCTAGATTGGCACAAGGACTAGACATTTCATTTCTTTTTAGATAAGTCCTTCCAATTTCAGGCACAAGGACTAGAGCACAATTAGATTTGCCACAGGGTATGAGATAGTGAGCTTAGCCCATGAAAGGAGGTTTACTTGTGAGTAACATGTATTGGACCATTCAGTGTGGTGGATGGGACCAATGGAGAATGACTATAAATCTTACAAGCGAGTATAGGCTAGGTCTGAGTGGGATTTATTTAAATGCAACGTTCCTCCATGCCAGTCCAGCTGTAGTTACACATTTTTTGTTTTATAAAGATGCCCTTACATGCTCCAGATATCCAAGTTATCAATAGATCTCACATAGTTCCCAACAGATGCCCATGAGGGGTTTCGGTTTGCATTCCACTGCTGATTCTCAAGTGCTCATGGGCTGATAGAAAGTTTGTTTAATTTGCAGGGAAATGATGGGTTCAGGAATAGCTGAATCATCAGCAAGTTAATGAGGAAGGGAAAGGCCAAGAGTGATGAATGAGGGAAAATATGAAAGGTAGAACGAGACTAGAGGGTCCCATCAGCTGGTTGAAAAGGAATGTAATTCAAAACAACAGGAAAATAGACTTTGCAGAAAACGAAAGGAAAGGACAGGAATACAACTACGCTAACAGCAAAATAAAATGAACTCTAACCTACTCAGGGGGTAACCACCATGTGGTGGCTACTAGAAGTATCTCTTGAGATGCTGGCCATTAACAGGGAGTTTTTCAGTTTCTCCCTGTATGGTTTTCAATCTGTAAATTCCATGACCAATTTTTTCCACAACTTGGAATGAGCTTAGCCATGAGTGTTGTAATTTTGTGTGCTTACCTGTTGGCTCACTCATGAGAGATGAAAAGTAAATAAATTTCTCAATGAAAGATATCACCTCGTCTTCACTTCTGTTTATAAGTTTGTCATGCTCCCTTTGTTAATGTCTACATTTTTGGGTGTTCTTTTGCAACACAGGAACTCCAGGATTTGATTATCACCTTCGAACACCTGCCAATTCGGGATGTTATCAGTTATGGATGATCTGAAAATCAATTCAACATAAAATTTATTCTTGTTTAATCTAAGATTAGGCAAAATTTTCGTAGCCATAGCAGCCATCAGATCGGCGTCGTGGTTATACTTTCGAGGAATGTATGTGACACTGAAAGAATCAAAATTGTCAATTAAACTCCATACCTCATGTTGGTACCTCACCAGGTGTGGCAGACTGCAGTGTATCTTTTTCTTTACCTGGTCCACCATTATCTGTGGGTCATCAAAAAATCTGAGATTTTTTACATTCCTTTCAATGGCTCTTCTCAGGCCCTTCAACAAGCCTTCATGTTCGCTGTGTTATTGGTGCACGTGCATTCCAACTGACTAGCCATCAGACGTTGGTTCCTTAGGGGGTCAATGAAAATGCTCCCAGCGCCTGCACTTTCAAGACAGTTAGAGTAATGTTACACTAAAAGAACTACTTCCTATGAAATTAATCCTATCATCTACTATAATACAAGGTAATTCATCAGTTGGATTATGGGGGTGTTTAATTCTTTCTTCCAACTGTGTGTTTGTCAAAGCCTCCTTGACTGTTTCTGCATGGCACTCCCTGAAACAAGTTTTCGTGGCATAAACATCGGAACTGTAATTCCCAAGGATAGAGTTATAGAACATTATAGGTTCATTGGGGCTGTTTGGTTCCGTTACCACATACTTCATGTATCTTCCCGGTCCACTCTCAACATATCACTTTTTCCCCTCTAAGGCAACAAAAGATGGGACCAATCAGTTGAGAAATATCCATTTAGATTTGATGACCAGTCCCTACTAAGCAGCATCCCATAAGCCTCAGGTATATCCACTACCACTATATCAATGACTTGAGTGTATTGAGGCTTGGCAACCATCTGAATCAACACATCTTTCAGCTCCCCAATAACTCTCACATTCGTTCTATCCAACTGCATAATTCGAGTTTCAGTTTTATCGGGTATTTCCTGAAGTCTCTTAGCAACAGCGTGAGGCATAACAGTGGATGAGGCGCCAGAGTCTACCAAGCAATTATGCACATTCATGTTGAAGATTTCGAATGTGATAAGGAAGGGTGGAGTCATAGATTTTGATTTCCTCCCTATCATGGCTGCACTGACATCTTGGGGCTTTCGATTCATTTTAGACAACGTGGCCTCCATAGCTGATGGTATTTGGGTTGCGCTAGTCATACTAATAGGTTTGGACATCGACTTCTTGGTTTGGATGCTTGAGGTGATGGGGGTTTTGCAGTTCCGCTCATTCATATCTTTTAGCAGCAAATCTCTTTACTGTGTTAATATCAACAAGTCAAAATATGTGATATTAGCCCTAGATTTCTTGAGATCATCCACAATATTGTAATCAAAGTTATAAACAGGATATGGCAGAGTAAACATACTTGTTTTTCCATTCTTAGATGGGAGTTTATTGTCTTGAGTAGCCATTGTTGCAGTGGGAGATGCATTTTCTTTCTCTGGGTGACTTGCAACATGGGCATTCTTGGATTGACTGCCAGGTCTACTATTCTCAACAGGAACTCTAGGAGCGGATGCTTTCACAGGGCGAACATATTGCTTTGTTTGGTCTGAGGGCTTTGTCATATATGGGAGCGACCCTTTACTTTGCGTGTGGATTTCATTAGCGTTGATTTCTGCAATGTTATCTCCTTCGTCGTCATTCTCGTCACTATGGAAATCCCACAACACATTAATCTAGGTTTCCTCATCCAAGGGTTCTTCTACTTGGTATTCCTCCTCGTCTCCTTGTTCTGGTTCGAGCTCCAGTACAGGTTCTTCTTTATTAAGGAGCGATCCAATAAGAGCCAACTCTTCTGTGTTCAAAGCCCCTTCATTAGGTGGAGCAGGCAATGCAAGCTGGCCATGACCACCTTCTATTTTTTTACGATAGAAAGGCTTGAAGGGATTTCTGTTGTTATAGTCCCCTCCATTACCACTAGTACTCTCTCCATGATTCCTTTTCATATCAATGACTGTGTTCGTTAGTTTTTTAATGATCTGATGCAACCCTTCCACATCCATGGTGTCCTTTTCTTTAGTTTCAGCCCCTTTGTTATCATTTCCATTATTCTTCTTGGATGTTTGAGAGGATATCTCTTCTCCAGTTGTAGGGTGGCATGCTGTAAGACTGAGCATTTCATTATCGAACTTTACTACTTCATCGATAGCACCTTGTAAGGTTTGCACATTACTCCTTTTAACCCACATCGCTATAAGGACAGGGAGAGCAGAGATATAGAATTCCATTAGCACCTCTTCAGTAGGTCTAGCGGTGGTTGGGATTCATTTGAACAAGGTGTTGAACTGGATGTTAAAATCCTTAACTTTCTCCTTGCTTTCCATTTTCAGATGGGATAATTCTAAAACTAAGGTTGAAAGTGCTTTGTCATCACCAAACTTGTCCAAAAAGGCCCACTGAAAAGCATCCCAAGAGGTAATTGACCCTATTCTCAAACTGAAATACCATGTGGAGGCTGCACCAGTCAAAGTAAAAGATAATAGGCGGCACACCACATCCTCATCAGCAACCCCCAACCCGCGCAAGGCTAGGAAGAAAGACCTAATATGGTTATCAACAGTGTCTCCCTGCTTAGGGTTGAAATTAGGTAACACTCTTTCTGTATTTTTGGGTAAGGGATGCTGCTACCCGGGTATTGCTACAACATCCTATGCAAGGTAGGGAGGGAGTGCTCCCAGAGGACATGGTGGTTGATTCCCACTTAGAGGAGGAAGTGGAGGTTGATTCCCACCCGTAGGAGGAGGTGGAGGCTGATTCCCACCTGGAGGGGGAACATTGGCCATACTATGGACAGGGAAGTTTTGGTTTGAGGATTCTCCATTAAGATTATCAAAATCAAGGGAGGAGTTACCTCTAGAAGGGGAATCCTTAGGAATTTCTTCCCAAGGGGTGTCGATACTTTGTAAGGATTCTAGCACAATATCTTCGAGAGAAGTGGCTACAGATGTATCTTCACTCAGGGTAAATATCCTTGGCTTTCTCTTAGTTTTCGGAGGTAAAGAGTGAAAGATGGGAAGCTGAGAGAGGGAACGAGTGCAAGTCCGAGTAAGTGTTTTGACTAGTTGTTCTTGAGTGACAGGATACTCCCACAGTCTTTCTCCCTTGGGTGACCCGGAAATAGGATTTAGAGGGGTCTTTGTTTCTTCAAAATGAGGCTCTTTCAAATGTGTAGTAGGATCTCTCCGACCTCTACGATCCATACATTAATCCTTTTGAATCCATTCGTGGCACTTATAGATGAAATCTTGAAAAGATGGAGAGGGCGGTTCAGGCCCTCCTTCTAGTGCCAATTTGTTAACATGGAAAATGTTTGCTATGCCAATAAGGGGAACTAACCCGATCGCAAGCCCCAATTAGACCTGCTTTCGTTTGTAATGACTAGCTCCAATGGGTTTTAAAGGACTCCGTGCACTATTTGAAGATGTCGAAAGATTGCTTCTGGGAGGAAGACTTCAATTAAATCAACAAAATGAAATAGCTAACCATTATGTATTAAATCCTATCTTTACTACTTCGGACTACACTAATCTAGTCCTAGCTATTCTAATCTATCCTGCAGAAGCATAATATAGAGGTTTAAACATCATATATATGTTCAGCAGGAGCGTGATAAAGAAGGTTAAACATCATGCATAGATTCAAGTACAACTGAATCAATCACTGAATTCACAGCTGGACAAGACTGTATTAAAGCTAAATTGCAATCTAATCACTCAAATAGGAATCCACATTCTTCTATGGAATTAAAATTGCAACTAATGTTTAATTTAGTTTCAAATCAGAGACCATTCACAAGTTAACCATGAAACTAAATCACATTCAATTTAATAGGACTAATAGTGAACTGCAAGTCATCAATATGCATAAATATAAAACACATTTACATTCATGCCAGTAACAACACTCTGATCCAAAACAAACAATGAGTTTGAAACTAATGGCTTCTTCTTCCCTAAAAAACAGTCCTCCTCATTCACAATAAAGCATCACTGTTCTTCTCGAAAATGAAAAGCCCTTTCTCCTCTTCGGAGGTAATAATTATACAAAAATCTCTGACTCTATATCTACCCTGCCTCTTCATCTTCCCACTGTTTTAGATCTGCAAATAAAATACAAAGAGAAGGACCACCGACGCGACCGCTGGCATGTAGAAAGCATAACAACCGGATTGATTCCTTCCCTGAGGAAGAGAACAGATGTTGGAAAAAGGGGGACTATATGTTGCCTTCTCATGATGAATACCGGGACATATCTGCCTACAAAATGTGCAGGCAATGTGTGGGAGTCCGACCCGGAATGCTTGCGGCCAGACCCTTAAATGCAATGCTTCTGCATACAATGGCCCTTCGAATCCCCTCCTGTGTCCTTTGCTTCTCACCTGTGGAGATAGCCATCATTAGCTTCATGATTATGAACAATATAACAGAAATATTCATATAAAGCACAAGCACTGCCTTCTACACTGAAAACCCAATCCCTTTGTTATTTCAGAAAATTTGGAAAACATAGGAAAACAAGGAAAACCCCGCCCTGATCACTCAAACCGAACCTCACATGTTATATATCGATGCTTATAAATATCGTTGGGTTCGGCATATCGCATATAACAATATGCATGAGCCTGGGGCTCCGCCGATATGCAATATGTGATATGGCCCCGAACCCGAAACATATATATATATATATATATATATATATATATATACACGTTAATACTGCTGGCGGGTCCGCAATACAGGCTTGCCTTTGAAAATCGAGATTTCAATATTTTTGAGAAACAAAGGAATATATGGGGAAAACCATGTCCAGCCATAACGTCGGACTTGAAATGTTATACGCTCAAGTTCATAGAAATCGGCGGATCCGCCACATCGCCGCGCACACTGTGTATAAGGCCCATGCTTCGCCGATACGCAATATGCGATGCGGCCCCGGACCCGACAATGTATATAATGCAGTTAATAATGTCATCGGGTCCGGGGGCCAGTGGCGCGCCATATATATATGCATAAACCTTGGACTTAGGCTGATTGCGATGTGCGACGGGGCTTTCGGACTCGAAAATATATATATATATATATATATATATATATATATATATATATATATATATATATATATATATCATATTTGATAGGTTGGCAGGTCCGCTATATCGTTGTGCGTAATATGTATAAGGCCCGGGGCTCCGCCGATATGCGATATGTGATTGGGGCCAGACCCGACAATATATACAATGTGGTTCATAGGGCTGTGTTGTGGCCACCAACAACCCCCCTCTTTGTTTGGTATTAGCAATAACACCAAGCAAATGGGGACCCTTAATAAAAAATCCAAAAAACATTTTATGAAAATTTTTGTATTCAACTCCTTAAAGCTGTATCGCATCGCGAGAAGAGAATGAAACGTTTTCCTATGAGCATAATAAACTGCGAAGAAGCGACGCAAAAGTCATCGCATCGCATACATTATGAAGCGCTCTTAAAAGAAAAATCTTAAGAAATCTTCGACGGCCGATATGCGACATCGCATATCGCAACATTGCGTAAGCAGCACACAATGATTGAATGACTAAGCGCGATCTGCGATCTGCGATGAATGCGATTTGGGATAAATGCGATCATGATTTCTGCGATGACACATCTTGGCGACGCGATCCGCGATGCTGCGATGCGAGTCGCAGAAATCACCCATCGCAAATTTTCCTCGGTGCAGTATTCAAGGAAAGTTGTCCGTAAACCAAAATTGGGCGCGCGCGTAGGACAGTTTTGTGTTTTTTGAAGAGTCAGTTCGTTATGGGTGTCATGATTTTATGCATTCATAAGAGCTTAAAGCTTTCATGTCAATCTTTATTATCATTACTCTTTTCCTTTGCGTAAACTGTAAGACAGGAAATAACATGAAGCAATGTGCAGGAAACATCTAAGGAAAAGGGGAAAGTGTCAATGCTCGGAGAACAGAGAAGAGATGCCTTCATAAACGGATGCCGCATGCAACGGGACCACAGATTCCAAAGTATCACTCAAGAGATGCTGATGTCAATAGGCCATCCAACGCTCAGAGTCAAAAGCGCACAAAAGCAGCATGTTTACAAAAGATCCTGAAGCTTATGCTTGGTAAAGCAAAAAGAAAAAAGGCGCTAAAGAAGGAAAACGCACCAGAAAAGCCCGGAACAAAGAACGGAGGTAGTTTTCGATGCAGAAAATTGTTCAGAGAGCAAAGTCCCTAACTTATTCAGTCATTCGCAAGGCCGGAAACTGAAATAGCAAAAGCAGAATCAGTTTAAGAGAAATTTGGGTTATTACCAACTATACACGCAGTGAATACACCCAACCAGAGGAAGATTCTCGAAAATATCTTCTAGTTTACCAGAAAGTGGTCCCAGAGCTTGTTATTTCTATTTTCATAGCTCAAACGAAAGCAGAAGGCGACCAACCGACTCTTCCCAGGCGAATGTTTCATGCTTGCAGCACTAAGGAGCAAATACAGAAATGGTTAGGAATTAGATTCAATTTTTAGAAATAGTTTTGCTTTAGCAGAAGGGCGGTCATTTAAAACCGTATCCTAAATTTATGTAATTAAGATAATTAGTTAGCAGTATTTAAACCCTTCTCAAGCATTAGGAGAAGGGTCCAGAAATTTGTCAAAAAAATTGTCCTCAGAACATGCACTTTTGCACCCTCGGAGGGGGTTTTGATGAATGGATGGATCAAGGTTTATTAATGTTTGCACTTGATATCTGCTACTGATGTTGCACTTCTATAATCTTAGTAGATGTTAGAGCAAGGAGAGATAAATCATTGTTGCTTGAAGCTTATGAGTGGAACCAGTCATAAATGGTACTTTTATCTCTTGACCGTTTCTGTTTATATTCTTAAAGTGATATACAGTTTTTAGTTGTTTATATGTTATTGCATGAATGTGTGAGTTACCATTTGGCACTTTTGTACGGTGGAGTCATTCGTTTATGTTTGATATATGAATAACTTATTATGTGATATGCTGTTCACAATTGTTTTGCCTAACTTTTTATGCAAAGTGGTTTATCTTAATTGATTTCTATTCTTATGATAGCTGAATGATCTTTATTACCAGTTATTGTTTGAAATCTCTTTAGATCGCATAATAGAAGAAATACATCCCGGGTTAGCGTAGATTAGATCTGTTGTTTCTCATTAGATTACAATAGCATAGAGTTAATTTAAAATTTTGAATTAAATTAGCTTTAAGTACTCTTAGATCAGCATCATCCAACTCTGCACACACACACACCCTTAGATTGGGAAATTGGTCCCATTATCCCCAGTCGGACCCGCTATACCAAAGCTACCAACCAAGGTCCGGACCGGGTGGGTATCCCCCTTTGTTGTCGACCCGATTTTTGGGGCTTCAACATATTTGGCGCTAGAAGGAGGGCCCGAACTATGAATGGCACCTAAATCAAAATCTAAATACCATTCTGAGAGTAAATCGCCCTCATCAACTCCCCCGACTTCCCCAGTACGTTTAAATCCAGAGTCAGAAGTCGCTCGAGTATTAACCGCTGCTACATACCCTAATATTTCAGACCAATCTACCATTGAACCCCCTGAAGTTCAAACTCTGATTCGCAAACTCCAGGGATTTTCTATTTTTACACAGAGGTCTGATAAATCTCAAAGCAGCGTGACTTCGCAGTACAATCCTACTCATCCCCTGACCAGATTAAAGAGTGAAAAATTTGGCATCCAGCCAACTGAATTCCCTCTCCCCACCAGGAAAAGAGCAAGGAAAACACCACAAGAGTCTGACAGTGGGACTCTTTCATCTACATCGTCCATTTCAACTCCCTCACCGCGAAGTCAACCACCCACTTCTTCATTCCAAACCACTCATCCATCTTCCACAACCCCTCTTCTTCAATCATCTAAGATCATAATATCTTCATCTTCCAAGCCTCAGGGATCATCCTCTTCACTTTCATGTACTAGCAGCTCAACGATGGCCCAATCTCCATGGAACAATCCTGGGGCAGTTTTAATGCCTCCACCCCTGAGCCAAATACTGGCCCATCCTGAGAAATGGCTACCCAAATTCAATCCAGAAGCAGGCATGCTAGCTGAAGAGCACATTAACAATTTCATGCTTTCTGTCAATCTCAATGGAGTTACTAACGAGGATGTTGTTGTCCGGCTTTTTCTCTATACAATGCAAGGAACAGCCGGGTCATGGTACTTTTCATTACCTTCCGGGTCTATCACAAGTTGGGACATTTTTCAAAGTCAATTCCTTACCAAGTTTGGTGATGACAGATCAAAGACAACGTTAATCATTGACCTATCCAATCTTAAAGTCAAGGCTAGAGAACCCATCAAAGATTTCAATTTACGGTTCAATAAAATCCTCAACAAAATTCCCACTACTTCCCAACCTAGTGAAGAAGTACGATGTGAATGGTATATTACGGCCTTACCATCAAACTTAGTAATCTTCGTGGATAGGGCAAATAAAACAACCTTAGTTGAAAACCTGACAAAGGCGATAGCAGTAGAGAAACACGTAGTAGCCCTGGAAAAGAGATCTGCGATAGAGGAACGCAAATCTAAAAAAATCACCTTCAAGGAAGACTCCAGAAGAAACAAACGAAAGACCCTTTCGATTTGGAAGGATTGCAAAAATTATTAAAGACCAGGTCCAATGAGATGATTGACATAAAAAAACAAGTAGCAGAAGCTTCTTCAAAAAAGCCCTACAGAGCTTTTAAAAGAGGCCCTTCAATGGATGTGAAACCACCCAACACTATCTCAAATGTCGAATATGAAGAAGAGGAAGAAGAAGAGAGTACCACTGAAGGGCAGACCGATGACGAAGAAGTTGTGGAACTACAAGGAATGTGGGATTTCATCCTCCCACAAGAAGAAGATCAAGAAGCATTTCCGGTTAGCGCACGAAGCAAAAATCAACTTGATCCTCCCCAAACTACCCCTAAGCAGAAGGGCGCAAGCCCTGCAGCAAAAGATAAAGTCGCAACAAAGAAAACGACCGCTAAAGCGACTCAATCTAGCCCAGTCCAACCAGATCAAACACCTCCATCAAGAACAATGATAGTGTCGGATGAAATGGAATACAATATTATTGATGACATGAAAAAGACTAGGGCTAATATCACTCTTTATGAATTAAGCAAATTGAAACATCAACAGAAGATAATGATGAAAGAATTACATGCCGTGCCTACTACATCTTTGCCTACAGTTGTAGCTTCCCACAACATGGGAAGACCTCCAACCAACACGATCAATAAGATTGATCCAAATGACATCGCCTTGATTGGAGGAAGATCAAGGTCTCACACTCCCCCTTTTCTTCTCACTTATGAAATTTTCAATAAAAATGTGCACAATTGTTTGGTAGATTCTGGTGCTTCAACGAATATTTTACCCAAATCAATATGTGCCAAGTTGAATGTTCAACCACAAAAATCCGCAGTGCGCATAGTTCAGCTTGATCGATCTCAAGTCGAAGTGATTGGTGAACTTAATCAAGTGACCATAAGATTGTCGTCTAACCCGAAGGTATGTCAGGTTATTGACATTCTAGTAGCTGATATCCCAGAATTCTATGGCTTGATTCTTAGCAGGGATTGGTCTGAAAAACTCCATGGATACTTCTCGACCGACTGGTCGGACATGTGGTTACCCTACAATGGTAAACCGAATCAAATAATGGTTGAACGAGAGTTACACCAGAAGTACATAGTAACGGAATTGGAGGGAGAAAATGAAGCAATAGCATATAACAACAGTATCATAGGCAATTACTCGGTAGATTCTTTCCTCGGCAATTTCAATTCTCATACATCACCTTACTTAGAAAATTCAATTTTGTCCCAAGTTGAAATTTTTTTCCAAACTGATAATTCAAAGTGTGTTAATTTTGTAGATAAACCTGTAAATACATCTTTGTTTTGGAAATTATATTTTGATGGCTCTAAATCTAACGAAGGAGCAGGAGCAGGATGCGTTCTGATTAGTCCAGAAGGAAATAAGACCATGCTTACGTGCAGACTTGAATTCGATTGCACAAACAATACAGCAGAATATGAGGCCTTGGTGCAAGGCCTATACAAAGCAATCGGGTTGAACGTCAAGTATCTTCAAGTCTTTGGAGACTCTGAGATTGTCGTCAAACAGGTACGTAACACCATACATTGCTTATCAGGTCATTTGAAACACTATCAATCTTTAGTACAAGATCTGACTGAGCATTTCATAGCATTCAATATTTCGTCAATCCCAAGACTCCAAAACGCGAGCGCAGACCTTTTAGCTAATGTAGCCTCTAGACTTATTCCCTCCGAAGATTTTAGTCCAGATAGATTCTCAATAGAATTAATCTTTAGACCGTCCATCCCTGACAACATTGCAAACTGGAGAGTATTCAATGACGATCTTGATATTGTTAATTTCCTCACTTTTGAAGGATCCTACTCCAATTAGATAATTGACGAAGACCATCACGATCGACAAATACAACAAGATAGCACTGATAATGCTATACCTAAATCGGTGGTTAAGTTGGAAGACTTATACGATTTGAAAAGTCGGTTTAAAAGGTCTACCAATTCTAAGCTCTACAGTTCAACTCTGAACTACGAATTAGTAAACCTAGGAACCGATGATAAAACACAAAACGTTAATCTAGGCCACGGCCTAGCCCCTGAAGAAAAACTAGTGTATATTCGTCTTTTGAGAGAATACAAAAATGTTTTTGCCTGGAATTACGATGAGCTGAAAACATACGACACTTCTATCATTCAACATACTATTCCTATGATCGACAACGAAAAACCTGTCCAAGAGAAACTCAGAAAAATCTACCCCAATTTAGAAAATCAGATAAAAACTGAGATAAATAAGTTATTAAAAGCCTGAATAATTCTCCCCGTTAGACATTCCAAATGGGTCTCCAATATGGTACCCGTTAGAAAGAAAAACGGAGATATTAGAATCTGCATCGATTTTCGGAATCTCAACAAAGCCTGTCAAAAAGACAATTTTCCCCTCCCGCCTATGGAACAGATATTACAGGCAGTAGCAGGCTCAGAACTAATGTCTTTTTTGGATGGATTTTCAGGATACAATCAAGTGCTGGTACATCCCGATGATCAGTTAAAAACCACATTCTGAACTAAATGGGGCACATACACATATCGGAAGATGCCATTTGGTTTGATCAATGCCGGCGCTACATTTCAGAGAGCCATGGACATCGCATTCAAGGGTTTAGTCAATAAATCTATAGTAATTTATTTGGATGATATAACAGTGTACTCCTAGAAGCGAAGCGACCATCTCAAAGACTTGAAACAAATATTTCAATGATGTTTAAGGTATGGGATTTCACTTAACCCAAAGAAATCTTTTTTCGCATTAAGTGAAGGAAAACTTCTAGGATTCATAGTGTCAAAATCTGGTATTCACATTGAGCCTGACAGAATCAAAGAAATTTTTGAAATATCCCTACCTCATAATAAAAAATCCATGCAATCTGTTAGTGTCAGTCTTTCCAGCCTTCCTACAGTGATCAAATGTGCTCTTACAAAGTGATTTTGAAGTGTCAAGGTCAAATTTTGTCATTTCAGTGAGTCTTCAAGCAAAATTTGGTCACTAGGCATTAGGTCTAGGGTTTGCTCTCACTGTTTTCAAAGTTGTCCAAATGGTGGTCCATGTCATTATTCAGCTGAGTCTATCATCATTCATAGGGTTTTCATTATCATCTCAGTGTCTAATGAGTCATTTCACACCTTGTCCATGCTTCAGTTGCCACCCAGGCAAGGTCATTTCCCTCTCCTAGGGTTTTGAAGGCAATTTCTCTTGGATGGTCAAATCACCGGCAAAAATTGTTTCCAGATGTTCATACACATTCCCCTACCCTTCACCTACCTTATCAAACACTTCCCAACACTCAGATCCCCCAAATTCCTCATTTTTGTACAAACCCTAGTTTCTAGCTACAACCTGGCAATTTTCTAGGTTGGGCCTGTGTTTTGCTCTTTTCGACCCCTTCCCCTCACTCAATCTCTGATATTCCACTTTCCCCTGCTTCCTAACATCCCTCCCCACTCCCAAAAATTTCCCCAAGAATTTAGAAGCCCTCTATCCCCTTCATTTCGCTCCATTTCGACAAAATCCCTTGTTTCACACATCGGGACAAGTTTCACTCAAAAGCTGTTTCTGAGCAATCAAAGATGAATTTTGCAAAACTGAGAGAGGTTTTTGTCCAAAACATGCCAAGGAAGAAAAACCTCTTTCACTTTTTACACAGGTGTCGTGGTTTGAGAGAAATGTCAAAAATACCGGCGAGAACGAAGGTGCTCCAAGGACGGTTGGCCAAAGCACAAAAACGAAGGAAAACGCCCGATCCACTCCAAATTTTGGTCAAAGCCTCTTTGACTGAGCATGGTACTTTATTGGGGACTCCCAGCCCAAATTTCAAGAAATTTGGAGAAAATTTTGTCATTTGTGAATTTTTTGTGCAAATTACAGGTTTTGCCCACGGTTTGGTCTCACCCCGGGTGAGACCATTTTGGAAGACTGCTCGGAATTTTGAAAACTTGGCATTTTTGGAAAGGGCATGCAAAGAGAAAAATTACCAATGCTTGGGAGAAGCCTGATTTTGAGATTTGAGCCTCCAAAAGCTCAAAATACATCAAAAAAATGACTTTCTGCCCACTTTTTGTGTTTCAGAAAGTGACCTTGGGAGAAATGGTTTTTGAGGGGTCAAATCAACACCAAATTCAGAAATTCCACTTGGGATGGAAAGTAGACAGGCCAAGCTTTCCAATGAGCCATCTTGCACCTGATTTGGACCAGTGGAACCCACTCAAAAACAGCTGTGAAGGGGCGCGACCAGAACTTCCAGGGGCGCGACCAGAACTTCCAGATTTGCCAGAATTCACATTTTTGGTCAAAAAACACTGTTTTGACTATGGTTGACTATTTTTACTTGTAGATGATGGATAAATGTAATATTTTCATGGCACTTTGGTAGATTTTATCTTTCTTTACCCTTCTAGAAGCTTCCATGATGTAAAAAGTGAAAAATTAATGCATGGATGAGTTAGCTAAGTAATAGAGGCAAGTTGTTGGGCTGCCTATTTTCTAGTTCTTAGTTTAGAATTAGTTCAAACTGCTCCTAGGAAGCTGAGCTCGACCCCTAGAGGTGGGGAAAGGAGTTAGATGGTCTAGATGGTCTATATTATGCTCTCTCTTTCTCATTTTCATGGTTGGACTCTTGTGTAAGGAAGCTTTATTGTATATTGTGCATCTATTTCTGCAATTGAAGGCAAGGAAAGCCAGGGTTTTACAGACATCTTTGAGGATTCTTGTGGATCTGATTGTTGATGGTGTGTTCTCTACATGTTCTTGTAAGTTTGTTTATGTGTTTCACATCTCTCTTATGCTTCTAAATTGGACAGATGAAGTGGTAAAGTTTGAACTCATGTTTTGACATGCTCAGCTTTTTAGTTTGTTCAATTTTAATGTTTTCTACTGTCTAGAGAGGATTCGAATTGTGTGTTTGCCCTCTTTAGCTTCTCCTCTATCATCTCTGATCATCCATCTCAGATTAAGGCATCAGCACTCATTCCTACCTTGCCCTTAGATCCCCCTGTGAAAACTGTGCTCAATCCCCGCACCTTGAATTGCACTTCCACCAATTGCCACCAAAAACCCCAAAAATCATTAAATCAACCCCCTTATCAATTTACTAGCCTAAAATCTTTATTATTAATTGGTCAGCCTAATCATATTGAAAGATCTATCGAATCTGACCCGAGAGAGCCTTCTCATACCTCGTAGGGCTAGCTACGAGGTGAAATGGTTTGATGTAGCCTTGAGAGTTTGTCTATCTCAGCCTAGGTGAATTCCAAGCGCTAACATATTGGCGACCATACTGGGGAGAACAAATTCCTTTGTGTGTTGATGTGTTTGTTTCATAAGTCTTTGACGGAGCCTGAAGTTACGCCAGAAGCCTTCGAAAACGCTCTTGTTTTACATCAGCGTTAGTAGATAAACGCTGCTTCAGTCAATCTCCGTGAGCTTGTGAATATAGCACTTCATTTGCATTTTACCCCAGTACATATATCAAGTTTAGATCTAATTGTTGATAGTGGACAACGATCAGACACTTGAAAGGCTGAAATCATTCACTGGCGACTCCTTTCACTGAAGAATCCAACAACCTATGCTTCATGGTGACTTCACTGCAGGAAGATCAGTAGCTGTGAGATTTTCAAGATGGACCTAATCGCAAGAAGATATGCTCCCTTGAGCCGAGATCACATCCCTGGTTTTCCAAATAAGATTCCAAAGATAGATTGGTCAAGGAATTTGCCTATATTTAATGATGATGGTAAGAAGGATGCTGCTCTACATCTAGTCAGATTTCACATGCATATTCGCAAATTCAAGATCGATTTTCCTGAAGATTGCTTGATGAAGATATTCTTGGCCACTTTGGAAGGTGAAGCCCAATCATGGTATGAAAGTTTGCCGCCTGCTTGTATTTATTGTTTAAAAGATTTTCATGCTATGTTCATTGAAAGATATAAGGACTCTTATCCATCATTGAATTTAGTTCAAGACTGTTGCAAGCATGCTTATAGTTTTATTGAAAACCTTGAGAAGTTTTATGAAGATGATAATTTCATGGATGAAGAGATCATGGAGGCTTTGTATGAGAATCCATTTCAGCAGCACATAGAAATCTTAGAGGATACTTGTCAAGATCAGCAGGTTGAAGATGGCCATATGGCTGTAATTGATGAAAGAGAAGAGCTTGTTTCAGATCTGCCCACAGAAGACAGCAGCATGCAAGTAAGTCCAGTGTTGATTGCAGAATGTGATAATGTTAGGACAATTACTTCAGAACAACATTTAGATTATGATGACCAGGAATATCTTGTGCCGAAGCCCATCAAAGAAAGCTCTACTGTTGAGATCATAGACAGAGTTTTGGATTCAGATGTTCATGAACAGCAAGGTGAGATCTTTGTGCAAGTAAGTGATGAATCTCCTTTCAATAACTCAGTAATAAATGATAGTTTGAATGCCTTGTCATATGAAGATAATTATTGTTTAAGCAGAAGAAAACAAAAGGCATTGTCTCCTTTGTCTGAAGAGGAGATAGATCAGCTTTTGAAAGGTCATGCTACAACCCAAGCTACAGCAGATTTGCAATGCACACATAGTCAGGAAAGTGTTGGGGAAACTCCTTCCTCTGTTGAAGAAGATGATTGTCTTGTAGATCAGCAAATAGATAATGTTTTCTTTCACAAAGATGATAATCTGGCTGTCATATCATTTGAAGATGACCTACCATACTGTCAAACTACCGCAGATCATAGCATTCAGGATTCCATTTCAGATTCTTCCTCATATGTTTCATGTGCTGAAATGTTTTTCCAAGAAGAGATCTGCTCATCCGTTTGTTCAGAGATTTTTGAAGCCCATGAGCATACTTTTACTGAAGCACATGATGAAGACAGATCAGAATTTGAAGCAAAGGAAACCTTGTTCTTTCAGCAGGAGGTGGCAATGGCAAATCTTCATGTTTTTCAAGATCCAATGGCAGATTTGTTACAGTCAACAGTGAAAGTGATTATTGATGTGTTCAGTGATGAAGGAGATCATGGTCAGCTATGTTTTTGGATGCCCAGTTACCAGTATCTATTGTTGATCATGAGATATGATTGGGAGAATCAGTCAAGAAGGCATCTGCTTGATTGGTTGCATTGGCATTTTGATATAGTTTGATGTATATTGTCTTGTAAGTAACACAGGTGGTTGTCATCATGATTTCACATCTTGATGGACTGCTGCCCTTCAAAAAGCTTTGTAAGTTCTTGTTTTAGTTAAGTCAGTCATGAGTCATTTGTGTTTGGTCTATTGAGTGAGTTTTTTCAAGTTATTTCAGTTTTCCATCGAGTCGGTTTGAGTCAAGCTTTGGTTAAGTTTCAGTCAGTTTTTAGTCAAGTTTTCATTTAATAAATGTGTCAAATTTTTGTGTCAAAGGTGTAAATAATGACTCCATTGCCCAATGATTGTAAGGCACTGGTCTGCTCTCCCAGAGGTCTAAGGTTCTTGGCATCTCCAAGGAGCTACCATCCCCATTGGAGCCAATGTTAGTGTCAGTCTTTCCAGCCTTCCTACAGTGATCAAATGTGCTCTTACAAAGTGATTTTGAAGTGTCAAGGTCAAATTTTGTCATTTCAGTGAGTCTTCAAGCAAAATTTGGTCACTAGGCATTAGGTCTAGGGTTTGCTCTCACTGTTTTCAAAGTTGTCCAAATGGTGGTCCATGTCATTATTCAGCTGAGTCTATCATCATTCATAGGGTTTTCATTATCATCTCAGTGTCTAATGAGTCATTTCACACCTTGTCCATGCTTCAGTTGCCACCCAGGCAAGGTCATTTCCCTCTCCTAGGGTTTTGAAGGCAATTTCTCTTGGATGGTCAAATCACCGGCAAAAATTGTTTCCAGATGTTCATACACCTTCCCCTACCCTTCACCTACCTTATCAAACACTTCCCAACACTCAGATCCCCCAAATTCCTCATTTTTGTACAAACCCTAGTTTCTAGCTACAACTTGGCAATTTTCTAGGTTGGGCCTGTGTTTTGCTCTTTTCGACCCCTTCCCCTCACTCAATCTCTGATATTCCACTTTCCCCTGCTTCCTAACATCCCTCCCCACTCCCAAAAATTTCCCCAAGAATTTAGAAGCCCTCTATCCCCTTCATTTCGCTCCATTTCGACAAAATCCCTTGTTTCACACATCGGGACAAGTTTCACTCAAAAGCTGTTTCTGAGCAATCAAAGATGAATTTTGCAAAACTGAGAGAGGTTTTTGTCCACAACATGCCAAGGAAGAAAAACCTCTTTCACTTTTTACACAGGTGTCATGGTTTGAGAGAAATGTCAAAAATACCGGCGAGAACGAAGGTGCTCCAAGGACGGTTGGCCAAAGCACAAAAACGAAGGAAAACGCCTGATCCACTCCAAATTTTGGTCAAAGCCTCTTTGACTGAGCATGGTACTTTATTGGGGACTCCCAGCCCAAATTTCAAGAAATTTGGAGAAAATTTTGTCATTTGTGAATTTTTTGTGCAAATTACAGGTTTTGCCCACGGTTTGGTCTCACCCCGGGTGAGACCATTTTGGAGGACTGCTCGGAATTTTGAAAACTTGGCATTTTTGGAAAGGGCATGCAAAGAGAAAAATTACCAATGCTTGGGAGAAGCCTGATTTTGAGATTTGAGCCTCCAAAAGCTCAAAATACATCAAAAAAATGACTTTCTGCCCACTTTTTGAGTTGCAGAAAGTGACCTTGGGAGAAATGGTTTTTGAGGGGTCAAATCAACACCAAATTCAGAAATTCCACTTGGGATGGAAAGTAGACAGGCCAAGCTTTCCAATGAGCCATCTTTCACTGATTTGGACCAGTGGAACCCACTCAAAAACAGCTGTGAAGGGGCGCGACCAGAACTTCCAGGGGCGCGACCAGAACTTCCAGATTTGCCAGAATTCACATTTTTGGTCAAAAAACACTGTTTTGACTATGGTTGACTATTTTTACTTGTAGATGATGGATAAATGTAATATTTTCATGGCACTTTGGTAGATTTTATCTTTCTTTACCCTTCTAGAAGCTTCCATGATGTAAAAAGTGAAAAATTAATGCATGGATGAGTTAGCTAAGTAATAGAGGCAAGTTGTTGGGCTGCCTATTTTCTAGTTCTTAGTTTAGAATTAGTTCAAACTGCTCCTAGGAAGCTGAGCTCGACCCCTAGAGGTGGGGAAAGGAGTTAGATGGTCTAGATGGTCTATATTATGCTCTCTCTTTCTCATTTTCATGGTTGGACTCTTGTGTAAGGAAGCTTTATTGTATATTGTGCATCTATTTCTGCAATTGAAGGCAAGGAAAGCCAGGGTTTTACAGACATTTTTGAGGATTCTTGTGGATCTGATTGTTGATGGTGTGTTCTCTACATGTTCTTGTAAGTTTGTTTATGTGTTTCACATCTCTCTTATGCTTCTAAATTGGACAGATGAAGTGGTAAAGTTTGAACTCATGTTTTGACATGCTCAGCTTTTTAGTTTGTTCAATTTTAATGTTTTCTACTGTCTAGAGAGGATTCGAATTGTGTGTTTGCCCTCTTTAGCTTCTCCTCTATCATCTCTGATCATCCATCTCAGATTAAGGCATCAGCACTCATTCCTACCTTGCCCCTTAGATCCCCCTGTGAAAACTGTGCTCAATCCCCGCACCTTGAATTGCACTTCCACCAATTGCCACCAAAAACCCCAAAAATCATTAAATCAACCCCCTTATCAATTTACTAGCCTAAAATCTTTATTATTAATTGGTCAGCCTAATCATATTGAAAGATCTATCGAATCTGACCCGAGAGAGCCTTCTCATACCTCGTAGGGCTAGCTACGAGGTGAAATGGTTTGATGTAGCCTTGAGAGTTTGTCTATCTCAGCCTAGGTGAATTCCAAGCGCTAACACAATCTTTCCTTGGTCAAATCAATTTTGTGAAGAGATTTGTCCCAGATTTTTCACGAATTGTTTCTCCTTTGCAAACCATGATTAAAAAGAATTCAAATTTTAAATGGGGTCAAGATGAGCATGAAGCATTCAACCTGATCAAACAAGCTATCATTAACGCTCCATCTTTAGCAACCCCGAATTTTTCAGAATCTTTTATCTTATACACATTCGCCTCAGAGAAATCATATGCCGCGATTCTAACTCAAGCAAATCAAGAGAAAGCGGAAGCTCCAATAGCATTTTTTAGCTCGAATTTACAAGGTGCTGAACTCAACTATTCAGACGTGGAGAAACAGGCATATGCTGTTTTCAAAGCGGTCAAATATTTCAGACCTTTCTTACTTAACCCATACTAAGGTCATAGTACCGTTTCCAACGGTAAGAAATCTTCTAATATAGAAGGATGTGGGTGAAAAAAGAGCAAATTGGATCACTGCTTTACAAGAATACGACCTTGAGATCAAACCAGCAAGCATTGTAAGAGGTCAAGGCTTCTGCAAAATGTTGGCTGGAGCATCGCAAATTCCTGAAAATTCATCTGAAGAGGTACAAATGTATGAGGTAAGCCTAAACGATGCAGAATCATTATATGTTGACACCATTTATTATCTTAAGAACGGGTATGCTCCATCACACCTGGATCACACCAAGAAAAGAGCTCTGAGATTGAAAGCTAAACAATATCAGCTCATAAATGATGTTCTGTTTAAAAAGAATTATGATTCTGTTCTTCTTAGGTGTCTTGAGAAAACTGAAGCCGAAAAGGTTTTGCAGGAACTCCACTGTTGGAAATAATACTGAGAGGGGGGGTGAATCAGTATTATCAAGTTCTTTTAATAAATCTTCCTTATTTATACTTCGAATTATTTTTGCATGTCAGTACCATAAAAATAATGAGCATGAACAAGAAAAACAGATAGTCACACCAAAGAACACCAGATATAAGGTGGAAACCCAATGTGGGTGAAAACCACCTGCTGAAATATGTCTCTATCTTCTTTCAAATTAGAAACTCCTTTTACAATGGTTTTGTATTGGTGCAGTCCTTTACCAGTACGCAGGTTGCAACCTGCAGAGAGCTACAACTCTCTCTCGTTTTCCAGTCTCTCCTGGAAGGGAGCTACAACCCCCCTACTTCTTTTCTTTCAAGGACCACTTTTCATAAATTTTCAAACTGGATCCATGAACATCAAATGATCATGAAGTACAAGTAAATCACCCAGTCAACTGCAGTAACTAGATCAATAGTAACAGTAAACTAAACCCAGAACACCTTATCAACAGAGAAAAGTCAGTCAAATAAATTCCTTAATACAGATACGCAGTTTTTCTTTCTCTGGCCTGCGTGGCTACGCACTTCACCTTCTGCTCCCCTGCGTATACCCGCAGAGAGCCTTCTGCTGCACCGCCTACCCACGCACTGTTCCTTCAATCACGCCGCGTACTGCTACTATATCCACGCACCCACAGATGCTATCGCGCCGCGTACTGCTACTGTAGCCACACACCCACAGATGCTATCGCGCTGCGTACCTACGCACCTGCGGCTTCTGAAGGGCCGCGTACTTTCACTGTGCCTACGCACCTGAACCTCTGTCGCGCTGCGTACCCACGCACTGAGCCTTCTTCTGTTCTGCGTACCCACGCACTGCTCCTTCTTCTGCTCTACGTACCCACGCACTTGCACTGTTAATCACCTGCGTACCTCTGGTTAGGGCCGAATTGGCAGTCCACCAGTGTGCCACAGATAGTCAGATGCCCAGATCTGATCATGCACCTGCGAGATCACACTTCATAGATTCACTTTCAACTTCACTCTTATATAGATCAAGCTTTTAAACTGATAACCCAATATTTCAGATCTTAAGATATTCAATTTGCAAAAAGGTGTCTTAGCCAAGTGATCTCCTTCCCTATTTATAGTCAAGCCCTTATTCACACCATGGGGCAAAACCATCAATAACCAATACAAGGGATCCAAACCGGGGCTAAATTGGATCCTATACCACGGGCCAAAACCATAGAATCAAGAATGACGGGTTAAATACCACGGGCCAAACATAAGAAACCCCACGTGAGCGTGCTTCTCTGCCTTGAAGTGAGTGAACTGGGGGTACGCACCTCATGAACGGGTCACCTGCGGGTATGAACGCACTTCCTGGCCGGCATACCTGCGGGTACGCACCTTTTGAACCATTCACCTGCGTACCTCTTAATTTCCAACATTTTGAGAGCCTGATCAGAGCATTGCCACTTGAGGGTGTTGCCATGAAGTACAACATCTGAATCATAGAGCCATACCAGAATCATAATGCCAACATCCACGATGGACCAGCAGGCGGACACTATGCTGGAGATGCTACTGCACATAAAATCTTACGTGCAGGATATTATTGGCCCACGTTGTTCAAAGACTCACACAGTTACGTGAGGAAATGTCAAGTCTGCCAAACTACTGCAGGGAGACAAAAGAAACCGTCCATGCCACTACAGCCGGTAAACATCGAGCAACCATTCAGTGAGTGGGGCTTGGACATAATAGGTGAGATTGTTCCTCACTCTTTTAAGCAGCATAGATACATCCTCACGGCAACAGATTATTTTACTAAATGGGTAGAAGCAGTTCCTCTCAAGACAACTAATTCTGAAAACATCATTGAATTCATAGATCAATTTATAATCACTAGGTTTGGATTGCCAACGGCTTTAATGTTTGATAATGCCTCGTACTTTTCTGGGAATGCAATGACTGAGTTTGCACTTAAAAGAGGGTTCAAACTGAAATATTCGTCCAACTACTATCCGCAAGGTAATGGATTAGCTGAGTCAACAAATAAAAACCTAATCAGGATTATTAAAAGAACAGTTGACCAGAACCAGAAGAATTGGCACAAAACTTTGGTAAATGCTTTATGGGCAGATAGAATAACGAAGAAAGCTTCAATCGACACTTCTCCCTTTAATTTAGTTTATGGGAAGGAAGTGATTCTCCCAACTCACTTAGTGATCCCCTCCTTGTCTTTAGTACAATACATCGATGAAGTATCTACTTCCTCCTTACAATTAAGACAAATGGAAATAATTAAACTAGAAGAACGACGAGAACAAGCTAAGAAAACCCATGCTCATCACCAAGCGCTAATAAAATCCTCTTTTGATTCAAGCATAATGACCAGAATTTTTTTTCAGATGGGAGATCTAGTTTTGAAATGGGATAAGGCTCATGAAGAAAATGGCAAACATACAAAATTTCAGAAGATGTGGCTTGGTCCTTTTCAGATTGTAGAAGTCATAGGCCCATCAACGTTTGTGTTGCAGGATTTAGCAGGTAGAAGGGATTCTTTGCCTGTTAATGGACAGATCCTTAAAATATATTTTCCATAGAAGATTATTCTTCTATTTTGTAGGATAGTTTTAGTTTTTTTTCTTTTCTTTCTTGTAAATAAAACCAGTTATAGATGGTTACTACAGGGGTTCACGAAAAAGACACCAATTCTCTATCAGATTTTAATTTTTTTTCGCTTGTACAAATAGTAAAATTTTTCGAAAAATCTGATCTTTATTATTGATAGATAGAGTTAACTTTAGCCTAGATATGATACTAGTTTCAACTTCAAAAAATTTGATGAAAGCAACCTTTGGAAAAAAAATGTTTTATATCAGCACAATGAAAGGTATCAATAACAAAATAAATATTCTCTGTAAAACTGCTGTTTTCAAACTCTATTATTGTCGTCCAGAGCTTTCTTAAGGAAAAACATTGATTTCCTCCCTGCTAAAGGAAATCGCAGCATTCATAGGAACAATCCGAGAAAACACTATATCTCAAAGAATAAGAGGTCTCATCATGAGTTGGCTTATCATGATCACAGATATTATAACTTGTTGACTTTGCCAATACTGTCCACCAAAACAGGGCAACGACTCAAGATTGTTGCAATCAAAAGACAAGGGGTCTCATCACGAGCCAGCTTGTTCAGCAAAAGTGTAAATCAAGTGAATGAATGTGTCATAATTTGGCCACCAAACCAAGACATTGTTCTTTAGAGAATAAAAAAGGAAAAAGTGTCAAAAATGGGTTTTTCTCTGAAAAGTTGTAAATAGCCTTAAGCAGGATAAAGGATCATTGCTGGGTAACAGGTAACCCTGTCGAGGCTATGGATGCTTGCTGGCAGCAGAGGCTCTACCTACGACAAATGAGCATATTTTAAAAGCCAGCAGACAGAGAAGACCTTATTTTATCTTTAAAAGACCAAGTAACGGCTGATGTAAGTACAAGGACAAAGCCTGAGGAAGCAAACAATTGGAATAGAAAAAGGTTGAAACAAAATATCATTGATAGGATAAGGCATAACGTACTCTATCTGTCCATAACAAAATTTAGACTTATGAAAATTTTTCTGCTTTGGAAGTTAAAATTCAATAGAAAAACAGAGATAACTGGTTCTTCCCAGTGAATCGCCATTGTTGTGGCCACCAAAACCCCCCTCTTTGTTTGGTATTATCAATAACACCAAGCAAATGGGGACCCTTAATAAAAAATCCAAAAAACATTTTATGAAAATTTTTGTATTCAACTCCTTAAAGCTGTATCGCATCGCGAGAAGAGAATGAAACGTTTTCCTATGAGCATAATAAACTGCGAAGAAGCGACGCGAAAGTCATCGCATCGCATACATTATGAAGCGCTCTTAAAAGAAAAATCTTAAGAAATCTCCGACGGCCGATATGCGACATCGCATATCGCAACATCGCGTAAGCAGCACACAATGATTGAATGACTAAGTGCGATCTGCGATGAATGCGATTTGCGATAAATGCGATCATGAATTTCTGCGATGACACATCTTGGCGACGCGATCCGCGATGCTGTGATGCGAGTCACAGAAATCACCCATCGCAAATTTTCCTCGGCGCAGTATTCAAGGAAAGCTGTCCGTAAACCAAAATTGGGCGCGCGCCTTAAGAGAAATTAATGAATGTACGCCAAAGTATTCAAGAAGGATAGTTTTGTGTTTTTCGAAGAGTCAGTTCGTTATGGGTGTCATGATTTTATGCATTCATAAGAGCTTAAAGCTTTCATGTCAATCTTTATTATCATTACTCTTTTCCTTTGCGTAAACTGTAAGACAGGAAATAACATGAAGCAATGTGCAGGAAACATCTAAGGAAAAGGGGAAAGCGTCAATGCTCGGAGAACAGAGAAGAGATGCCTTCATAAACGGATGCCGCATGCAACGGGACCACAGATTCCAGAGTATCACTCAACAGATGCTGATGTCAATAGGCCATCCAACGCTTGGAGTCAAAAGTGCACAAAAGCAGCATGTTTACAAAAGATCTTGAAGCTTATGCCTGGTAAAGCAAAAAGAAAAAAGGTGCTAAAGAAGGAAAATGCACCAGAAAAGCCTAGAACAAAGAACGAAGGCAGTTTTTGATGCAAAAAATTGTTCAGAGAGCAAAGTCCCTAACTTATTCAGTCATTCGCAAGGCCGGAAACCGAAATAGCAAAAGCAGAATCAGTTTGAGAGAAATTTGGGTTATTACCAACTATACACGTAGTGAATACACCCAGCCAGAGGAAGATTCTCGAAAATATCTTCTAGTTTACCAGAAAGTGGTGCCAACACTTGTTATTTCTATTTTCATAGCTCAAACGAAAGCAGAAGGCGACCAGCCGACTCTTCCCAGGCGAATGTTGCATGCTTGCAGCACTAAGGAGCAAATACAGAAATGGTTAGGAATTAGATTCAATTTTTAGAAATAGTTTTGCTTTAGCAGAAGGGCGGTCATTTAAAACCGTATCCTAAATTTATGTAATTAAGATAATTAGTTAGTAGTATTTAAACCCTTCTCAGGCATTAGGAGAAGGGTCCAGAAATTTGTCAAAAAACTTGTCCTCAGAACATGCACTTTTGCACCCTCGGAGGGGGTTTTGATGAATGGATGGATCAAGGTTTATTAATGTTTGCATTTGATATCTGCTATTGATGTTGCACCTCTGTACTCTTAGTAGATGTTAGAGCAAGGAGAGATAAATCATTGTTGCTTGAAGCTTATGAGTGGAACCAGTCATAAATGGTACTTTTATCTCTTGACCGTTTTTGTTTATATTCTTAAAGTGATATACAGTTTTTAGTTGTTTATATGTTATTGCATGAATGTGTGAGTTACCATTTGGCACTTTTGTACGGTGGAGTCATTCGTTTATGTTTGATATATGAATAACTTATTATGCGATATGATGTTCACAACTGTTTTGCTTAACTTTTTATGCAAAGTGGTTTATCTTAATTGATTTCTATTCTTATGATAGCTGAATGATCTTGATTACCAGTTATTGTTTGAAATCTCTTTAGATCGCATAATAGAAGAAATACACCCCGGGTTAGCGTAGATTAGATCTGTTGTTTCTCATTAGATTACAATAGCATAGAGTTAGTTTAAAAGTATGAATTAAATTAGCTTTAAGTACTCTTAGATCAACATCATCCAACTCTGCACACACACACACCCTTAGATTGGGAAACTGGTCCCATTATCCCCAGTCGGACCTGCTATACCAAACGGATAAGGAGCTGCCATGTGCACTGTTTATACACATGGCTTTGGGGCTTGGTCGATAGCGAATTGTGATGGGCTCCGGACCCGAAACATATATGTTTGAGTTAATAAAACCTGTCGGGTCCAGAAGCCGTGAATGCCTTGTGTTATTTGCAATGGGCCCAAAAGGGTTTATGCCTATTTTGTGAAGTATTTCAGTTATGAGGAATTATGATAGAAAAAGGACGCTTTGGAAGATTTCATGAGTTAAGTGCACCGACGATTATGATAAGGGTGGGGGTGATTGTTTGTACGGGCATAAACGTATCATGCATGTTTGTGAAGATTAAAAGGTCCTGATGGAGGGAGTGAACAAAGGGCTAGGCTGTGTCAGGAATGAACCATTGCAGCGGAGGTTTATTCAATGGCTTAGCCATCAGGCATGGAAAATCTGACTCAACAAAGAGTTAACATCCTTGTGATAAAACAGATCATTCTGACAAATGAGAAATCAAACTTCTAGGGGACCCATTCAAAAACTTGCTATCAGATCATGTTTTAATAGGGTGGTAGTTGTGGCAACAACAGGGCCTTTAACATTGTGGTGACCTTCTATTTCCAGAATGTTAATCCTCTGCAGATCCTCATCTTCTTCTTCAACGGTAACGTTATAACATTCCAGCACGTGACTTAGCTGAGTAGCCCACTCAGGCTGAATCAGGTCCAAAGGATCCTGTGGTATTCGAGAGATAGCTGCTTTCACTTCTTATAGCGCCTCATCAATGCAGTCAAACCCGTCTTCAAAAATAAATGTCATTACAAAGCCCTTGTGCAAAACATCCCATTCACCGGTACCATGGTGGAGCACAGTTTCTACATACCAATTCATCAGGACAACATCCAGGGTATGACAGAACAAGTGCACCCACTCAGGTTGGGGCTTTTCTCCATAAGCCTAGGTCCATTTGGCCAAATGCATGAGTGGATCATCCTGCCCATCATACTTGTCTGTTATTTGCATCTTAGGCTTCCCAAATCGAGTTCTCATCATCCTCCTACATTCATGCCAATCATCAAAGCTTCTTTTATGCATACCCCACCATCTTGCGGGCATAGCGCAGTGCCCAGTCCAACGCCTCGAAGCGTTTTTTTTTTTTTTTTTCTGGCACCTCCCTTTCAAATGTATCCAAAAATATATCTACCTCATTTAGGCCATCATAAGTAGGTAGATTTCTTACCTCTGAAGACACACATCGCAACGATCAGGTCATCATATTATCGTTCAGCATAGTCACTTTGTGTAACCGATTCTGCCAGCGTTCTAACTCTTCATCAGAGTCCGAAGTGCAGGAACTGCGTGATCCCATGTAATTCGTCCATCCGCGGTGGGATTGACCCAATATTGATCCCGCACTGTTATCTTATAAATACAGTCCAGATCGTCATCACTCTCATAATCGCGGACTGGTCCATATAGCGTGATCCTTCAGTCAGGTCTAGGGGTACTATTACGTGTAGTGGTTTCTTCTCAAATAACATATTTTTCTTCTTTAGGTTGATTACCCCGTTCATATCAGTAGCCCAATCAATTCCCAGGAGTACATGATAGGGATTGTTGTCATCCACTATCTCTATTACTTCCAAATCAGCCAGCACGCTCGCACCTTCAATATCCACAGTCACCCCCTGCAGCCACCCCATGGGGATGACCTTTTGCTAATTCGCCATCCTTAGCTAGATCGGAGACCATTGTAGTGTAGGTCTCCCCATTCATTCCCAAGTCTACTTTGGCAGGACATTCGCGTCCGACCCTAGGTCGAAAATAACCTGATTCATCTCATAGTCTCCAATTTGCACGATGAGTCTCATCTCCCATCCCGTCCTTGTTTTATGCTTGCCAATATTTCGTACTATGCGCGACTCACCTGGCATAGTTCCAGTGCATCTATTGATGAGCTCTTGTAACCATTTCACAACCTTACTATCGCGCAATAACTTCATACGAGTCTCCAGGAAAGTTGTGAGCAGAGAGGGGTCCATCTCTTGTTTAGGCTTATCCTTGCTTCTTAAGGTGGAGGCCTCAGCAAAGCTCTTCTTAGCTTCCATGAAGGTTTCACGTACGCACTCCATATCGAACTCAGCCTCCTTCATCGGAGCTTTGCGGACCCATGTACTGTCTTCTGGCTGCTTCCCCTTGTCATCTCCCATCGCGATTCCACTTTTGAACACTATATTTACGTTTGGATCCTCTTCGCGTGGCTCAAACCTCATCATTTGCAGGTTCTGAGTCGGCGGAGCTGGTAGGCGCCCCTTTGTCATGTATCCTAGCTATCAATGTAGGACAGTCTTCTGTTTCATGATCAAACATCGTGCAATACTTGCATGACAGACGTGTTGGGTTAGTGCAATTGTGGGCATAATGTACTGGTCTTTTGTAATTGTAGCAAATCAACTGTCCTTGACCTCTGCTAGGTCATCCTCCTCCTCAGTCGCGTTCGCGCCCCTGAAATCCTTTCTGCGCCATCCCTGTGCTCTGGTCAGGGGGCCACATTTCGGTCTGAACCCTATAGGTGGTAGTTTTGTCCATCATCAATTCATAACTCCTGCAATTACACTCATCATGCCCTACCGACCTACAAAAATTGCAGAACAGTTGTTGCGGTGTCTGTACATACTTCTGCACCAAATGACAGTTATCCTTGGCATGTTTTCGTGCTACCTAACATATAGTGCACCAAAGTGAAGGCCTCACATTTAGTCCTGCTTGAGCTTTCAGCCTTAAAGGCATCGGTCCTCCTCCTATAATGTAGTTCGCAAAGACCGGGCAATGGTCCTTGTCATGTCCCTGATTCTTGCATTTTAGGCACCATACCTCTTCACGCACGTCGGGTCGAACCATCCTGTCCTACTTCAGACTTTGCATCTCAAGGCATAGATTCTTCAACTGCGCATGGATTTGTTGAACCCCGAGGTTTTGGTATTGCATCGGTGTTTCATGCAGTCTCATCGCAATCTCCAAGGCCTTTTGTTATCTTCTATTGCGAAAACACGATCCTTAAGTGTGGTAGTAGCGAAGCCACAAACCATTCGCGATGCTGTGCATCTGTCAAATTCATGTTGGCTTCGTGGATTGTACACTTCAACCTCTAATCTAGTTCCCAAGGCATCTCGCCAGGTTGCATCATGATCTCCTTGAATTCCACAATCAACTGCGCCTCAGATTTAGGCCTACTGAACTCTCTATTAAGTGTTGTCTGGATGTTTTCCACTCCAACATTCGGGTTACCGTTAGAGTACTTGATATACCAGGTTAGTGCACGATCTTGCAGAGAACTAACCAGTGTCGCCTTCTTTATATGATCATCTGTAACCCCTTGAGCTTCCCATACAACTTTCACAATGAACCATAATTAATACGGGTCCTCATTTCCCAAGCCTTTGAACAAAGGTAGCTTTACTGAGTTAGCCATACTAAACTGCGGTGGAGGTGGAGGTGGTATGGGTGAAGTTGGAGGTGATCTTAGTGAAGTTGGAGTGTTGTGTGTGGAGGTGGTATTTGTAGGAATCCTTGTCTTATTAACTGAATAGCACTTCGCGGAGAAACCTTCGTTATCCCTTCCTCATCACCTCGCAGAGGTGAAATAAAGGGACTATACTCTGGACCATTTTTTCCTTCGTTCCTGTAATTTTTTCCACTTCACGTAGCTCCGAACATCAAGGTAGCTGCATAACCCATTTTTTGCACAATAGCATTTTAATCGAGGTATTCAAATATTTCACGTACTTACCATGCAGTCCTTTGAAAAAGCACTGCTCCGCCTCGCTGTAGCTGATTGAGGTGTTGACCGCGAATTCAGTCACAAATCCTCCTATGACGCGATCGAGCCAATGATCGACAGCGCAGGCGATCTTGTCCTCAGATGCTTCCAATTTCTGTATTAGCTCCGGGGTCCAAACAATAGGACCGTCAAGTTTCCACCTTCCTTGGCTATCTGCTAGCTTCGCGATCCACTCGTATAGCTCAATTGGGAAGGAGCAGAAAAAGATCTCATGGATCTCTGTATACAGGTATCTGTCCAACCACTGTTCCTTTGTCAGTCATGGGTTTCTGTTCTCCTGTGCCGCGAATTCGTGGATCTTCCTATCCAACCAGTCTCCGATCTCCTTCTTAGTGTGATTCCAGTGATACAACATCACACATATCTTATGCAGATTCTGGTCCCGATAACATAACCATTTGTTGGCTTGAGGGGGCCTAGCCCAGGTTCAACGTTAATTAGCCAAACAAATCCCTACACTACTGGCCCTTTCGGCATCAACCCGCGGAGCACGGATCGAAGTCTCACACGAAGCAGTATGGGGGGATGTTGGAACCAAGTTTCCACACTCTGAGATGGTTCTGATGTCGTTTGATTCCCTCTATCCCTTCCTTCGCGCAGGTGGCTTCACTCTAGGGCTTTTAAGATGAGCCCTCTATTCCGTCCTTTAATACCTCCACGAAATGATACGATAGTCCTTCGTGCAACCCTAACCTACTGCTTAGGTACTTTCGCGCTGCTATGGCAGCGTGCCGTGTAGATTTCCCCAATTATTCTAAGTGACTTGCTTATCTTATCAAACAATTACAGTTAACACCGTGTAAACAGATATTCATAAATGCATTTAGTTATTTAATGTAATTGCATTCATTCGAGCATCACATAAGATAATAAAGGAAATTTATACATAGTATATCAAGATGCATCAACAAAACAAAGACATAGAAATTGCAGAATATCTCTCTTTATTAATATCTTCCAAGTGTTTACAACTTCTGTCCACCCTGCGCACACAGCTGTAGGGGTCCGTGCACTCAGCTTCAGACTTCTACACTAGGCCACTACGCACTCAGCTACAGAGCCTCTACCTACACTACAAGCCAAGGCTTACAACTTTTTCTTTAGAGCTACGACTCTCTTACATAATTCATCATTGTCTCTCTCAAACTACTTAGAGCTTAGATCTTTTTATACAATCCCATGGTCCGCGGATCATGGGTAGATCTCTTACAACCGACTTTACTTTACAAAACTAAGGGCGGACTACACTTTATGACACATGACACCTTCGAGCTCCGTAACCACAAAATGCAGAGTATTTACAAATTTATTACAAAATTTGACTTAAACATTCCCTTGGGGGATTCCGCTCCCAACACAATTCATCCTCATAATCATAATACAAGTCATTTATATCACTAGATGCAAATGCATACACTTAGGATAAGTCATGAAAGTTCCATATTCATACTAAATCACAGCTATCAATACTTCAACCATTGTGTTAGGAACAAGGAGGGAAATACAAAACCATTTTTTGGAATATTTACATAAATCATTGAAGGTCATTATGCCCACATAGCATTGATATTAGGGAAAATCAACAATTGTAAAATCAAATCAATAGACATTAGTTCAAAACCAATTTTTCTATTGTAGAGAGATATATAGTCCAAAACATATCTCAATATGAAGTCAGAGTTCTAAGTCATTATCAAGCATCATGTCAAAGCTCCAAACATAGCTCATCTATATCAATCAACCAAATCATGCCAAACTCTTGTAGCACAAATCTCAAACATAATGACATATCTATATGTATTTCTTGGTCACCTACAAACACAAGTTCAGTCTTCATGTTCATATTATGGCAAACATCACTATACTCTACAACCAATATGTAATACATACATCGTCCAGGTGAACATTTGATTTCATGCACAATACTTCATTGTGATCAACGATTTAATCCAACAACGTCATAAATCAGTTTATAGTGGTAGAATATGTCAGAGGCAATTAGATTAAGAGTTCAGATAACTTTAGAACACTTCAAATGATGGTCAACTATAGTAAAATCCCTTGGACGATCCCTTTAGGTTAGCATGGGAGCATCTTTAGCATCCTGGATGCTCTCTAAGCCACTGTGTGAGGGCATATGTGTCTGACCCAAATGATCCTAGGAAGACTGTATGCTTGCATCTGGGGTCAAACTTACCTAGAACTATTCCAAACCCCCATACTCTCTCTTCCAGTTAACGTGCTTGCGTCTGGTACTACTCGGACGTTCCCTTGACCTCTCTGTGCAAGCGTCGAGGGATGAATATTGTCTTTTCTACCTCAAAAACCCTAATTTTTGTATGGGATTCATATCTGTGACTTGCTGCAATTCAGATGCACATAAATCATACTTCAACAGTACAAAATGTAAATAGTAATATCAGTAAGAATATTGAGAGGATATTCTTCCTCTAACTAGGAATCTACTTCATTCATCTTCATTCAGGTTAGCAACTTGTATCTACTAGAGTCATGAAATAACAGATATGTTAGATCATAACCATATATCTATCTTGGAAATCAACACCATGTCATGAATCTTTCATCAAGGGCTAGACTAGAATATTAGGGCAATATACAGATGTGACATCATATGAGCACAATGACGCTTTCTATCAAGACAATCCGTCAAGTTAGGTCATTTAATTTAACCATATGCCATCAAGCCACGACAACAGGTAGTAAGATATCTAGAATATCAATCTCATAGTTATACCTCTAACATTAAGGTTTCCATGCTTATCATGATCAATAGGATCAAGTTAGGTCATACAATAAAACTTTTATCGAAACAACAAGAGTGTCAATCTCTCTTTCCATTATCATGCTTATCACAAGCATTATAATTAGTTTCATGTATAAGAGTTAATGAGTTAACCTTCTATGGGAAATCCATCATACAAGTATCACGAGTATCATCTACTAGAGTTAAGGTGCGAGCCTTCTATATAGGATCAAGACATCCAACAGATAGATGTTAGCCAAAAATCAAGTATATCAATGTATCAACATTAGATAACCTCATCTAATTCAAGGAGATCAAAATGTTCAACACCAGGTGCATCATTTCATCATGGGAAACATAGATCCAAGTCACTTTCATATGCATGTATGAGCCATTAAAGAAATATACACTCTCATCATACCTTAGGGCTTACCTAGCCATCAATGTTACAACTGAAATACAACATACCATGCATACCTTATGGTATTCAAATACTTGTGCAACTTTTCATTATACATGGACAGAATGAAGCACTTTTTCATCCTTTCATATAGTGCCTCTTAACCTTTTCCAAATCTAGCCATCTTTCCTACATTTCAGATGATCCTTAAGAAGGATCCACTCTTCACACCTCAACTAGAAGGTTAGAAATACCCATATACTGAAATACATATGCATGAAGTATAAACAATAAACATAATAATCACATCCATAAGTCTAAACAAAAGTAAGAGGCATCATAAGTCAAGAAATACTTATCTTCAATGAAAGGTGATCCTCTCCCTCTTGAAATAGCCATCACCATCCATATTCCACATACCAATGTTACCTTTAATCAACCAACCATGCCTACTAGGGATTATATCACCTAGGGCTTAATCAAATATTTCACAAGTGTTTGAGCCTCCTCACATTGACCATGCTTTTCCATAAACCAGGGTTTTCTTTCCAACCCTAACCTCATAGAATCCGTCAAACCATAATAGTAAAGTTTCCTAGGGTTTTCTTCAAACCCTAGATTTATTTTAGGTCTCCACCATCATCTTTTTGCTTCCATCAAAGGTGTCATCATCAGGGTGATCTCCATGGATTGTCTTCAACACAACTCTAATACCATCTTAATTTTTCATAGGGCTACATTGTTCTTTACATTGATAATTGCATTTCTTTATTAACACATTAAGTTCACCCCATATCATCATTACATTATTAAGATCTACAACATTATTCATCAGCATATGCAATTATGTAGAAATAACAACATCATCATCATCAATGCACGGGAACATAAAGGAACAATAGAAGAAAATCATGCACACATAGAGACACCGGGATTGGTCGGAGATCATGGAAAAATCCACTATGGGGAAAACCCTTGGAAATTCTTCTTCTTAGATTGTCATAAAATGACTCATCAAAAGAGAGTACAATGATCCATATCTTTATCTATGCAACAAAACAAGTAGAACATCCATAACATGACCTTAAACATACTTATACTCAAAGATCCTGATTTTGAGGAATGTAATGCACTGTCACTGGCTGTAGTAGACTGTTGGTTAATATTGTCACTATGTTGAACATTGCCGAACACTACTGCATATTGATAACTCATCTTTTGATCTCGGACACATGCATAGATACTGTGTGCGAGTGTCTAAGGCAGATTTGGATGCTCTCTAGAAAAATGGATGAGTGTGTCTAGGATAGATCTGGATGCTCCTAGGAGAATTGTATGTGGGAATTCGGAGTCCAACTACACTGCAACAACCCAAACCTCCTAGATTGTCTCTTAGGCACACCGTATGAGTGTTTAAGATAGATCTAGATGCTCTCTGGAGAGCTAGATGTGAGCGTCTGTGAACCAAATAGAACTGCAAAAGCCCTAGTGTTGTGGGGAAAAATGCCTATGCATGACGATCCTATCCACCTAAGGTGTGACAGTGCCTTAGCAACAAACAGAGACAACTATTCTAGTATTCTTCCTTTATGAATTAAGAATGAAGAGAGAGATAGATGGACTAACCGGTGTCTTCCGTTTGTCCCTCGATCCAGCTTCTCTTCTCTTGGAGAGTTCCCAACTACTTGCTTTCTCGCTCGCCCAGCTTCAAGAGGTTTCTGCAAGATTACAAGAAAATAACACTACACAAGACATGGATTCATATTCATAACTAGTTCAGGATTAGAAATAAACCAAATACACTAATGCAATCATACATCAAGAATACACCAGCATATAGGAGAAACCAAGATAGCTTTATTGATGAATAACAAGGTTCAGGAAGAGTTACAACCCAGAGGGCTCCAATCCAACATCTCCTTCCCAGCAAATGGAATTCCTATCTTCACCCCTTTCAAAGCATTAATCACCCAATAGTTCCAGTCTCAAATCAACAACAATTCTTTGCAATAACAAAATTCCACCCTCTAGATCTCATGGAGGAGAGATCCATATATAGATGTTTGGAGAGAGGATGAGTCAGCTTGAGATCTGACTAGTGTCCTCTCCCTCTGTCAGTTCTTGAGTCCACTTGGAGGTTCTTGCTTCCACTTGGAGATTTGGAACCTCTTACTCATCACCAGTCGAATTCCCTGAGGCAAGTGTCATTTTGGAAGCTTCCTGGGTTTTGACACCTTGAGAAATGAGCCTGCCACTTATCCATTCTCGTTCAGCGCAGGTAGCTAGTGTTCCAGTTGACATTCAACGTAGGTAGCCAGTTGGCTTTGACATTCAGCGCAAACAGCTAGTGTAGCCACTGAAATGATGCTGAATTGACTTGTTTTTGAGCAGTTTCTGGTGGAGAACTTCTGTGAATTGCTGTGGTTTGTTAGCCTTGTTCCTCTAGGGGTAGGAACAACATGTTTAGGGACTTTGGATCCCTTAGATTATGGACATTTCATGCTCAATGCTGTAAGGCACAAAAATGTCTATAACATTTGCCCCCTAAAGTATGAGGCTGTTTATCGGGTGAAATGCTTTATCAGGGGGATCCGAAGTTCATCCAATGCTGGGAGGAGACATGTAGTAAGATACAATACAATACATTATTTTTCATACTGCTTTCATGATCTAGCTGAGGTGGGCATTCCCATGCTCAGCTTTATAAATTCATTTTTCTGTACATAGAACAGACAATCGTCTGATGGTAGACTGATAATTTTGATGAAATTATCATCCTTTGAGTAGGATGATTATCTGCTGCAATGATGTACATGTCAATGTCTTTATCTTTCCTGAATATATATCACAGCCCGGATGGATGAAACTAGATCCGGGGTCTTCAAACTCGTTCGATCTTCACTCTAAGTACAAGTCGATCCATGTGAGAAATGTTCTGAAGTCGAACATGGAAAGACATCACTTGATTACCGGTCAATGATGTAAACCGTTAACAAGCGTGAGAGGAATCACCGATAATGATAATGACCCTCAAGGTACTGCAGTACAATTCACGTGATGTGAATAAAGGACTTGGCGTCGAACATCACGCAAAATCTTTCGGTCGAAGGTCATTGATGTATACCTGTCGCGGAAGTGAGAAACTTGCCATTGAGGCATGCAAGCTTCAAAGTACTGAAGGGGTTGTTCCTAGATCAACTTCTTGGATAATGAGCTGATGTCGACAAGAAGCGATCCGTCAAAGGAGGGCCTTAATGAATCCCACATCAGTGACACGGAACAGAGCTAATGATTTTAATGGAGGTGAAAACGATCTGTGACATATGATTCAGGGTGGCGGTCATGAAAGGATGAGGGATAATGTATGGCAGTGGATGGGACATGGTTGACTTTTCTGAACGACTTCTCTTGAACATATGGTGACACTGATACGATGGATCGGTAGCATTACCCCAAATATGGATGGTATGGCGAGACCATGGATGTGACCAGTGAATGAAACAACCCAACCCGATTGTGGTACGGAGGAAAAGTGTCATGTTCAAGAGCGACTTGCTACCATCAAAGTTTTCTTTAGTTTCTCCCAATTTTTCCCCAGTCATTGCTGACCAGTACCTCTTTATTTTTGTCAAGCTTGAGGAGGATAACATATGCTTGTTCTATAACCTGCCCTTCGGGCAAGCCCATCGCTACGTTTTAACGAGCCTAGCGATAGTGAAACTCGTTCTCGTCTAAAGACAAGTTTGTCGCTATTTAATGATTTTAACGAGTCTAACGACAAGGATAACTCGGTCCTTTTCATTTTTAGAGAGTCTGAAAAGGTACATAAAGTTAACTCCAAAATTCCTTTTTCGTCATCTAATCCCTTAAGTCCGAAAAAGTATAAAACAATACAGAAGGGATGAGTTTTCGATAGTTTTAACGAGCCGAACAAAACAAGCGCTCGATCTTTTTGTGCAATAATCCCTCAGGTCCAAAAAGATTAAAATCTAGAGGAGGGATAGCACTTCCGGTCGCTTTAACGAGCTGGAAGGCCAAAAATCGGCAATCTTTTCATATTTTACGAGTCAGTTGAAAAGAGCTTAAAGAAGACTCGTCTTTTGAGGAACGAGTGATAAACAGGGTTAGCAGCTGATTCCAGGTACAGGTTGGAATTTTCCAATCACGGCAGTGTCACAAGGATGGCTAGGTGAAATCACTCTTTGCAGCTGTTCCTCAAAATGGGTAAACAATCATATGGAGGTGAACGATCGGCCAATGGAAAAGTGGAGGTGATGGTGCAAACACGACCAAGGCTTTAATGGCTGATGATATTACATTCACTGTGGTTATTTACCGGGTAGTTCATTTTTTAATGAGCTTAAACGCGGGTGGAAACATTTGCTCAATCTTATGTTTATTTTTTAACGAGCATGAAATTTGTGCTAAAACTGCTCGAAATTATATGGTCAAATTTTGATTTTTACCATGACTAGCTTTGCCCTTTTCAAAGATAGTACTGTATCCTCAATTTCTGCATCAAACTAGTTAGAAATGAATAACATTTGCATGAAAATGAGATTAGAACCCTAATATTTCGCTTTGAACTACGTAAAAAAGCAATTAAAAGGTGTTTTTACCTCTCATTTTACCATTTCATTTGAACTTGGTTTGTTGGAGATTTGGAGGTGCCTCTTCCCCCTTGATTTTCACCAGCTGATTCCGGGAGATTCTGCGGACGATTTTCGGCGTCGTCTGGACCAGGTAGGAGCTAAACTCTAGCTCTTTCTTTTCATGGTTTCCTTTTTCCATTATGTATTTTTTTTCCTGTTCCCATGAGCCCCTGGGGTTTTGCTAGCGCGCTCTGCCATCAGCGCAGGCAGTCCATTCGAAACCTGCGTTGAATGTCAAGTTGCATGAAGGCAGTTTGACCTTCAACACAGATGGGACACTAGCCAGTTGCGTTGATCATAGAAAAACAGTTCTATTGCACAGTCTTTGATGAAATTTTGCCAGTTTCTCATCAAATCCAGGATCTTACTCTTTCTCTTGTTTGCTTTGCAGGGAGTTTTGAGCAAAATGACCCTCACATGGCGAGAACGAGAACATGAAGAAGAGGATATGATTGCCCTCCATGACCCTGTCACGGTGAACGCGCTGCGGAACTGTGGCCTGCTGAAGTTCTTCCGTATCTCTAGCATGAGAGCACAGATTTCTTTACTGCAGTATATGCTTGATGCTTGGGATCCTATCAACCAAGTATTTCAGATCAGGAGCAAATCCATCCCTTTGACCGTGGTAGACATTTACTTCTTGACTGGTTTGTCGAGGCGGGGTGCCCCCATTTCTTTGTCCGGTTCGGCCCGAGGGAATGACTCCGTGAGAGATTATGTCCGCCAGTATTGCAGGGAGGGGTCCCAGCCGAGTAGAGACGGCAAGGTTGTTATCCGTGAGATTACTGACAGGTCTCTCAGGTCTATTCTGTATACTATTGGTAGGATGGCCGATAACGCATCTCTTCATGTTGCCAACAGGTCTTATGTGCAGCACGCCTTGGAGTGTCTCCAACCGAAAGTATTCAACTGGTGTGATGCAGTACTTCTTCAGATGAAAAGTCAGTTGAACAAGGTAAAGGACGGGAAGCTGAAGAACTTTGGATATGGTTCTATTCTGACTGCCTTTGCCTTGGAGAAAATACCACTGATGCAGCCTCAGTATATCGCACTCGACTTGCCTTCTCCCACCGAGCCACGCATGCAGAGATGGGTTGATCACATGTCTAGGCATGCTGGTCAATCTCAGATTTATTTCACTGATACCTTCTTCAGGTGGTTCGAGCGTCAGGAGATGGTCTATTCCGAGTATCCATATGTTGGTATGGATTTCCGAGGTGATCCGGACTTGGTATTGCCGGACGGCGAACAGTGGGGCGCTGTTGGTAAAATCTTTGACCATATTACTGTTTACTGTTCTTATTTATAATGTCCTTGTGCTTTATTCTATCAAGACTTTAATCAAACTCATGTGTGCATGTAGATGTTGGTCCTGTTCATCCAGCAGTTCGCCCGAGAGCGCCAGTTGCTGCCCCAGCAGGGGAGACTGCTGGGAGGGTTATTCTCCGCGACCTTGATGTGGCCGAGACTCTTACAGCTGTGCAGGAGCAGGTTGAGAGCCTTACTCTCGGCATTCCCGATGTGAGGATTGACGAGTTACCTTTACAGTTGCAGCGGCATACTACTGGTGTGCCTAGACGATGGACTCGTCTCTTACGCATGATTGCACAGGCCGTGACGTGCTATCATGAGCATCACTAGGCTAGGGTGCCCCCTAGCATTTTTGAGTTTTTGGGTCATGCGGCCGATTTTGTCTTGGTTACAGAACATTATGTATGAACGATAAACAGCTTATATATATATTTTGATTTTCGAGTTTTATTTTGGTTGAGTTATATGATCCATATGTACAACATTGATGATGCGTCTCTTTTTATAAATGTCGCAAATGTCTATCTAACACATAGTTTGCTAATGAGTCGGTTAATGTGTTTAGGTTTCTGGAAATATGCTGGTATTGAATTGAATCAAATTGTCTTTCCAAAATCTTAACCCTTAGGAACATGCGATAAATAGCTGGATTGCGAACGGAATATATACCATTGAGTTGTAGTATTACGAGTTGTGAGTCTAGCCTGACAATTAGTCGGTGTATACCATGGGTGATGGCATCAGAGAGTAGTTCTATCAACGCGCTATACTCAGCGATATTATTCGTTGATTGCCCAATACACACACCTCTGAAACTTACTAACTCGCCGCTTGGATCAAAAATGGCCCAGGCTGCGGAGGACAGGTTCCGCGAACTACGACTCGCTCCGTCGGCATATCCAACACATGTCTCCAGAAGGTTTGACATCTGCAATAAATGTAAAAAGGTGGATCACTCGACCAAAACAAATACTTTAGCGAAAACAAAATACAACAAAAGCATACAGGTTACTATTTAAGCATAGTAACGCTTGAGGTACAACCCATTACGGGGTTGCACCAGTGGAATTCCGTCATAATCCATTAACTCGTAGGCTCCTTTTGCTAACACCCGTTTAACAATATAGGGGCCCATCCATAAAGAATTAAATTTACCTGCTCCCAATTTATCGGATTCTTGGTCGTAAAGCAAGACCAAGTCACCTTCTGAGAAGACACGGGGTTTGACATTTTTGTCGAACTGTGCCTTGACTCGTTTCTTATGGGCTTCGTTAGCCAAAGCGGCATCACGATGGGTTTCATCCAATTGGATTAATTCCAAGAAACGAGCCTCTTCTTCCGAAGTTCCGGGGAGGATATCAATTGCGAGTTTAAGAGACGAGATTTCACACTGGATTGGCAAGACTGCTTCCAGGCCATACACCAGTTGGAAAGGTGTGAACCCGGTCGCGTTCTTTACCGATGTTCGGTAAGCCCACAAGGCTGAGTACAGGATTAGATGCCACCTTCTTTTATGAACCCCGATCATCCTCTGTAACATACGCTTCAGGACCTTGTTGATTGCTTCAACTTGTCCGTTGGCTTACGGGTAATACGGGGTAGAGCTGTCGTGAGATAGCCCTAGCTTGGTAGCTAATTCAACCATCATGTGATTGCGAAAATGCGATCCATGATCTGTAACTATAGCCTGTGGTACGCCAAATCTGGCGACTACATGATTGAAAAAGAAAAGGGCAGCTGTTTCACTAGTGTTATCTAATGTAGGCATCGCCTCGGCCCATTTGGTAAAATAGTCAACAGTGACTATAATATACCCATGCCCCCCGGTCGAGGTGGGGTTACATTGCATGAAATCGATGCCCCATTTGGCGAAAGGCCCAACAGCAACTATTGGCTGTAAAGGTGCGGGTGGTCTTCTGGTTTTGCTATCGAAAATTTGACAAGCATGGCAACTTCTGACTGCGGTTATGCAATCTTTGAACATGGTTGGCCAGAAGTATCCTGCTCGTAAGATTTTCTGTGCTGTAGCATATCCAGATTGATGCCCCCCACACGCGCCTGAATGACATTCATTCAGGGCTTTTTCGGCCTCTTCATGGGTGAGGCACCTCCTCAGAACTGTATCGATACCACGACGGTAAAGCGTATCACCGACGATCATGTAGTCTTTCGCTTGGTATCGTATACGTTTCTGTTCTGAGTGAGAGGTGTCAGGCCTGAATTTTTGGGTTTGGAGATAAATTATTATATCTCCATACCATTCATCGCTTGCAGATATTAGAAACAAACTTTCGTCCACGATTGATTCTTCTGATGTTTCATCGTTGGACGACGATGGGAGATCGCACAATAATTCTGCGAAAACTAAAGATTTCTTTGATTTGGATTTGACAAATTCCAGATCAAACTCTTGAAGGATCGCTATCCATTTTGAATATTTGCCCCCCAGCAACTGTCGCGACAATATATAAGTGTTACACTAAAAAATGTCACCATGACCACTTACAGTTAGTATGGCTCAAATCAACAGTCATGCTACCCTCTTAGGCAAGTCTTATGCCTCTGCTATCCATCTCAAACTCAAAGAAGAGAGAAAGTCTTGTCAAAAATATGTTTATCTCTGGGGTCGCAGGTTCTCTCTAGCCTTACCTGCGGGGACGCTGACCATGTTCACAAAAGGTGCGTCCTTCTGTAAAAGGCAAAATGCGCGAGTTTCATCTTAAAAAAGTTACTTGTGGTTACTTCTAGAACTTTCTAGAGGTCGGTTTGATGAATTGGATGCGCCTCCAGTTGGTTCATGTATCTCTATTAAGGGGGAACTTATCCCATCAATAAGGGAGCTATCCCACCCAAAGAGGGGGATTATCCCATTGATGGTGGACCTGAATAACCTCTTTACAGCACTATAAATAAAGACATTGAGCCAGAGGGAGGAGAGGTTGGAGCTATACATTTTCTTTGGGTAAATGCTGCAGGAATTAGGACTCCCATTTAGAACCTTGTGAGGAGAGATTGTCTTTGCTTGATTCTACTTGGAAGTGGGTGAGCTTTGTCAAAGTAGAGGAAAACCCTTGATGGACCCTGGGAGGAACTTGCACAACACCAAGGCCAGGTTGTAAGAGTTTCTTTGTTTCGTTATTAATACAAACTGGTTTATTTTTCTCAATAGCTTGTGTTAATGAGTTATTTCATGTGTTCCTTGGTCTGCATGTTAAATATATGTTTTATTATATGAAATGCAAGTGCTTGGTAATTGTTTGATTGTTTGTGGTTGCAGGAATTGACTTGAAGGAGGAGCTCATCCGGATCGGCAAGGACGGACTACAACAACTGCGTTTTGGAATAAGGTAAGCCTAAACACTTGTAGTTTTCATGTGTTAAAAGATATATTTAGAGAAAGATCACTCCATTTTGTCTTGTTTGTCGCTAGAGAGTTTAGACTCCTAGGGAGGTCAGTTGTGTCCGCACAAACGACTTTTTCCGCCACGACAATAAGTCATGGGGTTGCAATCTGATAGAATGGTAGTTTTCCGAAAGAGGACATAATGTCGAAATCTTTGTATCGCTTGAACAGCAGCGAGTGCTAGCTTTTCAACATAAGAATATTTTCTTTCTGTATCATTCAATTTTTTACTTAAATAATATATAGGATGTTCAATTCCATCGACTTCTTGAACTAAAACCATTGCAATGGTCGTATCTGCTGCAGCCAGATACAGGTTAAAATCTCTTTGATAGTCCGGGGCATACATTAATGATGCTTTTACTAGAGAATCTTTCAGAGCATCAAAGGAAGCTTGCGCCACCTGATCCCAGACAAAAGGTACATCCTTTTTCAAAAGACGAGTATAACCTTTAGCAAGTTCTGCGTAATTTGGAATGAACCTCCTCAGAAAGTTTGCTTTCCCTTGGAGTTTCTGAATCTGAAGCAAATTTGAAGGTGGAGGCAAATTAATGATTGCCTGAACCTTGCAAGGGTCGAGCCGAATCCCATCCTTAGAGACTGCAAAGCCAAGTAAACGACCAGAACCGACGCAAAACACACATTTGTGCGGATTGAGTCTTATCTTGTAGTGTCGGCAACGTAGAAATATCGCTCCTAAATGCTGCGGATGATCAGTCCGCTTTCGCGAATGAGCCGGAAGGTCGTCGAGATATGGTTGAAGATGTTTTTGATGTCATGGAAGATTTAATTAAAAGAAAAATACAAAAACATCTTCTTTAAAATTCTTGTTTCAAGTAGCTTTTTGTTTTTGAAAGAGAAAAAGAGTTTTTTCGTGCATGTAAAGAGCGGTCATGTTTTTTATGCTTGGAAAAGACAAACGAATTGTTTCTTTGATTGTCTTCAATTAAGAAGTTGCTTTTATAAAGATTGCATTCTCTCAACTTTTTAGTTAAGCAATTCATCGAAAAAGTAAAGTAGTGGGTAAATCATCCTAGGTGCATTTTGTAGTGGTTTCGAGTCGAGTCAACACACCACTGGTTTCACTTCCATCACCTTTTGACTTAAGAAACAACCTTAAAAGTAACGCTTAAATTAAAATCAATCTAGTAATTTTTATTTTTCTAGGGCTCTGAAACACCAACATAGCTTAGGCTAGGGTCTTGGAGTAGGTGAGTACTTAACTCTCCAAGACTACAAAACCAAACAGATAGTTTATCTTGAGTAGATTAAATCCAATTGTTTCAGTTATACTCTGGGAAAGCTCCTCTTAAAGGAGAAGCACGAGCTCGTGTCCGAACCAGTGAGGGGATCATTCCTCCCTCGTTGGGAACGACGCCAGACAGTACGTATTACAAACGGTAAACCTCGGATTAACCATTGTCGAGGAGCCAGGGGTCACTTATCGGTAAACCTTGGATTATTGTCAAGGAGCCGGTAAGGGGATTGAGCTTGTTACTCTGCCCTTGCGTGCTGTCGGAGTTTAGACTGTTCCCCCAGGTGTAATTGTTGTGATTGGTAACTTTAGTGACCATAATCTTTAGGGTTCTACCGAGGTGACGGTGGAGGGAAGGTCCCACTGTACCTGGAGCAGACGTCGGTTATACTCACTTGGATTTTCCGGGGGGTTCACTTCACTTCGAGACGGTTAAAGTGGAGGAACTTGTGCCGGTCTATTCATTAAGCAGGTTGCCGGGGTAACTGTTCCACCCGCCATTTCTGTACTGAATCCTGCGAGGTTGGGCCTAATCACCAACTAGCGCTTTTGGTCCGGAAGACTACTGTTTGTGTGTGGTTTGACGCTCTAGATTATTTAGGCGTGTGCTTCAAATTTGTTTGCTTCTTTAGAAGACTTTAGGTGGTTTGATTTGAAATTTTTACTTTGTTTTCGTGTGTTGTAGTTAAAAATCTTTAATTGTGGCGGAATTACCGAGACAGTCCCGTAGACTTCGGGGCCAGTCTCCTGAAGTTGTTTCTGTGGCCGAATTGTTGAGAAGATCCCGTAGACTTAGGGGATCCCCTCCTCGAGACGACCCGGGTAATTTAGAAGGGTTAAAGGTCCTTGTAACTCCTCCTAGTGACAGTAGAGTAGGTTCACCTGAAGAAGGAGAATCTTCCTTGGTAGTCCATCCAGATTACCAAAGTTTAGAAACAGGTTACAATCCCGAAACTGTTACAGTTTCCGAGCTTGCTGGTAGTTTTTCATCTGCCAGTGAAACAGGCGAAGAACCTGAAATTTCCGAACCTGTTACTCCAACTTCTAGTGTCCCTGATTCACCGAGAATAGAAAGAATTATCACCGAAAATCTACCTTCTGGTTTGATTGCTATAGAAGAACTTGCTCCAGAAGAAGATATAGGTGTCTCTCACCTTGAAGGTCAACTTACTATTGATCTAAGGGAGCGTGAATCCATCTTTTACAGTCCTCCTAGAAGTACTTCTTGGTACCTTGCGTTAACCAATTTTTTAGACAACTCAGTCGGTTTTTCCACACCTCGTACTCCTTTTCCACCTGGAGGTATTCATACTCCTGTAAATATGTCTGGTCAGTCGTCCGTGTTTACACAAAGTCCTGAATCTTTTTTACACGGCGGTCCTTCTGTTCCCACTGGGTATCAGTCACTTTCTGGTACCTTCGCGGGGGCATCTCCTCAACCCATTGATCATGGGTTATTTGCTGGAAACAGTGGTAATATACCATTGGGTGTAGGAGACATTTACATGATGTCAGGTTCAGTTCCCGTTTCCCAACCTCAAGGTGGCCAATTACCGCCTGGGGGGCAACCGCAGTTAACGCCTGGGGGGCAACCTCAAGGTACACAAATTGTGTCTGGGGGGCAACCTCAAAGTCAGTATGTACCTATGGTGCAATACTTACCTCAAGGTCAACCTCAGCCTCAATATGTACCCCAAGGTCAAACTCAGTATCAATATCAACCTCAAGGATGGCAACCTCAAGGATGGCAACCTCAAGGGTATCAACCCCAAAGTTATCAACCTCAAGGGTACCAACCTCAAGGTCAAGGTCAACCCCAGTATCAGTATTTACCTCAAGGTTATCAACCCCAAGGTCAATACTCAAGTCAAGGTTACCAACCGCCTCAAGGTCAGTCATATGTTCCAAGTATGGGAACTGCACCTTACAATTATCAATCCTACCCTCAATCTGGTTATGGATCTCAGTACCCTCAACCTGTTACGGGTCAGTACCCTGGAATGTTAGTGTGGGATCCCTCACAGGGTCAACAGGTGTTGCAGCCAAGTGTACAGATGCTTCCTCAAGCTGGACAACCCGTAGTTTCTGGTCCAACCCAGCAACCGCAACCTGTCCAGCCAAATGTTCAAACTTCTGTAGCTTCGGTAGTTACTCAGCCGTCAATTGCACCTAGTACTCCATCTCAAACGGCTGCTGCATCTATCGCTACATCTACCATACTTACTTCTGGAGTATCGACGACTCCAGTTTCTACTGTCCCTGTTACCGCACCTCAGACATCTTTACCGTTGTCTGGATCTACGATTCAAACCACGGTCCAGATGCCTGTAGGTCAGCCTGGTATAAGTACGGTTGTGACTACTCAACCTCAATTTGTTCAACCTCCGTACCAGGGACAGTACCAACCTGGGCAAGCTGTCCAACAACCGGTTTACCAGTATCAACCGTATCCTGGGTACACTTATCAACAACCTCAACAACCCCAGTACGGTCCGGTTAATCCTGGTTTTCCAGGAGGATATAATATCCCAAATGCGACTCCTGTTCCTAGTTATCCTGGATATCCTCCTCCTGGGGCTGGTATTGTGACCCAGAGTTTTAGAGATCCTAACCGGCAGTTACCGTTTATTGCAACTTTGGATTTACCCGACTTGACGCGCCTAACGAACGATCCAATTCAATATCTTCAGTTCTGGCCGCCAATGCCAAATAAGTTGCCCAGTGATATACCCAAGTTCGAAGGTAAGTCTGGAGAGGATCCGTCCAATCATGTGATGACTTACCACCTCTGGTGTGCTTCAAATTCTATCTCAGATGATTCCATCCGCTTACGTCTTTTCCAGCGTACACTCATTGGTCTCGCGGCCAAGTGGTACATTGAGTTACCACGGGCCTCTTTTTACAACTTTAGCCAGTTAGCTACCTCGTTCTTAACTCACTTTCAGTTGCCGGTCAGATACGATAACGGCACGGAGTTATTAACTTCACTAAAACAATCGACGTCCACGTATATTTCTGATCACATTCATGAGTGGAGACGTCGAAGGAGATTAGTGAAAGTTTTTATCCCGGACCAAATCTTAGCTGAATGGTTTGTCAAATCATTATTACCGAAGATTACTGAAGATGTCGCTAAGGCCGGAGTAGTTACTGAGGAGCAAGTCATTGCTCAGGCACAATACCTTGACTTAGTTTACACTCAGTCGGGTACGTTACACGAGAAGATTCCGGATCTTCCAAAGTCGAATCAAATCGCTGCTGCTCCTTCGGGATCTCATGCCGCTGATGGTATGATTGGTATCGTGACTACGAAGAGTAAGAAGAAGTCTTCCAAGGCCTCCAATACTCCAATAATCACTTTGCCTGATTCTCCGACAGGAGAGTCTTCTCCTCCTGAACTTACCGCCGACATTCACGCTGTAGAGTCATCTACGGCCAAATCAAAAAACGGTGGAAAGAAGAAAGGAAAGAAGAAGGCTAAAGCAGACAAGGCTCCAAAGGAGAAAACTGAAAAGTCGGAAACCAATGACGAAAAACGCAAACCTCGATATCCTTGTCTTATTTGTGAAGAGGATCATTTTACGAGAGATTGCCCTCATCGGGCCGAGGTTGTAAAAATAGTCAAAGGTTCTCCCACTCCTGCTGTGTTAAAGAATCCATTTCCAGAGCAGGAGAATAAGATGATAGGTTCTTCTTCGAATGCCAGTGAAGAACCCATTTTGATGATGTCTCATGTGAGGATTGCGACTCGATCGCAAGATTATGGTAGTAAGGCTCCTGTTGATGGCAAGGAAGCAGAATCTTCTCACTCTAACCCATCAACCTCAGCTCCTGGTTCCGATCCACTACAGATCGAAAAACCTAACCCAGACTTAGTGATTAAGCCGCCCGCCAAGGGTGTACTTCGAAGGTCTGCTTTCAATCCACATGCGAGAGCAGCCCAGAATTACAACATTGTTGAGGACTTAGCTGTTTCACCTTCAGCAATGTCGGCACTCGAAGTGCTGCAATCATGCCCAGCACAACGAAAATTGCTTTTGTCGGCTATCGGAGCTGTCGATGTTCAGGACCCGAACCTAATGATCTTTGATCTAGAAAATAGTACACCACGTCTCCCCCATCAAATGGCTTTCCAAATTCCAGTGATAGTCAAAAACAGGCCTATTCATCGGACTGTGATTGACGAGGGAGCTTCTACGTGTATTATGTCGATTCAATGTTGGAGATCTCTTGGTTCTCCTTCGTTGAACCAATCCCCCACCATCCTTAAGGCCTTTGATGGCCGTGGGTTCCGTCCGTTTGGTATTCTACAAGAATTGCCTATAGGGGTTGAAGGTAAAACCGTTAGTCTGGATGTGGAAGTGGTTGATGCCCCTCTAGACTACAACCTTCTTTTGGGTCGAAGTTGGTCATATGCTATGACAGCGGTCGTTTCATCGGTCTTCAGAGTAATTAAGTTTCCACATAACGGTAAGATCGTGACTATTGATCAGCTGACATACTTTTCATCCGACCCAGCCTCTTCAGAGAGTATCCAGCATGTTGGTAAAACGACAATCCCTTATAGGGACGTTGGTGTAGGTTTAGTTAAGGATTCCGGTTTACTGGGAACTTTTCCTCTCCCTCCTCTCAGCGCAGATCCTTCGTTTGCAACCATTCATATGATTACTTCAGAAAACATTATTTATGATGATCCTTGGTTCGTCCCATCTGATTCTGAGATAGACTCACTCGGTGATGTTATGCCTTTGAGTCCATATGAAATTGCTTATGAAGCTCTCATGTCTTTTACTGACTTTCATTCAACCGAAGTCGACCAAATGAATGTGGTCAGTGAAGAGTCACTTTTCACCTCACCCTTAGAACGGATAACGTTTCCCGAAGTCGTGTCATCTGACGAACAACTTCGCGAAATCCTAAGTGTAGACGATCTACCATGGGAAGATCTCCATCACAGATCTTCGTTTTTACCTAAGGATGATGCATTTGAAAATGATTTTTCATCTATCTTTACCGCTGAATATGTCAAAGACGCTCAGGATCCAACGAAACATTCTGATTCAGAGCTGAATTTAGGGAATATTTCTCGTACTATTCCCATTGATATTTCAGTGAAGCCCGGAATCGAGGAAAACATTCATATAGGTGCCGCATGTACTGAAGAAGAAATCCAAACTTACAAGGCCCTATTCCAAGAATTCCGCGACGTGTTTGCCTGGTCTTACGAGGAAATGCCGGGAATTGATCCTGCCATTGTTATTCATGAAATAAAGACCTACCCGGATGCTAAACCCGTTCGGCAACGGTTGCGTCAAATTCACCCTCGAAAAGCGGCTGCGATTAAAGCAGAAGTCGAAAAGCTGTTGAAAGCAGGTTTCATTTATCCGATCCCGTTAACGGATTGGGTATCGAATATTGTTCCGGTCAACAAGAAACAAGGAACAATAAGAATCTGTATCGACTATAGGGATATAAATCGAGCTTGTCCAAAAGACAACTATCCTACGCCTTATATCGATCAAATTATTGATGATTGTGCCGGAAGTGAAATGTTTTCCTTCATGGATGGTTTTTCGGGCTATAATCAAATCAATATTCTACCTGCCGACCAACCAAAAACGGCATTCATTTGTCCATGGGGGACATTTGCTTATTGCAAGTTACCTTTTGGGCTTAAGAATGCCGGGGCCACTTTTCAACGGGCGATGTCTTATGCATTTCATGATATCAAGCACATTGTGCAACCCTATCTCGATGATTTGCCTGCTCATTCTTTACATCGAGCTGATCACCTTGTCCACCTACGAGCAATCTTTATGAGGTGTAGGCATTATCGAATTCGGTTGAATCCCCACAAGTGTGTTTTCTGTATAGAAACAGGTCGATTGCTGGGATTTGTTGTTTCAAAAGCCGGCATTCGCGTCGATCCCTCGAAAGTCGAGGCTATCATCAAATTGCCTCCTCCTTCGAGTTTGCGCCAACTCCAAAGTTTGCAAGGGAAAGCGAACTTTTTACGCCGATTCATCCCAAACTACGCCGAGGTCACTAAAGGTTTTACACGGTTGTTGAAACAGAATGCACAATTCTTTTGGGACGAGATTGCCCAACAATCTTTTGATGCACTTAAACACGCGTTGACCCATGCACCGTTATTGCATCCTCCCAACTACAACCAAGACTACTTCTTATACCTCGCAGCTTCGCATTCCACCATTGGAATGGTGTTAGTTCAAGAAGATGAATTCGGAGCGGAGCATGTGATATATTATCTTAGTAGGACCTTGAATCCAACTGAGCTAAAATATTCGCATGTGGAGAAATTGGCCCTGGCAGCCGTTCAAGCTGTCCAGCGTTTCCGTCACTACATTCTTCTCCGCAAAACTACAGTTATTTCGGATTGCAACCCTATGATTTATATTTTGACAAAACAACTGCTAGGGGGCAAGTACTCTAAATGGATTGTTATCCTGCAAGAGTTCGACTTGGAGTTCGAGAAGTCCAAGTCTAAGAAATCCTTAGTTTTTGCGGAATTGATGTGTGATTTCCCGAGTGCTGACACAGAGACTGTGGCAGAGGAGTCCATTGCGGACGAATCTTTGTTTCTTATCAGTACTGTAGATCCGTGGTACGGGGATATAATCATTTATCTCCAAACCCAAACCTTTCGGCCTGAAGCTTCCAAAGCGGAACGTCGAAAAATTCGGTTTCAATCCCAGCCATACAAAATTATTGGAGATACACTTTATCGCCGGGGGGCAGACTTAGTTTTTCGACGTTGTTTAACTCACGAAGAGGCTGAGAGGGTTTTGAATGATTGTCACTCTGGAGCATGTGGCGGTCATATGTCTGGGTATGCCACAGCTCAGAAGGTGTTGCGCGCTGGTTATTTCTGGCCGTCTATGTTTAAAGATTGTATCATTGCAGTCAGGAAGTGCCACAACTGTCAAGTGTTTGATCGCAAGATGCGCGCTCCACCTGCTCCTCTCCACCCTATAATTGCCGTTGGTCCATTCGCCAAATGGGGTATCGACTTTATTACTTGTAACCCTCACTCGGCCGGGGGGCATGCGTATATCATCCTTGCGGTTGATTATTTTACTAAGTGGGCCGAGGCGATGCCTACATTCGACGCAAGCGGCAAAACAGCTGCAGTTTTCGTATTCAATCATATCATAACTAGGTTTGGTGTCCCACAAGCAATCATTACTGACCATGGGAGCCATTTTCGAAATGTCATGATGACTGAGCTTACAAGCCAGCTTGGTTTGCGCCACGATAGCTCTACTCCTTATTATCCGCAAGCCAACGGTTTGGTTGAGTCTATCAACAAAGTTCTAGTTACCATGATCCGACGAACCATTGGTGTTCATCGGTCGAATTGGCACAACATGTTATTTTCAGCACTATGGGCATACCGAACCTCAGTGAAAAATTCAACAGGGTTCACTCCTTTCCAGCTAGTTTATGGCTTAGAAGCTGTGTTACCCATTGAATGCGAAATCCCATCACTTCAAATGGCTGTCGAATTACTTCCAGCTACTTCCGAAGAGGAGACACGTTTATTGTACTTGGCTAAATTAGATGAGACTCGACGTGACGCTACATTGGCAATCGAGACTCACGCGAAACGAATGAAAGCTCAGTATGATAGAAATGTAACCCCTCGAAGTTTTTCGGAAGGAGACCTAGTACTATTATATGATCAAGCTAACGATAAGCTAGGTGCCGGAAAATTCGTTCCCATGTGGCATGGGCCCTACATTGTAAAGCGAAAGCTAGCAAAAGGGGCTTATGAGCTAGTTGACTTTGATGGGGACTCTTTGGGTAAACCCAGAAATGGACTTTACCTAAAGAGGTATTATGCTTAAATGAGGGGAATGGAGAAATTTTTAGATAGATTAGATTTTCTTTCTAGCTAGCAAGTGTGTTAGTTTAGTCAGTGTGCTTAGCTTAGAGAGTGTGGTTTTTCGTCGTTATTCTGGCTTATCTTGGTTTTACTCTTGATATTGCAGATGTCGACGCCTCTCCAAACATATATTGGATTTGCTGATGGTGCTTGTCGTAGTACACGGAACATCTCTTCCGCAGCTTGGGTTATCTATTCGCCCTCTGACGAGTTAGTTTCTATGCATGGGGTAAGCCTCGGTCAAACAACGAACAACATTGCAGAATACAGTGCAGTGATTGAATTATTATCCGAATCTATTTCATTTGGAATTCGACGTTTGACAGTGAGGTTAGATTCTGAACTTGTTGTATTACAGCTTAATAGAGTTTATGCCATTAGGAATCCTGTGTTATTAAGGTTGTTTTTGAGAGTGCGTCTCTTTGAACGTGAATTTGATTACATTGAATATCAACATATTCCAAGGTCTTTGAATACATTAGCAGATGCAATTGCTTCTCGAATGTTGGACAGACATTTACGATAATCATGCAAGTAAATTTAAAAACATTTCATCACATATGTTAAACAAGATAAGCCGGTAATAGTGATATATATAGATAGAAGTGTGTCAAAAAATATATACATCGTCTTCGATCATAGGTTGAAAACACCTTATGATCGGCAAAATGATAGTACAAAAAGTCAAAATGTCACATGTGACTACAAAAGTGACTAGTCAATCACTGGTGGTGCTCTCTGTATGACACCACTGCGCGGGCTACCTTACGCAAAAATCTCCTAAACGGTCCAGGGACCGCGACTACAAAACGCTGAAGCCTGATAGGAATATCGTCCATAGTAGTCTCAGGTATGTCTGCCGTGAGACGCTCTAGATCATGCTCCAACTCAGCTAGTACGTCTGCAGCCGCGTCCTGTGGGGCCGGTACCGGTGCAGCTGGATGTAGTCTATCAAAAGGCCGGAGGTTGGCTGGACGCTGTGGACCAACATCTGCATTTTGAAAAGTTTTACTATTAGTTTTGAGACGATATATATGAAAAATAAAAAAAAATACATAATTAGAAAACTTGTGAAAATAAAAGTACCTCTGTCATCCCATTGTTCTCCCTGTGGAAGAACCATGTCCGGATCACCTCTGAAATCCATTCCGGCATACGGAAAGTCCTGTATCGAAAAAACCTGGTCCTCTAACCAGTGAAAGTAACTATCTGAGAATCGAACCACTGCCGCGCCCTCGTCAGGATGCCGGGCCATCACCGCAACCCATCGTATCAGCTTTGGCTCCCGAGGACCCAAGATATCAACAGTGAGTTGCTGAGGGATCAGCATTGGAACTCTCTCCAAGGCAAAGCTCACGATTATAGGCCCATATCCAAAAGTCTTTAGTCGTCCGTTCTTTGCCTTGGTCAGTTGGCTCTTCATATGAGCCGACACAGCTTCACACCAGTTGAAAATGGTGCCTTGGTAACAGTCAATTGCCATCCGCATTTGGGATCCGGAAGCAATGTGTAAAGCGGCCGCGCCGCAAATTCTGGTAACCGTGAACGCTATGACTTTGAGTTCCGGTAGAGTGATGTGTTTTATCTCTATGCCTTTTGAATGGTGAGCCCCGCGTGTGCACCAATCCTCGCGGAGACTATCAAGGGATTGGCCACCCGGCCTAGTCCCCGCAGGACTGAGTTGCTCACCTCTGTTCGGCAAGCCAGTGAGAAAGTATACATCCGAGGGCTCTATCTCGAGCTGGTGCCCTCCTATGTAAAAGCATTGTTCTTGAACGTTCCATCGCTCAACCAGCCATTCCAAGAATCTTACCTGGCCCCTCATGCCCGGTATGGTCCAATATTTGTATAATCCGCATGCTCTTAGGGCATCCAGAGAAGGTTGGTGATTTATTGCAGCTTCATCTTCCTCTACATGCTCTCTTTCTCTCCAGTCTAACATGATTAATGCCCTGCATATCAAAAATAGCAATTAGAAATTGATTTGGGAATTTTTGGTGGTTTTTTGAGAGAGTTGGGGTTTTGAAATGCGCACTTCTCGGAAGACGCACCCCGGCTTTGTAGCACAGGGCGCCCGGACGCAGCTGGCCTGAAGGCGGGCTGCGTCTTCCGACCGTTTTCCCGTATGAGAAAAAGTCGGGGGACGCAGGTCACCCGAAGGGCACTTGCGTCCGCCGAGAGGCGCATTCCAAAACCAAAACCCCCCCAAAAAATGAAACTAAGACCTAAAAATTAATTCTAAACGGATAGAAATGCAGAGTAGGATGTGTAAAATACCTGGATGAGACGGCGTTCGATTCCGACGGTCAGATTTTCCGCAGCGACCACGGGAAGTTTCTTGTCAAAAGCTCCTTTTTCAACCTCCAAAGTCAAACGGTAAAAATGACATGGTAAAAGGTCTTTTTATAGGTTTTTTGGGTGAATTAGTTCATTTTTTACCATGAAAAGATGTTTTTCGATGTATTTTTGCCTATTTTAAACAGGTATGAGTAATGTGTCGCTTTTGTGCAGGACAAAGGGATTTCAAGGGAAATTGTAATTTTTTCACAAATAAAATATCAGAGTCATCTTTTAAGCCCTTTTCTGACTCCTAAAAAATGAAAAGATCGCCGAGCGTTTCTTTTACACTCGTTAAAACGGAATTAAAAGACGGTCCCCTTTTAGCTCTTTTCTGACCGTAAAATCAGGAAAAGATTGCCGGGTTTTTGTCGTTTCGAACTCGATAAGGAAATAAAACGACGTGTCCTTGATCGCTTTTTACTTTTCAGGTCAACGACACTATTATGAAAGTACTCCTTGGTCACAAGATCAAGCGGTTCCCCCAGGTATTATTTTATACTTTTTCGGGCTTGAGGGACACACATATACGAAAAAGTTCAACGTGGAGTCTCCTTTTGTTTTTTCAGACTCTCTAAAATTGAAAAACGCCGAGTTTCTCCTATACTGGGCTCGTTAAACTTTTACAGTAAAGGACCTGTTCAATTACAAACAGGAACGAACCACTCCTTACTAGGGTTCGAATTTAAACTAGGTTGGACTCGTCCGAAGGATGAGCTTATAATCAAGCATATGTTATCCTCCTCAAGCTTGTTAAAAATAAAGAGGTACTTGCCAGAAATGGTGGGGGAAAAGAGAGAAGAATGAACCTGTTTGTTACCTTTTGTCTCAAAAGAAACTTTATTACCACTCTTGAACACGACACTTTTCATTCACCTGGGTTGGGAAATCTTTTACCTCACAGTTGACCAAACCACTTTGAAAGTCTTTAACCGGGTTCCGGGGATTAACTTTGAGTTATTCGTCACCAAGCCATCTTTCGTGTCGTTATGTGTTCAAGAGGTCTGCAAGCAAAAACTTTCATCTGCAAAATACTTGTCATCCATTTGACCATCCCTGAGTCAGTCCTTACAGCAACATTTCTTCAACTTGAACAATGATTTCGTGTTGTGGGCTTGCCTGCAACGGGTCGCTTTCTATCGACATCGACACATTATCTAGAAAGATGACTTAGGAATCGACAGCACCTTGAAGTCTGCATGCATCAATGGCAGGTTTCTCGCCTTTGACATCAGTTTACATCATTGACTTTCGATCAAAGGATTCCGTGAAATGTTCGACATCAAAACATCTATTCACATTTCACGGGTTGTGCTTGGTACTTTGAGAACCATTGACATTACTGGTGGTTTCTCTCACGCTTGTTAACAGTTTACATCATCGACTGGTAATCAAGTGGTTTCTAACATGTTCGACATCGAATCATTTAATCACATGGCTAGAATCGTACCAATTCGGGAAGTAGAAGTGAAGACCCTGGATCTAGTTTCTACCATCCAGGCTACGAGGAGTTTTGTATTCATTATCTATGTAGACTAATCATAAACAGATGGCTGTGTCCATACTGTGTCTACAAAAGTCTATAAAAATGATGTACTGCAAGATCATTCCTGTATCAGAATAGTTAGTCCATTAGTTAAAGTTTTGAATCTGAGTATGGGAATGCCTACCTCAGTGATGATATAATCTTATCCATGTATTTTGTGTTGAAAATTGCAGGTTCCAACCAGGCCATCCACAAGACAATCCTTGAAATGATAAAGCGCTTCACCCTTCCTAGAATTACAAAACCCTAAATCTATTCCAGGCTTCGCACTTTAGGGGGCAATCTGTTACACTAAAAAATGTCACCATGACCACTTACAGTTAGTATGGCTCAAATCAACAGTCATGCTACCCTCTTAGGCAAGTCTTATGCCTCTGCTATCCATCTCAAACTCAAAGAAGAGAGAAAGTCTTGTCAAAAATATGTTTATCTCTGGGGTTGCAGGTTCTCTCTAGCCTTACTTGCGGGGACGCTGACCATGTTCACAAAAGGTGCGTCCTTGGACGCTCTGTATGTTAAGGGACAGGTGCATCCTTCTGTAAAAGGAAAAATGCGCGAGTTTCATCTTAAAAAAGTTACTTGTGGTTACTTCTAGAACTTTCTAGAGGTCGGTTTGATGAATTGGATGCGCCTCCAGTTGGTTCATGTATCTCTATTAAGGGGGAACTTATCCCATCAATAAGGGAGCTATCCCACCCAAAGAGGGGGATTATCCCATTGATGGTGGACCTGAATAACCTCTTTACAGCACTATAAATAAAGACATTGAGCCAGAGGGAGGAGAGGTTGGAGCTATACATTTTCTTTGGGTAAATGCTGCAAGAATTAGGACTCCCATTTAGAACCTTGTGAGGAGAGATTGTCTTTGCTTGATTCTACTTGGAAGTGGGTGAGCTTTGTCAAAGTAGAGGAAAACCCTTGATGGACCCTCGGAGGAACTTGCACAACACCAAGGCCAGGTTGTAAGAGTTTCTTTGTTTCGTTATTAATACAAACTGGTTTATTTTTCTCAATAGCTTGTGTTAATGAGTTATTTCATGTGTTCCTTGGTCTGCATGTTAAATATATGTTTTATTATATGAAATGCAAGTGCTTGGTAATTGTTTGATTGTTTGTGGTTGCAGGAATTGACTTGAAGGAGGAGCTCATCCGGATCGGCAAGGACGGACTACAACAACTGCGTTTTGGAATAAGGTAAGCCTAAACACTTGTAGTTTTCATGTGTTAAAAGATATATTTAGAGAAAGATCACTCCATTTTGTCTTGTTTGTCGCTAGAGAGTTTAGACTCCTAGGGAGGTCAGTTGTGTCCGAACAAACGACTTTTTCCGCCACGACAATAAGTCATGGGGTTGCAATCTGATAGAATGGTAGTTTTCCGAAAGAGGACATAATGTCAAAATCTTTGTATCGCTTGAACAGCAGCGAGTGCTAGCTTTCCAACATAAGAATATTTGCTTTCTGTATCATTCAATTTTTTACTTAAATAATATATAGGATGTTCAATTCCATCGACTTCTTGAACTAAAACCATTGCAATGGTCGTATCTGCTGCAGCCAGATACAGGTTAAAATCTCTTTGATAGTCCGGGGCATACATTAATGATGCTTTTACTAGAGAATCTTTCAGAGCATCAAAGGAAGCTTGCGCCACCTGATCCCAGACAAAAGGTACATCCTTTTTCAAAAGACGAGTATAACCTTTAGCAAGTTCTGCGTAATTTGGAATGAACCTCCTCAGAAAGTTTGCTTTCCCTTGGAGTTTCTGAATCTGAAGCAAATTTGAAGGTGGAGGCAAATTAATGATTGCCTGAACCTTGCAAGGGTCGAGCCGAATCCCATCCTTAGAGACTACAAAGCCAAGTAAACGACCAGAACCGACGCAAAACACACATTTGTGCGGATTGAGTCTTATCTTGTAGTGTCGGCTGTTAGCGCTTGGAATTCACCTAGGCTGAGATAGACAAACTCTCAAGGCTACATCAAACCATTTCACCTCGTAGCTAGCCCTACGAGGTATGAGAAGGCTCTCTCGGGTCAGATTCGATAGATCTTTCAATATGATTAGGCTGACCAATTAATAATAAAGATTTTAGGCTAGTAAATTGATAAGGGGGTTGATTTTAATGATTTTTTGGGGTTTTTTAATGGAATGACGGGGCTTTTCTGGGCTACATGGGCAAAATCACAGCTTCAAACAGAAAAATATAATGACTACACAGGTTGTCAACTGAGGCAAGGTAGGCATGCAATTTAACACCAAATCTGGTTTCAAACGGGATGGCAAGACTGGTGAGGAGTTAAGGAGGGCAGACAATAACTCTGAATCCTCCTTAAACAGTAGAAAACATCGAATGCGAACAAACTTATAGGAGGAGCATATAATACTATGAATTCCTACCTAATCACTTCATTTGTTCAGCTTGAAAGGGTCATGAAATGAAATGGAATATAACTGATTACATATGAGACAAAGAGAAAAACTCATGCTAAATCAACATACCACATGAATCTCAGCAAACAGAGCTGTGAAATTCCATTAAATTCTCTGCAGAAAACTGTACAATACAAAGCTCTCTGCTTCTCCAGCAGCTCCCAGCGCTCAGAAAAAACTCTCCACTCTTCACTCTCTCTAAAAATTATATATATCTTTTTTATACATTACATAAAACTAAACTAAAAATAAAACCAAAAAGCAACAGCTCGACCCCACAATCAGGGCGCTGTTTGAAACTGAAATTACAAAAAAAATTCGAAAATAGAAAAGCCTTCTATTCTAAAACCATGTCCCTAAAAATCCTCTGATTGACTATTAAAAATATAAATGCTGGAGCGCATCTCTTTTTGGTTTCTGCGGTCTTAAAATAGGAAATTAGTTCCTATTTTTCTGTTTGCGGTTGATATCTTTATGGCGTGAATGAGGACCTGGATTTGGTGCCCTGGCGAATCTAAAAATACCACATGAAATGTGACGGTGGCAAAATGTGCTACAAGTACGGAATCACAAACATGCCATGCGGCATACCTGAAAGGGGCCATGGTTGTTGCCATTGTAGTTTCTCGTTTCTTTTCTTTTTCCTTTAATTTTTTTATCCGTCTTCCTTTTGCTGCGCCACAACAAACGGATAGGAGTTCTGGGGAAATCAATATTTGCTCTTAACTGTTTCTCCATGTAGCGCCGGTATGTCTCTGGAAAAAGCTTTGCATCATTCACAAAGAAGACAAAGGTAAGTGGGCGAATTGTAGCTTGGGTACAGTAATGAACCCGACCTCTTTGCCACCTCTGCTCATTGGTGGCTGCTTAAAGCTACAGCTTCCTGTACCACTTGATTAAAAATTGATGTAGATATCCTTTTTGATCTTTGCTTGTTGGCAGCACTAGCAGCAGTAATAATCGTTTCTATTCTCTGACCAGTAGTTAGGATGCCATAACAAGTGGTCTTCAAAAGATGTCACCAGCACTCCTTGGAAATTCCAAACAGCAACAGTGCGATTGCGAAAGGTTAAAAATAATTGATTCTCATACAAGAAAATAAAGGCTGACGGTGTCATAAACTCTGTCCTGCTCACTTCAGTCATGTGTGAATTCCGAACATCTAGTATTTGGAGGTTCTCGTTTTCTTGTTTTACAAGGAACTTTTCATTGAATTGCTCAATGAAATCTACTTATTTGTTGCGATGCAACAAAAAATTGAAGGATTTTAAAACTGTACCATCCTCTATGGATAAGATCTTCAGTGGAACATGACAAGAAGTTCTCTCAAATATTAATAACATTATGCCTGGACTTATCTTTATTTCTTGAACTTGTTCATCAGATATTGAGTACAACATTGTATAATTCTTCAAATCAAAAACTTTGTAGATGCCATCTTGAGCAGAATAAGTAAGGACTTTTCCATTTACATCATCAAACTCTACAAAACCTGGCCACTTCAACGACTCTGACTCGAATAAAGCAAAACCTGCATCTGGTTTGCCCCTTCTAATGTATTCAATCGGTGTTGTTCTGCATTTCAGTGAGCTGAAGTTATCTGAAGCATAAACTGACACAGTGATAAGAGACTCATTGTTCTTGTTATAAAACAGGCTGCGAATCACTTCATCTGGACTTATATTCAGGAAGCAAACTTTTCTATTCGTCTTGGTTAGGCCTATCAATTGAGTTCAAAGAAGCATTCCCAATAACCTGATGTGAAATAGAAGCAATTGATGTGCCATTAGACCAGTTTTGATTCCTTACTGGAAGTGCGTCAAGAGCTTTAATTAAAACAGTCTTCTGTAGTTCCTCTGTACAGTATTGAACTGATAGTCGCATAACTGCCATAGTTGGCTCAAGAACCACTCGCTGAAAGCCATGGAGAACTTGGGTGACTGCTGTAGAGCTTGAACAGCATATAGATGTGATGGCTTTCAATTTCAGCAATATAGGCAGGGAAAGCTCATGAATTGACAACTGAGAAAGCAGCTCTACAATCACTACATCCACAAAAACCAAAGCCCTTGCTGAATCATTAAATTTCTCCAATGAGATGCCAATCTGAACCAATGCCCCAAGAGCTTGTTCCCATAAGAACTTGTGCTCATGCCTTTCTGATAGAACAGACATTAGAAACAATAAGATTTCCTTGAATTTCTCTTCAGTAAGGGGTGAAAAGGATCCTGGAAACGAAGCCAAAGCCTGCAACCCAGCCACTCCCAAATGAATGATCTCATTTTGTGTTGTCAATTGTGATTTCTGGCAATCAATTCCATTGTGCGTTGGAATGGCAGATGCAAAAGCAATTGTTAATGGATTTGCTAAACACTGAAGCAGAGATAATGAAGAACTTCCAGAGCTCAGATCCAATCTAACTACTGGTTGTAAAACTAATCCCTCAGACAATATTCTGTTTGCTTGAACAATCTGATCACAAATATAAAGAGCACTAACTGTCACGAAGCAGTTAGCCACACTTATGTTATTTGAAGCAAGTAATGGACCAGGCCCTTGATCCAAAGGAGCTCCCATAGCATCTAGAAGTCGTGGCAAGAATCTTTGAGACACAATAAAACAAGAAGCAAAAGAAGATTTTGCAGTAGCTGTTATTGCAGCATTGAAAACTTTAGCTCCCTTTGCAGTCTCACGACGATGATCTCTAGTAATTAGCCTCTCCTCTTCAAAAAATCGCAAGGTACGTCTAAGTTGTGTTGAGTGTAGCTTTAAATCCTTAGCCAAATCATCTTCTTTAACCCATTGTCGCCTTGTTAAAGCATCAAGGACCACAACTGCCATTCCTCTGTTATCGCTCCTGCCAGATTTCGGTTGATTTTCTGCTCTTGTAGGGATATCATCATAGAAGGCCCTTGCAACAAGCCTTACCAACCGCTTGAAAGGTTCAGCACTCATGATGTTTACAGGAATAAAATACTGGCCTTCAAATTTAAAACATTCAGCTCCGTCAAGTTTTATGTGACATCTGTACAATACACAATAGTTCCAATCTTCTCCCAAGCACCACGGATAGACCCATCTTCAAATGGAAACCAGGTTCAGTAATTCTCTTTGATAGAGCACCTCCTATCCAGTAAGTGCCAACATGTCCTTTTAGAACTTGGTGCAGAATACCAAAACAAAAACCGACAGCTTGAAGGCATTATCCATTGTCAAAGTAAAACCATTCTTTAATAAAGGCAGCAGAAAATTATATATATTTGCCAAGGCAGAAAGAAATTCTCGATTATCTTCATTGGAAAACCTTTCGTGAGATGAAACATGAGGCAGCAGCAGGATATGGTTCCACAATAGCATCCAGAGTAGCAACAGCATCATTAAAACCAAAGTAATAGATGCTAGTATAGGTAAATAATCGATTCTCAATATAGCAGACTAGCAATGTGTGGATTATAAGACCGCATTCTGTCACAACACAAGCCTTTGGAGGAAGAAGCGCTAGGCCCGGAATCATCATAGCCAGCACGACACTTGCAAATTGAAGTCGCTGCCAGTTGAAGAGTTGAAGAACAAATTACATAATCTAAACAGCACATTAATGATTTCTTCTTCAAAACCCTGTTTTGAAGAAGAATCAATCTCATGTTGAGACGGAGTCTAACATTGGCTCCACTTGGGATGGCAGCTGCAGCTTCCTGGAGGTGCCAAGAACCGCAGAACTTTGGTAGAGCAGACAGTGCCTCCACCATTGGGCAATGGAGTCATCATCAACAAATCAACACTTGACTTATTTTCACACTGAAACTGAACTCAAACAAACTAAAAGCCAACTGAAACAAGATGCTGCCCTTGTGGCTGCTTATTTATTTACAACACTACTCTACTTTGCTGTACAAACAATAGATCAGGTAATGCGATAATGCCAAATTAACCATGCTAGTAAACCTGGAAATGAAGCCGCTTGAGAATGCTGCCACGAAGTCACAGATGCAGTTGCTGGCAGCCCTTCATGCTCATAATGATCCTGGTCACCGAGAAGACAGCCCGATCGGTCAATCAAGCTGAAAAATGTGTCCATGTAGGCCGCAATAGGATCACGGACACCGGCCTCTGTTGGCTGCCCCAACTCTACAATGCATATTTCCAGCTGCACCTTGTCGATGTGTACTTCTATAGGCAAATCTGTTATTGCTTGTTTCGATGGAGGAAGGATTTCCAAAAACTTTTTAGGGTCTTGGAAATCATAAGAGTGGATCTGCTCATCGAGATACTGAATCTCATTTTCAACTCTTTCAACAACTAACTCATAAAATCTAGTTTTGCCTTCAAGATGAAGCTTCGGAGATTTCACACATTGAAGGAAAATACTGAAAAATTCTTCATTAATTTCAATACCTGCTAACATCTCTCTAACTCCATCTAGAACTTCACAAAGTGCAGGGTCTGCCACATACCCTACCATTGCATGAACATATCAACAGGCACTGGAATGTCTGAATCAAGTTGGAGTCGCCAGGTGAATGATTCAGCCTTTCAAGTGTCTGATCGTTGTCCACTATCAACAATCAGATCTGAACTTGATATATGTACTGGGGTAAAGTGTCAATGAAGCGCTATGTTCACAAATCCCACGGAGATAGACTGAAGCAGCGTTTATCTACTAACGCTGATGTAAAACAAGAGCGTTTTCGAAGGCTTCTGGCGTAACTTCAGGCTCCGTCTAAGACTTATGAAACAAACACATCAATCAACAGACAAGTTTGTTCTCCCCAGTATGGTCGCCACTATGTTAGCGCTTGGAATTCACCTAGGCTGAGATAGACAAACTCTCAAGGCTACATCAAACCATTTCACCTCGTAGCTAGCCCTACGAGGTATGAGAAGGCTCTCTCGGGTCAGATTTGATAGATCTTTCAATATGATTAGGCTGACCAATTAATAATAAAGATTTTAGGCTAGTAAATTGATAAGGGGGTTGATTTTAATGATTTTTTGGGGTTTTTTAATGGAATGACGGGGCTTTTCTGGGCTACATGGGCAAAATCACAGCTTCAAACAGAAAAATATAATGACTACACAGGTTGTCAACTGAGGCAAGGTAGGCATGCAATTTAACACCAAATCTAGTTTCAAACGGGATGGCAAGACTGGTGAGGAGTTAAGGAGGGCAGACAATAACTCTGAATCCTCCTTAAACAGTAGAAAACATCGAATGCGAACAAACTTATAGGAGGAGCATATAATACTATGAATTCCTACCTAATCACTTCATTTGTTCAGCTTGAAAGGGTCATGAAATGAAATGGAATATAACTGATTACATATGAGACAAAGAGAAAAACTCATGCTAAATCAACATACCACATGAATCTCAGCAAACAGAGCTGTGAAATTCCATTAAATTCTCTGCAGAAAACTGTACAATACAAAGCTCTCTGCTTCTCCAGCAGCTCCCAGCGCTCAGAAAAAACTCTCCACTCTTCACTCTCTCTAAAAATTATATATATCTTTTTTATACATTACATAAAACTAAACTAAAAATAAAACCAAAAAGCAACAGCTCGACCCCACAATCAGGGCGCTGTTTGAAACTGAAATTACAAAAAAAATTCGAAAATAGAAAAGCCTTCTATTCTAAAACCATGTCCCTAAAAATCCTCTGATTGACTATTAAAAATATAAATGCTGGAGCGCATCTCTTTTTGGTTTCTGCGGTCTTAAAATAGGAAATTAGTTCCTATTTTTCTGTTTGCGGTTGATATCTTTATGGCGTGAATGAGGACCTGGATTTGGTGCCCTGGCGAATCTAAAAATACCACATGAAATGTGACGGTGGCAAAATGTGCTACAAGTACGGAATCACAAACATGCCATGCGGCATACCTGAAAGGGGCCATGGTTGTTGCCATTGTAGTTTCTCGTTTCTTTTCTTTTTCCTTTAATTTTTTTATCCGTCTTCCTTTTGCTGCGCCACAACAAACGGATAGGAGTTCTGGGGAAATCAATATTTGCTCTTAACTGTTTCTCCATGTAGCGCCGGTATGTCTCTGGAAAAAGCTTTGCATCATTCACAAAGAAGACAAAGGTAAGTGGGCGAATTGTAGCTTGGGTACAGTAATGAACCCGACCTCTTTGCCACCTCTGCTCATTGGTGGCTGCTTAAAGCTACAGCTTCCTGTACCACTTGATTAAAAATTGATGTAGATATCCTTTTTGATCTTTGCTTGTTGGCAGCACTAGCAGCAGTAATAATCGTTTCTATTCTCTGACCAGTAGTTAGGATGCCATAACAAGTGGTCTTCAAAAGATGTCACCAGCACTCCTCGGAAATTCCAAACAGCAACAGTGCGATTGCGAAAGGTTAAAAATAATTGATTCTCATACAAGAAAATAAAGGCTGACGGTGTCATAAACTCTGTCCTGCTCACTTCAGTCATGTGTGAATTCCGAACATCTAGTATTTGGAGGTTCTCGTTTTCTTGTTTTACAAGGAGCTTTTCATTGAATTGCTCAATGAAATCTACTTATTTGTTGCGATGCAACAAAAAATTGAAGGATTTTAAAACTGTACCATCCTCTATGGATAAGATCTTCAGTGGAACATGACCAGAAGTTCTCTCAAATATTAATAACATTATGCCTGGACTTATCTTTATTTCTTGAACTTGTTCATCAGATATTGAGTACAACATTGTATAATTCTTCAAATCAAAAACTTTGTAGATGCCATCTTGAGCAGAATAAGTAAGGACTTTTCCATTTACATCATCAAACTCTACAAAACCTGGCCACTTCAACGACTCTGACTCGAATAAAGCAAAACCTGCATCTGGTTTGCCCCTTCTAATGTATTCAATCGGTGTTGTTCTGCATTTCAGTGAGCTGAAGTTATCTGAAGCATAAACTGACACAGTGATAAGAGACTCATTGTTCTTGTTATAAAACAGGCTGCGAATCACTTCATCTGGACTTATATTCAGGAAGCAAACTTTTCTATTCGTCTTGGTTAGGCCTATCAATTGAGTTCAAAGAAGCATTCCCAATAACCTGATGTGAAACAGAAGCAATTGATGTGCCATTAGACCAGTTTTGATTCCTTACTGGAAGTGCGTCAAGAGCTTTAATTAAAACAGTCTTCTGTAGTTCCTCTGTACAGTATTGAACTGATAGTCGCATAACTGCCATAGTTGGCTCAAGAACCACTCGCTGAAAGCCATGGAGAACTTGGGTGACTGCTGTAGAGCTTGAACAGCATATAGATGTGATGGCTTTCAATTTCAGCAACATAGGCAGGGAAAGCTCACGAATTGACAACTGAGAAAGCAGCTCTACAATCACTACATCCACAAAAACCAAAGCCCTTGCTGAATCATTAAGTTTCTCCAATGAGATGCCAATCTGAACCAATGCCCCAAGAGCTTGTTCCCATAAGAACTTGTGCTCATGCCTTTCTGATAGAACAGACATTAGAAACAATAAGATTTCCTTGAATTTCTCTTCAGGGGTGAAAAGGATCCTGGAAATGAAGCCAAAGCCTGCAACCCAGCCACTCCAAAATGAATGATCTCATTTTGTGTTGTCAATTGTGTTTTCTGGCAATCAATTCCATTGTGTATTGGAATGGCAGATGCAAAAGCAATTGTTAATGGATTTGCTAAACACTGAAGCAGAGATAATGAAGAACTTCTAGAGCTCAGATCCAATCTAACTACTGGTTGTAAAACTAATCCCTCAGACAATATTCTGTTTGCTTGAACAATCTGATCACAAATATAAAGAGCACTAACTGTCACGAAGCAGTTAGCCACACTTATGTTATTTGAAGCAAGTAATGGACCAGGCCCTTGATCCAAAGGAGCTCCCATAGCATCTAGAAGTCGTGGCAAGAATCTTTGAGACACAATAAAACAAGAAGCAAAAGAAGATTTTGCAGTAGCTGTTATTGCAGCATTGAAAACTTTAGCTCCCTTTACAGTCTCACGACGATGATCTCTAGTAATTAGCCTCTCCTCTTCAAAAAATCGCAAGGTACGTCTAAGTTGTGTTGAGTGTAGCTTTAAATCCTTAGCCAAATCATCTTCTTTAACCCATTGTCGCCTTGTTAAAGCATCAAGGACCACAACTGCCATTCCTCTGTTATCGCTCCTGCCAGATTTCGGTTGATTTTCTGCTCTTGTAGGGATATCATCATAGAAGGCCCTTGCAACAAGCCTTACCAACCGCTTGAAAGGTTCAGCACTCATGATGTTTACAGGAATAAAATACTGGCCTTCAAATTTAAAACATTCAGCTCCGTCAAGTTTTATGTGACATCTGTACAATACACAATAGTTCCAATCTTCTCCCAAGCACCACGGACAGACCCATCTTCAAATGGAAACCAGGTTCAGTAATTCTCTTCGATAGAGCACCTCCTATCCAGTAAGTGCCAACATGTCCTTTTAGAACTTGGTGCAGAATACCAAAACAAAAACCGACAGCTTGAAGGCATTATCCATTGTCAAAGTAAAACCATTCTTTAATAAAGGCAGCAGAAAATTATATATATTTGCCAAGGCAGAAAGAAATTCTCGATTATCTTCATTGGAAAACCTTTCGTGAGATGAAACATGAGACAGCAGCAGGATATGGTTCCACAATAGCATCCAGAGTAGCAACAGCATCATTAAAACCAAAGTAATAGATGCTAGTATAGGTAAATAATCGATTCTCAATATAGCAGACTAGCAATGTGTGGATTATAAGACCGCATTCTGTCACAACACAAGCCTTTGGAGGAAGAAGCGCTAGGCCCGGAATCATCATAGCCAGCACGACACTTGCAAATTGAAGTCGCTGCCAGTTGAAGAGTTGAAGAACAAATTACATAATCTAAACAGCACATTAATGATTTCTTCTTCAAAACCCTGTTTTGAAGAAGAATCAATCTCATGTTGAGACGGAGTCTAACATCGGCAACGTAGAAATATCGCTCCTAAATGCTGCGGATGATCAGTCCGCTTTCGCGAATGAGCCGGAAGGTCGTCGAGATATGGTTGAACGATGTTCTTGATGTCATGGAAGGCATAATTCATTGCCCTCTGAAACGTCGCCCCTGCGTTCTTTAAACCAAAGGGTAATTTTCGATAAGCGAATGTGCCCCACTGACAGATGAATGCAGTCTTTGACTGGTCCTGTGGGCAGATATTTATTTGATTATACCCAGAAAATCCATCCATAAATGAAAAGATTTCACATCCGGCGCATTCATCAATTATCTGGTCGATGAAGGGTGTAGGGTAGTTGTCCTTCGGACAAGCTTGGTTTACATCCCTATAATCGACACACACTCTAATTGTCCCTTGTTTCTTCATAACAGGGACAATATTCGATACCCAATCGGTTAGAGGAACCGGGTAGATGAATCCAACATGGAGAATTTTTTCAACTTCTGCTTTAATGGCAGTGGATTTCTTAGGGTGCACCTGCCGAAGCCGTTGTCTTACTGGTTTGAAATCAGGATACATTTTAATTTCATGTTCAACGATACTCGAGTCAATGCCTGGCATTTCATCATATGACCAAGCAAAGACATCTCTGAATTCGCGAAAAAGAGCGTTATATATTTCCAGTTCTGAAGGAGAACATCCTTTGCCAACATAAATATTCTTGACAACATTTGTTTTAGTCGAGATATTTATGGCTATAGTCTCTTCAATATTGGATAAGTTTCGCTCGGAATCCATCGTATTTACAGTGTTTGATAGGAATTCAAAAACTGAAGGGTGGTAAAGGTCATGCTGAGTATCTTCTTCATATTCCGGAAGAAGGGAACGATGGTGGAAATCATTCCATGGTGCCCCCTCAATCAACATTGCTTGTAGGATTCCTTCGTCGGTCCCATGTACTTTCGACCAAGGATCTAACGGGGTACCATATTCTCTAGACCTATCTACCTAGACGCTTGATGAGCGTTGATTTGGGTTCGCCTCCCATGCCCGAAACATTGATTGCTACAATATTTCTATAGGGCTTGGGGGAAAAACCATTGCATGATCCATGTTGACATCTTCTTTTGAGATCTTCGTGGAAGATATCATGTTGCTGGTTCTTACCAATGCTACTTCTCCTATATAGACTGGAGGTGGAAGTGCGAAAGTTCCCATTAATATGGGGTCTTTCATTAGGCCTACTCCGATGTCTTGAAGCGAGTGGTCGCTTCCATGGATCATGGGAATGCTTCCTGTAACTTGTGAACCATTAGGGAGGAAGTCTTGTTGGTCGACGAGCGTAATCCCTCCTTGAAAAGGGAATGCGATCTTCCTAAAATAAGTCGACACTACAGCTGCCATGGCATATATCCATGGTCTTCCCAGTAGGATGTTGTAGTCCAGATTCCCATCGATGACTTCAACATCTATTTCTACTGTTTTTCCTCCTAGTTCAACTTTCAAGTTATTAAGGATACCACACGGGGTATAAGTCCTTCCGTCGAATGCTTTCAATGTCGTCGAAGATCGCGACAAGGTCGGAGACCCTAAAGTTTTCCAGCAACTCATCGACATAATACATGTAGATGCCCCCTCATCAATAATTGTTCGGTGAATAGTTTTGTTGAGGGCTTTCACTTGAATAAGGAAAGCTAGTTGAGCTGGTAACTGAGGATCGTATCCTTTGTGATCAAAGGATACAAGATTGGAATCCTTGGGATCGACCCCACCAATAGCCGATAACAAAGCCTGCCTTTGGGATGGGCAATTTTGTAGTACTTCAAGAGTCGACATAGCGGATGGCGATTGGGCCAAATCTTCCACTATGTTATAATGCTGCGCCGCTCTGGCGCGAGGATTAAATGTCGACTTGTGTACTACTCCCTTTGGCGGTTTTATTGTTAATTCAGGAGTGATGGGCGGTACAACTTCTGTCGAAGTTGTTGTCGAACTGCTTGGTTGATCTTTACCTTTGTCGTTCGACAGCTGCGGATTCCCGTAATCTTTGTTCCTTGTCGAAATCAAAGCATCATTCTGCTGTTTTGAAACCGACAACATGAGCACTTGTGACGAGGAAGCATTTCCACTATCAACCAGATTTTGGCCTGGATTGGGAAACGGATCAGTTAACACAGCTGAGGTTTGCGAACTTTTGAAGAACCTTTTTAGCTCAGCTTTGTATGGACAATCCCTTGTCCAGTGATCCTCATCGCATATTTGACATGGATATTTCCTATTTCCAGGAGGGTCTGAAGAGGTTTTTCCAGGGGATGACTCACCCTGTTTCTTCTTCTTCCCTTTGTTTTGCTTCTTCTTGCTCCCTGGTTGTTTGGTTTCTTTGCCCTTATCTGCTGATACGGCATTTACTTCCGAAGCAAGAATTTCTTCTTTTGCATTTTGATCCGAATTCTTACGGGCTTTCTTAGACGAAGCCTTTGTCGATTTCGTGTTTGCCGTGCCAATCACGCCATCGCCGGCATGAGAGTCACTATTTGATTTAGGAGGAGGAGGAATTGAGAATTCCGGTCTAGGGGCGTCAGGTATTTTGTCGTAGAGCGTGCCAGACTGAGTATAAACTAAGTCTAGATATTGTGCACGAGCAATAACCTGCTCCTCCGTTACGACTCCCCCCTTGGCCACATCTTCCGTTATGGCAGGAAGTAACGACTTGATAAACCATTCAGCTAACAGCTGATCGGGAATGTATGTTTTCACCATCCTACGACGACGACGCCACTCATGTATATGATTGGATATATGAGTGGCAGTTGTCTGCTTGAAGTTGGTTAATATTTCCGTTCCCGTTTCATACCTTATCGGTAATTGAAAATGGGTTAAGAAAGTCGTGGCTAGGGAGCTGAAATTGTCGAACGAGGCTCTAGGTAATTCAATATACCATTTTGCCGCTGGACCCGTTAACGTCCTCTGGAAAAGGTGAAGTCTTATCGAATCATCATTTAGGGTGTTTGATGAACACCACAGATGAAAAGTCATCACGTGATTCGATGGGTCTTCACCTGGATTTCCATTGAATTTAGGAATGTTAGATGGAAGTTTGTGAGGAATCGCTGGCCACCAAGGGGCGTAAGCAATCGGATCGTTGGTTAACCGGTGTAAATCGAGTAACTCTAAAGTCGCCACGAATGGTAACTGTTGATTAAGGTTAGGTGAGGCATACCCAGGGTACGATGGAATTGCCTGAGCAGTGGGCCTTTGCATACCAGCATAATGTAATTGATGTTGGTATGATTGATACGGATGGTGGACTTGACCACTGTAAAGCGGTTGGTTTTGACCGTTTTGAATATACGGTTGTCCATTTTTCGCAAAGATCTGCTGCTCAGAACCTTGGTACACTTGCTGGAATTGTGGTTGTTGGTATTGCACTAGCCATGGTTGTGAGGCCATGTTCTGTTGTGCTATACTAACTGTTGGACCAAGGTGTGGGGTAATTGCACCCGTTTGGAACTGTGTCGCCCCACCAGTTGGCGATTGTGGTTGTGTCCCAGGGTCAAGGGGTTGTTGCATTACAACCTGAGAAATCTGAGGTTGACATACAACAGGCAACGTTTGAACTTGCGACACTGTCACAATAGCCGGTGTGGTCGGGATGTTCGTCATAGGTACACACTGTTGCATAGAATATACAACCCTTGGTTGTTGAGGTAGCATAGGTACCCAACCACTTGATGTAATTCCAGTATAACCTGAATACTGTTGTGAACTCCCGTATGGATACCCTCCCGAAGGGGGTAGTGAAAAGGCATACTGCCCCCCATACGGTAGCAATCCGGAACTCAAGGGGATCGTTTGTCCTTGTGGACTGGATTGCCCAAATTGACCTCCAAATGGATCAATCTGGTGAGTCTCAACATAAGAGTTTTCGGATATTATTCCGGATGAACAAACTGGAACATACCACACTGTCGAAATAGTCCCTTGGTGGACTCCTTATAGCGGTTGTGAGCTAGTCGGGACAGATGGTATGCCGGCAAACATTGTCGGAGTGACAGCAGGGGCTTCTGCTGTCGCTGTGTCATTCGACACAGTCCTAGATGTTGACGGTTGTTTAGACATTTTGAGTCTATCCAATAGATTGCCTAGCGATTCTACAGGGACTTCCACTTGTGGTGGATTAACTTCTGATGCAGGAAATAGAGTGACCCCGACTCCAAAATGGGTTGGAGTACTTGCTTGCGGATCCTCTATAATTTCCTCTATCGCAATCAAACCAGGTGGAAGGGGAAGACCGTCAGGTCCGTAAAATATTTCTGGTGCCGAAGAAGGGGTTGAATCGACGACGACAGTTGTTTGAGGAGCAAGACTCTTTGAACCGGTTACAGATGGAACTGGTTCAGTAACGCAAGTATTTGCCCCCAGACTAGGATCAGTGTTACTGTCCCTCTGTGGCTGTTGAACTTCTTCTATAGAGGCAGGGTTTCCAGAAATTTTTGGAGTAACCGGAATCTCAGATGTTGTTGGAACACTTGTTCTAACTTTGATAGGAGATTTCGAACCGGTTAAACGAGTTCGCTTTGTCCGTACTGTTTTCGATTCCGGAGACAAAGACGGTTGACTCGTAAGCCTCCGCGAACGACGGGGTTTCAATTGAATTTCTTCCACGATTGTGGATTACTTGATCAACCAAAATACAAAAGGGGAAAGTGTGTTTCTGAATTAAATGAATTTTTTAGACGCTTTTAGACACAACTTGCTTTTTCAGTTTTAAAGAGTCGAGAAAAAGCTAAAGATGACTCTAGTCTCCTTCGATGTTTTAACGAGCCCGAAGTGACAAATGCTCGGATGGACTTTTTCTGTTATAGAGTCTGAAAAAGGCCAAAAGGAACTGCTCTGGAGTTCTAGGCAGAGGGTGTGCCAAACTTTTCGCAAAACCGCAGAATACTTTTTAGGGTACGGGCGGTCGATCTTCCTGAATGCTGTGTTCAGTGCATTGCGATCAGTAGGGCGGCTGACACGGCTTCCTAAGGATAAAGGTTTTATGCCTATAGGGGTCTCCCAATATATACGCGACGTTACGTGGGAGCACAATCCGTACTGGCGCTATCGTCCCTCAGGAGGAATCACCCACCATCTATGAGATCGACAGTCACCAGGCTTAACGACGCCGGAACACGTCTCTAGCCTAAACCTCTATGTTGTGCGTTATGTTACAAAGCGTTGTTAAGTTCATTCAATTTATTTTAGGTTGATCTTTTTAAAGTTTGCCTTTCAAGGTTCACCACGAGATGTATGATACAAATTCCTAAATGCAGTCTAAAGATGATAAGCAAGCTTTATATCTTTTCAACTTTGAAAATCCTAGCTACTAAGGGAAAAGAAAGACACCATCTTTTCTCAAAGAGCAATCAGCACACTCTAATGCACTTTTCCTAAATCCAACATGCAAACTATCAAATGCAAATGCACAATGCAGGTGTTTGTTTTCCGCTTTCTTAGTATTGATACCTACAAAGAAAGCTTTTTGTACAACTTTGAATTTGCTTTTAAATGATCAATACAAACAAGTTTACTTTTTCGAAATCAGAGAGGGTAGAAGAGATTACAACACTTAACGATGTTCGAAATGAAGACTTGTTTTGACACTTAAAAGAGACAAATTCAAACCAATAAGCAAAAGTAAATGTATAATCAATCTGCAAACAGCCAATGAACTCTCTTCTAAGATCACAATCAACAGATCTGAATCAAGGGCTACAGGATGACTATTTCACTCATGCAAAGGAAAACTGTAAATGACGCCACAAACACATAAAAACACTCACAGTCTTTTTGTACAAAAGGAGGCGGAATGTAAGTAGAGAAAAGGAGTTATCAGACTGGTACCTATGCTGGTTACAGGCTGCAAAATCAGAGATCAAAACAAGGCAAAACAGAGCAGAGAACCCCAGCTGCACAATGACAAACTGGTTCAGCGCAACCTCAACATAGGGGTTTTGACATTCAGCGCAGGTAGCCTTCACGGGACCTGCGTTGAAATGCAGAATCCCTTCACTGGGTCTGCGCTGAAGGAGAAACTCTCGTTTCCCTCAGGTTCTGGGTCACAGATTGCTATTTAATTCACTGTTTTAGGCCAAATAAAAGCAACAAGCAAGGTACAATCAAAGGGATGCTTTGAGGGGGTACTAAGATCTATCACAAGGATCATCAAATCATTTGTGAGTCCATTGTTCAGATCATAGACAAGTCCAGTGATTGGATCAAGGCAACAACTGTCTACTTTGCATCCGGGAAAAACAGATGTAGTTCGATTGTTGCTGTCAAGTCTATGAAGTAAACAATGATAGAAACACAAATAAAATGACTAAACAGTTTTCCCCAGCGGAGTCGCCAATTTGTGGTGGGGAAAAATGCCTATGCAGGACGATCCTATCCACCTAAGGTGTGACAGTGCCTTAGCAACAAACAGAGATAGTTATTCTAGTATTCTTCCTTTATGAATTAAGAATGAAGAGAGAGATAGATGGACTAACCGGTGTCTTCCATTTGTCCCTCGATCTAGCTTCTCTTCTCTTGGAGAGTTCCCAGCTACTTGCTTTCTCGCTCGCCCAACTTCAAGAGGTTTCTGCAAGATTACAAGAAAAGAACACTACACAAGACATGGATTCATATTCATAACTAGTTCAGGATTAGAAATAAACCAAATACACTAATGCAATAATACATCAAGAATACACCAGCATATAGGAGAAACCAAGATAGCTTTATTGATGAATAACAAGGTTCAGGAAGAGATACAACCCAGAGGGCTCCAATCCAGCATCTCCTTCCCAGCAAATGGAATTCCTATCTTCACCCCCTTCAAAGCATTAAGCACCCAATAGTTCCAGTCTCAAACCAACAACAATTCTTTGCAATAACAAAATTCCAGCCTCTAGATCTCATGGAGGAGAGATCCATATATAGATGTTTGGAGAGAGGATGAGTCAGCTTGAGATCTAACTAGTGTCCTCTCCCTCTGTCAGTTCTTGAGTCCACTTGGAGGTTCTTGCTTCCACTTGGATATTTGGAACCTCTTACTCATCACCAGTCGAATTCCCTGAGGCAAGTGTCATTTTGGAAGCTTCCTGGGTTTTGACACCTTGAGAAATGAGCCTGCCACTTGTCCATTCTCGTTCAGCGCAGGTAGCTAGTGTTCCAGTTGACATTCAACGTAGGTAGCCAGTGTTGGCTTTGACATTCAGCGCAAACAGCTAGTGTAGCCACTGAAATGATGCTGAATTGACTTGTTTTTGAGCAGTTTCTGGTGGAGAACTTCTGTGAATTGCTGTGGTTTGTTAGCCTTGTTCCTCTAGGGGTAGGAAAAACATGTTTAGGGACTTTGGATCCCTTAGATTATGGACATTTCATGCTCAATGCTGTAAGGCACAAAAATGTCTATAACACCTAGCCTCCCGGACACTCCCTTAGACATTGTGTGAGAGCGTCTGAGACTTCTCGGATGCTCTTAGGACCATACTATGTGAGTGTCCAGGGAATTTTTTTTAGTTACGTGCGAGCATCTGTGACTTAGAAACCCTAGACACATACGAGCTTCAACCTTGTAGTTTCCGATCCTTTGTGTGAGCCTTCCTCCGCAAGACCTGTGCGAACCAAGCAATAGAAGAGAGAAGAGAGTGCTTGATGATTGAGTCCAAATGTGCTCAAGGTCTCTTCTATATATAGGATTTCATGAGGGTCCACTTGATGTTTAGGCTGTTGGGCGCAAGATCCCCCCAAGGCAAGTTTTGGGGCTTAAAGCCCAAGTTTTGACTAAGTCCGATGTAAAGACTCTGCGATTTGTGGGCACAGAGCGCGAAGTTGTAATTAAGTCATAGGGTTGTCCGCCCTTACTTTTTTAATGTATTGCTGGCTTGAAAGTTCTACCCATGGTCTGTGGACCATGTGATTGTATAAATAAAGCGAGGCTCTAAGTGTAAAGAAGATCGAAGATCGAAGATCTAATGATGAAGCATTGAGTCTAAGTGTAAAGTCGAGTCTTTAGGTCATAGAGGCGGAGAAGGCTCTGCAGTTGAGTGCACAGAGGCCTAGTAGTCCGCAGCTGAGTGCGCGGACCCCTACAGCTGAGTGTGCAGGGCAGGTTGAGTCTGTAACCAATTGAAGCATTAATAAAGAGAAGTTTTACATTATTTCTGTGTATCTTTTCCTATTTTATGCATTAAAGTATATTGGGTATGAATTGCAAGTTTACTGTTTATTTGTTGCGTGAACTTATATGAATGTGTTGAATAAGTGAATATAAGATAAAGTATCTGTTTACGCGAAGATAACTACCTGTTATAAGAAGATAAGTAAGATTTGCGGTGTAACTTGGGGAAATAGCTCAGATCGCTACTTTAGCAGCATGAAGGCTCCTCAACCCCTGGTTAGGGCTGCGCGAAGGTGAGTATAACAGAGTGTGAAGGCCTCGTAGGTCAGGAAAGTGCGCGAAGTGACCTGCGCGAAGGTATTCACAGTTGGACTAAATCAACCCCTCAGACATCTCAAGGGTGCGGAAACTTGGTTCCAGCATCCCCCCATACTGCTTCAAGTGAGACCTCAGTCCGCGCTCCGCGGGTTGTTGCCGAAAGGGCCAGTAGTACAGGGATTTGTTTGGCTAAATAACTCTAAACCTAGGTCAGGCCCCCTCAAGCCAACAAATGGTTCCGTTGCCAGGACCAGAATCTGCATAGAGATGTCTGATGTCGTATCATTGGAATCCAACTAAGAAAGAAATTAAAGGTTGGTTGGACAGGAGAATTCACGAGTTCGCGGTGCAGGAGAATAGGAATCCGCGACTATCAAAGGAAGAGTGGTTAGACTACTACCTGTACACAGAGATCCATGAAATTTTCTTCACATCTTTCCCTACTAAGCTGTATGAGTGGATCACGAAGCTAGAAGATAGCCAAGGAAGGTGGAAGCTCGACAATCCTATTGTGTGGACCCCAGAGTTGGTGTGCAGATTGGAAGCATCAGAGGATAAGATTGCACGCGCTGTTGATCACTGGCTCGATCAGATTATAGGAGGATTCATTACTGAGTTCGCGGTAGATACTTCAGTTAGCTATAGCGAGGCAGAGTGACGCTTTCTCAAAGGACCGCGAGGTAAGTACATAAAGTCTCTGAATACTTGGATTAAAATGTTATTGTGTGAAAAGAGGGTTATGCAATTACCTTGATTTCTGGAGCCACACGAAGTGGAAAAACCTATAGAAATGAAGGAAGTAAGGGACCAGAGAATAGCCCTTTGATTTCACCTCCGTGAGGGGACGAGGAAGAGCTCACAAAGGTCTCGCCGCGAAGTGCAATCAATTTAATAAGGCAAAGGATTCCGCGCATACCACCTCCACCGACACCACCACCAGCTTCACTGCCTTCACCTCCATCTTCACTCATACCACCTCCGCCACCACCGTGAGTCAATATGGAAAGTGCGATAAAGTTTCCTATGTTCAGGGGAGTAGGAAATGAAGATCCAAACCAGTTTTGGTTTGTGATAAGAGCCGTATGGTAAGCGTAGGGAGTCACGTATGATAATATAAATAAAGCGATGCTAGTTAACGCTTTGAAGGATCGCGCGCTGACCTGGTATATTAAGCATTCTAATGACAATCTAAATGCGGGGATCACGGATATCCAAATTGCGCTGAATAGAGAATTTAGTAGGCCAAAGTAAGAGACGCAGTCTATCATTAGATTCAAAGAGATCATAATGCTACCAGGTGAGACTCCTTGGGAGTTGGATCAGAGACTGAAGTGCACAATTCGCGAAGCTAATATGACTTTGGTGGATGGACAACAACACGAATGGGATGGTTTGTAGCATCACTAACGCGCTGTCACAATAGAGGTTAGCAACTCAGGCAGAGGGCTTAGAGATCGCGATGAGGCTGCATGAGAGCCTGATACAGGATCCTAACTTGGGAGTTCAACAGATCCACGCGCAGTTGAAAAACTTATGCCTTGAGATGCAGAGTTTGAAACAGGACAGGACAGTTCGACCAAAAGCGCGCAAAGAGGTATGGTGCGTTAAATGTAAGGGTCAGGGTCATGACAAGGACCACTCCTTGGTGTTCACAAATTACCTCGCAGGAGGAGGATCGATGCCGTTAAGACCAGAGGCACAAGCAGGACCTAGCGTGGTGCTTTCTTTGTGGTGCACAATTTGTCAAATAGGAGGAAAGCATGCTACAGACAACTACCATTTGTTACAGAAATACACACAAAATTTGCAATAATTGTTTTGTAGTTTTTGTAGATCGGTTGGACACGATGACCGTACTTGTAGAAGCTATGAGTTGATGATGGATAGAACTCGCACCTACAGGGTTCAGGCTGAAACGCGGCCCCTTGACTAGAACGCAGGAGTGGTGTGAACCGGATTTCAGGGGCGTGGACGAGGCCGAGGTGGAGGAGGGCCTGGAAGAGGTTGCAGATAGCTAATATGCTACAATTGCAGAGGGCCAGGAAATTATTCCCGTGATTGTACAAATCCAACACATCCATCATGTCTGTATTGTACCTTGTTTGATCACAAGACGGAGGATTGTCCTACGCTGATAGCTAAGCTGCGCGACAAGGGAGAGCTACAACCTCCCTTGACTTAGAACCTACAGATGATGAGGTCTGAGCCACGTGAGGAAGATCCAAATGTGAACATTGTGCTCCGAAGTGGAATTACGACAAGAGATGATAAAGGAAAATAACCCGAAGATAGTACTTGGGTTCGCAAGGCTCTGACGAAAGAAGCAAAGTTTGATTTGGAGCACGCTAAGGAAACCTTCATGGAAGCTAAGAAGATCTTCGCTGATGCCTCCACTTCAGGAAGCAAAGATAGATCAGAGCCGGAAATGGACCCATCTATGCTTATGATGTTCCTAGAAACATGCATGAAGCTACTGCGCGATAGTAAGGCTGTAAAGGGATTGTAGGAACTCATTAACATATGCGATGGGACCGTGCCAGGAGAGCTGTGCATAGTATGGAAGATTGGAAAGCATGCAATGAGGACGGGAAGATAAATGAGGTTGCTGCGCAGATTAGAGAATATGAGATGGACCAAGTAATTCTAGACCTAGGATCGAATGTGAACGTTCTGCCGAAGCAGACATGGGAGCGCATGGGAAGGCCTACGCTGCAATGGTCTCCTATCCAGCTGCAAATGGCGAACCAAAAAAAGATAATACCTATGGGGAGATAGCAGGGAATCACCGTGGATATTGAAGGGTCAAGTGCGCTAGTAGACTTTGAAGTGGTATAGATTGTTGATGATAAAAATCCCTACCCTGCGCTCTTAGGAATAGATTGGGCCACTGACATGAACGGGGTGATTAATCTGAAGAAGCACAAGATGATTTTTGAGAAAAAGGCTCTATGTGTAGTCATACATTTGTACCCTGCGGAAGGATCATGCTACATAGAGCCGGTGCACGACTATGAAAGTGACAACGATTTGGACTGCATCTATAAGATAACCGCACAAGAGCAAGACTGGGTAAATCCCACTGTGGATGGACGAATATCATGGGAGTGCAAAAGCTCTTGTACATTGGATTCAGATGAAGAAATAGAGTGATGGCAGAACCAGTTACACGAGGTAACCATGCTGAATTGTAACATGATGACAAGATCACTGCGTTGTGTATCGATAGAAGTGAGAGATTTGCCTACTTATGATGGATTAGGTGAGGTAAATGCTTTCTTGGACATATTTGAAAGGGAGGTGCTAAAAAAGAGACGTTTCCAGGCTTTGAAGTGGGTATTGCACGCTACGCCTGTGAGGTGGTGGGGTACGCTCCAAGGAAGCTTTTAGGATTGGCGTGAATGCAGGAGAATGATGCACATGCATTTTGGTAAGCCTAAGATGTGACTAACAGATAAATACAATGTACGGGATGGTCTGGGTGCACATCTGTCAAGGTGGGTATAGGCATATGGTAAACAACCTTCGCGGATGCACATGGACTTCGTGTTGGAGAACATGGTGAATAAGCATGTGTTGGGGAGGCAATTGCGTGAACTGTGCCTCAAGTTGGAACAACAGAATGTGGAAAGAACGAGTCTGCAGAAGGTTACCCATGCAAAAGCATTTAACGAAGTGTGCAAAGCACTGAGCAGGGTATATAATGTGCAGCGAAGTGATTGGGACTTGTGGGTACCAGCAGTTTTGTGGGCTTATAGGAGAATGTGCAAGAAATTGACGGGACAGACACCTTCTAGCCTGACCTATGGAGCAAACACTGTAATATCAATGGAGTATATTATGCCTAGTTCGCGCATAGTAGCGCCCGTGGATATGACAATTCGCGGAGCCTTGGAAGAAGGGATCGCGTAGCTGAACAAAGAAGAATGGTTGGGATCTGATGAAGAGATCCAATAGGGTAATCTTAGGTGTAGAAATTACCACTGTAGATCACCTCATAATGCAATATAATAAAGCAAAATACTTGATCTACTTCTACAACCAATTTAGCGGAAGCTTAATCGAACATAAGCAACATCAATAAGAACACATATAACTGATATGGAGAAATAAATCACACATAACACAGAAGATATAACCCGAGGGAAGCCTTAGCTTAAAACCCTAACTTTGTATTATCATACAAGTGGAAATATAGCCAATATTACAAAAAGAATTAGCTCTAAAGCTATTCTGCTCTCTCTGTAATACCTCTGCTGCTCATAGACAGTCAAAGGCCTCTATCTAACCTCTGGTCTGCCCTCCAAGCCTCCTATTTCTTTGTGCAATTTTGATTGGGGTCCTGTGCAGCCACTTGTGTGAATTGGCCTCTTCACACACTCACTATCCTCTAATCCAACTACGTAGTCCTGAAGGAGATAAATCCTCATCATGGATGAGCTTCCTTTATAGGAAGAATATTCATCCAACTGATAGTACACTGTCCCTTCTCTAATCTCAACTGGGTCTCTGTCTGAACTGACATGTATGAGTTATTCATGAGAGAATATTCAGTTATCTGAAGTACATTAGTTATATGCTAGCATGCATTAACTAACTGAAATTAATTAATTTAAACAAACTGTTTAAATCAAATATAACTGCCAACTAATTACTACTCAAATTAGAACTCATCCTTATCTCTTTAACTGATGGATAAATTCCCCAATTAATAGAGAAAATGTTTCATGTCCTCACATAGACTTCATGTTTGATTTTTCACAACTAATTAACTCATGGATACTTAATTAATTTATTTTCAAATAACTGTTAAGTTCAAATTCGAATTTTACTTCCTATTTTTAGTCCAGGGACTGACTAAAATAGGAATCCATCCTGAACTGCTAAAAATAGAATGCTTTTTTTATCACTTCCATTTTTCATTCCCTATTGCTCAATCCAGCACTGGTACCCAAACTGCTATTTTTAGCACTTCTATTTTTAGCATTTCTTGTTGCCATTTTCAACAATCCCTCTCAACAAGAAAGGCTTCAACTCAAACATGATCCTGTACCTTTGGAATGTTTTGCATGCAACACTTCTACCAAGTGTGGTTGCTCCAGCAACTCTAGGAACAAAAAAACTCCCAACTTACCTCTTTATTGGGCTAGAAACATACTATGATGCTGAAGCTCCATCTGCTGGTGACAAGTGCTCCTTCTCTGACCTCTGAGCTACTGCAATGCTCTATGCATCTCGCACCATTTCACACCTCTCTGTGCCATCCTGCACTAGTGCAACACTCCTGTGCCTCTCGCATTGTTGCAGCCTGCTAGCTTTACACAGTCCTGGGACTCCTGCACTGTAGCTCTCTCTGCTGCTCCATCCGCATCTGTCTCTACCCAATCAGCCAGTCCTGCTACTCCTTGTCGGGGCTCCTGTAGAAAAGTAGAATCAAAGAGGTTGGGTACCTCAAGGATCTTGCCCCTATATCAGCCTTTGTGGGACAATCACTCCACATCGCCCCACCTCCTACCTGGAGGTATGGCTGCATGTGATCCCTCTACTTACCTGGCTCGAAGTTTCCCCCTACTAGAGGTCTCTGCATGAGTAGATGTCTCTACTCGATCTCCTCTCAGCTTCTCTAGTTGTGGCTGCTCCACAACCTCCTGAAGCTGCTTCACCAATCATGGCTCCTCCACAATCATCTGAGACTTCTTCTGGCGCTACATGTTGAGAGGTAATGTACTCTCCCTCTCAACCACCAAGTCTTCATCAGTTGCCTTGCTCGCCAAGGCTTTGCATGCATCTTGAACCTCAAGAGCATACAGGTTCTTGACCCGTGAACCGATCCACTTCACCTATCTAGTGATGATGTGTCTAAGGAAAACATTTCCCTTACCGAATACTGCATAATAGTCTCTATCTTCCAGCATCGCTATCAACACCAAATTTCTCTTCAGTCCTGGCACATACTTGACATCGGTCAAGGTAATTCGAGCTCCATGCTCCCTCTAAAAAACAACCGTGCCTACACCTGAGACACTATACTTTTCATCATTACCCATCGCTATGAGTATTTGGAGATCTTTCTCCTCCAAGGTACTGAACAAACTCTTGTCATCGGTCATGTGGAAAGAAGCTCCATTGTCAAGAAACCAACCACTTCCCACCATGGATTAAACCATGCATGCAAACAGTGTGAAATCCAACTCAAACTGTGAGGCCAATGCCTCACCTTCAGATCCTTCCGCGGATACCTTCTTGGATTTCCTCAGTGGACAATTTGTAGCAAAATGGCCCACCTCATGACAACGAAATGATCACACTTTCGATTTTTCAAACTTCTTCCCACCACGGGAAGAACTCAAATTGGAAAGAGAATCCTTCTCCTTCCCCTTCTTCGCCTTACTCGCGAAGGCACAATTTTTTTCATCCTCCATGGATGAAGAACAATCTCTGGTGCTTCTTGTTATCTCCTCCTGCATCAAATCCAACCAAAGTCGTTCAAAATCTGGTAGTTTCTCTCTTCCATTAACTGAGTCCTGGTAGCTATGCCAGCTCTTAGGAAGACCGAGGAGTGCAAGACTCACCATGTCATCATCAGGTGTCATGATCCCTACACTTCCAAGCTCATCCCTGCATGTGGTGAGCTTGTTCAGATACGGAGAGATCGTGTTGCCCTTTTCACACTTGATCTTTCGAAGCTTGTCTTTCAGTGCCAACTTCCTTTGATCACTACTATTCTGATATAGATTTTTCAATGTTTTACACATTGAAAATGATGTCTCCTTCCCATGGAGACTCGAGAATATGTGATCTCGAACTCCCTCCAGAAGGATTCTCCTTGCTCTAGCCACACATTTCTTCCATTCAGCCGATTCAATGAAGTCCTTTAGACCGTTATCCTCTAGTACTACTTCCATGCGATCCTTCCAGCCTATATAATTTGAACTGCCATCAAGGGCATATTCGAGTCTCAAATCATTGAACGCCATAGGTGAAATAGAGATGTGATAAGAACTCGATTTCTGTATTTAGGAATCACAAAATTCAACTTCTCCCTTCTTTTATACTGTTCTTACTTGATCACCTGTGCTCTGATACCATGTAGAAATTCCCACTGTAGATCACCTGATAATGCAATAGACTAAAGCAAAAAACTTGATCTACTTCTACAACCAATTTAGTGGAAGCTTAATCGAACATGAGCAACATCAATAAGAACACATATAACTGATATGGAGAAATCAATCACACATAACATAGAAGATATAACTCGGGGGAAGCATCAGCCTAAAACCCCAACTCTGTATTATCATATAAGTGGAAATATAGCCAGTATTACAAAAAGAATCAACTCAAAATCTATCCTGCTCTCTCTGCAATACCTCTGCTACTCATAGATAGTCAAAGGCCTCTATCTAACCTCTGGTCTGCTCTCCAAGCCTCCTATTTCTTTGCACAATTTTGATTGGGGTCTAGTGTAGCCACTTGTATGAATTGGCCTCTTCACACACTCACTAACCCCTGATCCAACTACGTAGTCCTGAAGGAGATAAATCCTCATCATGGATGAGCTTCCTTTATAGGAAAAATATTCATCCAACTGATAGTACACTGTCCCTTCTCTGATCTCAACTGGGTCTCTGTTTGAACTAACATGCATGAGTTATTCATGAGAGAATCTTCAGTTATCTGAAGTACAACAGTTATATGCTAGCATGCATTAACTAACTGAACTTACTTAATTTAAACAAACTGTTTAAATCAAATATAACCGGACTTGACTCAATTAACTGAGCCAACTAATTACTACTCAAATTAGAACTCATCCTTATCTCTTTAACTAATGGATAAATTCCTAAATTAATAGAGAAACTGTTTCATGTCCTCACATAGACTTCATGTTTGATTTTTCACAACTAATTAACTCATGGAGAATTAATTAATTTATTTTCAAACAACTGTAATTCGAATTTTACTTCCTAATTTTAGTTCAGGAACTAACTAAAATAGGAATCCATCCTGAACTACTAAAAATAGAATGCTATTTTTAGCACTTCCATTTTTCATTCCCTGTTGCTCAATCCAGCACTGGTACCCAAACTGATATTTTTAGCATTTCTTGTTGCCATTTTCAACATTAGGCTCCAAGAACTCATGAATGAAAGAACTCGGTTAAGGGAGAAAAGTGCTCTGGTGGAAGCAGAAGTCAAGAAGCTTGAGGAAGGAATAAAGAAGGATTTTCTTGATAAGAAAATTGTGGTAATAAAACAGGATGCGCACAATTATGTTGACAAATTTAGGGACTACCGCCGAGATTTGATCAGCTTGATGCCTTGGATTGGACCGTATATTACTAGAGGGATCACCGATGGTGGTGCGATGTAGATGGTGAAGTGCGCGACACAGACAGTAAAGTTAAAAGGCGGATTTTTTCTAGGAAAAGTGATTGATGGTCGGTTGAAGCCGTATCCAGGTGGCTCGGCCACCTGACTAGCCATGGGAAGCACAGTCTTAGCGCTCTAGGCAATTTAAAGGAGGCACAGGACTATAAAATACTATGCCCGAGAGTTGCGCGATGTCAAGACTGCGCGCAGGAGTGAAGTGTCATGGGGTCCGCGACAATGAAAGTGTAGCTACGCTGCCGTGCAGGTTGGCAGGAAAGTGACCATTATAATCACTATTCACGATGTGATGCTTGGTTTGAGACCAAATGGAGCGAGCGACAGGCATTTAAGGCGAGCTTTATGGGTAACATTTGGGAAAATATGTTGCCAAGGGGGCATTAATGGACTAGATTTGGGGGGAACGGTCAAATTTGAATTCAAAAGGCACTATAAATTGCAAAGGGCGGCCTAGCAATCAAGACTTGGTCATTTGAGAATTGATCTGTTGTGCGCTTAGAGTATTCTGAACTGAGACTTGTTTAACCTATTGAGAGTGTTGTTTGAGCACTTGGTTCAGCAGTTGAGAGATTTCTGGACAAACAAAATGGCAACGTCTGAAGAAGCCAGGGAAATCGGAGAAATGACTGCCGAAGAGGCCACGCAGGTCATAACAGTAGGAGATGCCCCTGAAAGCACCGGGATAGTTGCAGAAATCCCTAAATCACTGCATACGATGAGACCCAAGAAAGATAAGCAGCCGATGATTCCGGTGTGTGTATCCCCTCGAAACCCGCTGAGAACTAAATTGACCATGGAAGAAAAAGGGAAAGTGGTTAATTTGGAAACCGATGAGAAGGAGGAAGACATTGAGGACATCCTGATAGAAGAGGATGCAGACGAAGACATGGAGGAAGAAATAGAGGGTGTAGACCCTCCAACTAGGCTGCCCATGTATGTTCCTCCGCGGAAGGGGAAGGAAAAGGTGCCCAAGGACCTAGATGAGAGCAAGATCTCTTTGCAGACTTCGTTGCTACCTGACAATATCGTTTGTGAAGGAGCACACCTGGGACGGGTGCCAAGTTTGAAGTTTGAAGATTGGGATCTCGCCAACCACGAGAAATTCCCTCACTTGGCGACTGCACAACTCATGAAGCTGAAGAAAAACACCACGGCGGGAGTCATAGAGTTGGAGCCGCGCAAGTGGTTACGCGGAGTCGAAAAGGTAGGGTTGTTGAACTTGCTCTGGGTGCCACATTACCATTGTGCCCCAGTGACTATCTTCGTCATCAGGCAGCTTCTCTACTTGGTGCATGATGGGTGTTTGTGGCTGGAGGAGCCAATCCCCATCACAGACCACTTAATCCATAGAATTACCCGGCTTCCTTGTAAAGGGGAAGACCCAACAGACATTTCAGAGGGTAAAAGCAGTGATTTGGCCATTGCGGAGGCCATGAAAAAGAAATATAAGCTAGAGAAGAAAAAGAGGGGCTACATGATCTCTATTATCGGCAACAAGGCAGTCAGAGTTATGACTTAGATACTAGAGGGTAAGGTCACGCGGAAGTGCCGCGCGGATGAGGTGCCTGCACCGGTGGTTGCACTTGCTGAGCAGTACGCAGAGGGGGTCCAGTTTAGCTGGTCTGAATTCTTCTGCAAGGAGTTCTTGGAGAATTGCTGTGAGGCACAAGAATAGGGGAAAACCTTCCACTATGCATGGCTTTTGCTGTCCATAGTGTTGGTGGCTGGGGAATTGCCTGAGGACAGCCAGTTCCCCACAATTGCGAGGGATCTCCTGGAGGCCACGAAGTATGCTTCGCTGTGGGCCACTAAAGATGCGAACTGGATCCGAGATAGTAAGATATTTTGGGTGTTCATGGAGATGAACATCAGAATGGGGATTAACCGCAAGCCGTGGTTATCGCCCACTATCTATAATAGCTTACAAAGCTTCGTGGAGTTTAAGGTAGACTTCCATCACGTCTACATCAGGGCATGCAAGGACCCCGTGAAGAAGTGGAATGAACTACCATACCTAGCCATGGATGATGTTATCTTCGACGTACTTGAGGCATGGCCGCCGGAGTGGCGCGCTCCAGCCATCTCCACGACGGAAACAGAAAAGTCTGCTACACAACGGAAGAAGGAGGAGAAAAAACTGCAGATGGCACAGTTGGTAGAGAAGAGAAGAAAAGAGGCCATAGCAGAAGCACACAAGGCAGCAGAGAAGGAGCGTGAGGGCTGGAAGTCACCTTCGCCTAAGTAGGAACAAGAAATGGAGGCAGAGACAGAGGAGGGTGGTGCGACCTACAAACGATGATGACACAGTTAAAGTGCCAGCGCTTGAGAGAGCAGGTGGGGCCATGAAAGAAGTTGAAAGCGTCTAAGACTTCTTTTGACCCTATCACCCTCATTGAGGTATATTTTCACGATATAGGGGAGACGGTGTGTAAATTCACCGTGGAGGCTCTCCAGCAGTTGGTGGAGGAGAATCAAATTGTGTTGGGGGCCCTTCGAGCATAGATTTAGGAGTTGCAGGTGCAAACTCCCCAGGCTGGTACTCTCTCGACCAGCCTCGTAGTAGGAACAATTGTGGCTGAGGAAATGCTGTGCACCCGAACGACCATCATAATAGTGCTGCCAGAGGAGGCACTGGTTACATAAAACGAGGCCAACAGGCCTACGGTCAGTGCGTTTAAAGGGGTAGGAATCAACATGGCTGCGCTCCCTCGATGGAGACTCTCTATGTCCTGCAAGGCGGAGTGACTGCAGAACTGCGGGCTAAGGAGGGCTGCACACTACAGGTGTTGATTGAAAAAAGAATCAACATGGAGCATCTGACCCTGTAGCATGACGAGGTGGTGGCGCAAAACCGAAAGATGGTGCAGGTGGTTGAGGAAGCCTGCTAGATGGTCCCTGAGTTGGCTATCATAGCAGAGGCACCAACAGAGGCCCGCATCTAGAGGTTAGCAGTAGGAGTGCATGAGGCACGAGAAGAGATGACCAAGGTTCAACTGGAGTTGAACCTTTAGATAGCAGAGTTGCGGTTGTAGGTGCAACCTTCAAATCCTCCAGAGGTAAGGGAACAGTGCGCCAGTGCCATTACATTAGGGATGGAGGAGATCAGCAGTACAGTGAACGACTGCACCAAAATGTTGGAAGAATCGTTCGAGGTCCTCATCACTCTGCAGGAGGACCCGAAGATACAATGCTTAGAAACATAGGGCGTGAGCTACAACAACAATATGAAAACATCAAAGGGACCATGCAGACGGTGGCCCTTACACAGAGGCTCATGCGGATGCAACAGGCCAAAGTGCTTAAGGAGCAGGTAGACGCAGCGCGACATAGAGAAGTGGTTTTGAAGGCACGTGTCTAGCCTTGGATTGACGAGGCCTTCGTAATCACAAAAGAAATTGAAGGAAAGCTCGCACAGATGTAGGGGACACAACAGTAGATACAGGGAAGTAGTTCAGATACTGCGGTCTCCGAACAATGCGTCCAGGAGATACAATAGGTAGCTGCTCAGTGCGTTGCCAACCTTGCAGCAGTCCGAGCAGAGTTGGGAGGTCTCTGCGCGAAGATCTCCGCATCGACAAAGTGACTCAAGGGAGAGTCACGATGTTTGTGTTGGGGGCTTGTTGGGCGTGGGATCCCCCCAAGGAAAGTTTTGGGGCTTAAAGCTCAAGTTTTGAATAAGTCCGAAGTAAAGACTCTGCGATTTGTGGGCATGGAGCGCGAATTTGTAATTAAGTCATAGGGTTGTCCGCCCTTACTTTTGTAATGTAGTGTCTGCTTGAGAGTTCTAGCCATGGTTTGCAGACCATGGGATTGTATAAATAGAGCGAGGCTCTAAGTGTAAAGAAGATCGAAGATCAAAGATCTAATGATGAATTATTAAGTCTAAGTGTAAAGTCGAGCCTTTGGGTCGTAGAGGAGGAGAAGGCTCTGCAGCTAAGTGCGCAGAGGCCTAGTAGTCCGCAGCTGAGTGTGCGGGGGAGGTTGAGTCTGTAACCAATTGAAGCATTAATAAAGAGAAGTTTTACATTATTTATGTGTATCTTTTCCTATTTTATGCATTCAAGTATATTGGGTATGAATTGCAAGTTTACTGTTTATTTGCTACGCGAACTTATATGAATGTGTTGAATAAGTGAATATAAGATAAAGTATCTGTTTACATGAAGAAAACTACATGTTAGAAGAAGATACGTAAGATCAGTGGTGTAACTTGGGGAAATAACGCAGATCACTACTTTAGCAGCGTGAAGGCTCCTCAGCCCCTGGTTAGGGTTGTGTGAAGGCGAGTATAATAGAGCGCGAAGGCCTGGCAGGTCAGGAAAGTGCGCGAAATGACTTGTGCGAAGGTATTCACAATTGGACTAAATCGACCCCTCAGACTTCTCAAGGGTGCAGAAACTTGGCTCCAACATCCCCCCAGATTGCTTCAGGTGAGACCTCAGTCCACGCTCCGCGGGCTGTTGCCGAAAGGGCCAGTGGTATAGGGATTTGTTTGGCTAAATAACTCTGAACCTAGGTCAGGCCCCCTTAAGCCAACATAGGCCATCCTATCGAATTGTACATACGCTTAGGGCTAACTTAATCCAATATACATGAGTAAATAAATAAATTCAAAAACCAACTTTTGCTTGTCCAAATAAGGTGATATTTAGGTTGATTTTGGTGCTCTCAAAAAGAGGAATCTATTGCAATTATTATCTTCATCATATGATTTTTCCAAGTGGAATTTGACTACAGTTGCATAATTTTAACATAAAGGACTTCCAACTTTTAAGAAATAAAATGCAAAATGTGAAGCTTGCATTTACGGGAAACAAAGTCGAGCGAATTTTCCAACAAGTTCATGGTGTGCAAAAAACCGCTTGCAATTTGTTCATAGTGCCTTTTTTGGACCTCTATAGACTTCTATAGGAGGATGGAGATACTTTTTAATCTTCATTGATGATTTTAGTAGAATGACTTGGTTTTAATTTTTGAAACAAATGTCAGAAGAATTTGAAAAGTTTAAGAATTTTCGCCAACTTGTTTAGAATGAAGTTAAAGAGAAAATTGGCACTCTCAGGACATACAATGGAGAAGAACTCAATTCCAATTAATTCCAAACTTATTGTAGGGACAATGGTATTCAAAGACAACTTACAAATGTCTACCATCCACAACAAAATGGAGTAGGAGAGAGAATGAATCACACCTGGTTAGGGGTGGAAATATCCATGCTAACTTTCACAAATTTAAGTCCTTTATATTGGGCAGAAGCAATACATACAACAATCTACTTAAGGAACAAGTCTCCTACTGCTTCTTTGGATGAAATTACACCATATGAAGCATGGTTTGGTTTCAAACCTTGAGTCAAACATATTAGATTTTTTGGTTCAATTTGTTATTCCTTAGTTCCAAAAGAAAAGTGAACTAAGTTTGATTCACAATGTTTGAAGTGTACATTTATTGGGTACTCCAATGAAAAGACACGATATCGTCTTCTGTCCAATGGAAAGTTTATTTTTAGTAGGGATATCATATTTGATGAAATAGAAAGAAAGAGTGCCATCAAGATTTAAAGTATTCTACAGAATTTGGAAACTAATGGAGACAAAAAGAAAATGAAAATGGAAAATCAACCAAGTACACAAAATTGGTTTGAAATTGAATTGCCTTCATCAGAAAATGGTTCATCCAGCTCACCTACTTCATCTAGACCATATGGATCTTCTAGAAGTTCATATGGATCTCCTAGCAGTAGCTCATCTAACAACTTCTCTCCACCTCTTGAAACTTCCGATGATCGAAGAAAATCTATTTAGATCAATCCCCTTTATAATGGTGGTGATTTTTAGATCCACAAAAAACGAAGATCAACTGCCAAAATGGGTTATTCAACTTTTGAAGGATGTTAGGACAAATGAAAAGAAAAACAGGAACACAAAGTTCACAAAGAAATATAGGAAATTTTTCCTTAATAATAAATGATTTTATTGATCCCTCCACATACAAAGAGGCAGTAAAACATATAGAATGGAAAAATCCAATGGTTGAAGAATACAAGCCATTGATGGAAAACACCACTTGCGAACTTGTTGACTGTCTTAAAAATGTGAAACCCATCGGATGCAAATGGGTTTACAGAATTAAGTGTAAGCCATATGGATACATTGAAAATTACAAGGTAAGGCTTGTTACCAAAGGTTTTGCACAACAAGAAGGAATCAACTATGAGGAAAAATTTGTACCTACAACAAAATGGAACATCATCAGATTAGCAATTGCATTAGCAACTCAAAAAGGATGGAAAGTACATCAAATGGATGTTAAAAGTTCCTTCCTCAATGGGGACTTGCAGGAAGAAGTATAATAGGTTTTGAGATTGAAGGGAAGGAACACAAAGTATGAAAATTGATCAAGGCCTTATACGGATTGAAACAAGCTCCATGAGCTTGGTATGAAAAACTAGATGAGTACCTTTGCAAAGTTGGCTTTAAGAGAAGTGAACCTGATTATAATTTATATGTACACCAACAGGGTAAAAATATGGTGATTCTAGTTATGTATGTGGATGACTTGATCATTACTAGGAACAATAATATTCATATTTTGCAGGTAAATAAGGAGTTGCAGACTGGATTTGAAATCACTCATTTGGGATTACTTCACTACTATCTTGGAGTTTAAGTATTTCAACATCCAAACAATAATTTCATTTTTCAAAGAAAGTATGCATCTGAACTTCTTCGAAGATCTAGAATACAATATTGCAAGTCCATTCTCACCCCCATGGAACAAAAGTTAAAAGTTTCAAAATTTGAAGGGGGGGAATTGGTGAACAATACTACTTGTAGACAATTGATTGAAAACTTGATTTATTTGACAACCACTCATCCAAACTTATCTTATGCAGTTAGTATTATATCGTGCTTTATGCATGAACCAAGGGACAATCACTAGAATGCAGAAAAAAGGGTCCTTAGATATATCCAAGGGACGAAATATTTTGGTATTCTTGATCAACTTTCATTCATTAGCCCTGATTTGACTACCAATCATCCAACTTACCTAAATGTTCCTAATATGCAAGTGGTATCCCCCTCACCACGGGTTAATTTTTTGGCAACTTGTTCCATGCCTGAACCTCTCGACGAAGAAGAACCTATCACTACTTGCTCAACTTATTTTAACCTAGATCCAGTAGGTGATATGGTAAATTATTTACAGGGAGAATTGGAGCCTAATCTTCCTACCCTTATTCGATCCCCTGATATGTATTCCTTCTAGAGCATTTTTCTTCCACTTGATGAAAACCACTTGGAAGCCATGATCAGGCCCTTGATATGTATTCATTCTAGAGCCCTTGCCTCTTCGGAGCCATGATCAAGGTAAATAGTGTTACAAGCATAGTAATTTTACTGTTTCAAGCTCGTTAAAAATGAATCAAGTAACCGTGAGCATATATTCTTCTATGTTTCAAGATCACATAAAAATGAAACAAATATTTGAACATGGTTCCTTTCTTGTGTTAAGCTCATTAAAAAATGAAACAGATCCCCCTCTATTTGATTTGATTCTTTGACCAAATCTCAATTTCGATTTCAATTGCTTCTACTTGATCTCAGAGATGAACCTTCATTCATCCACCCATATCACATGATTCTCTTCCTTCTTTCCTAGTGAACATGTTTCTATCAGTAACCAACAGTCTATCTAGGTCCATGAGAAGAGTTGGCAGACAAAACGAAGATGGGGGCAATGTGTTTATTTCATGAATAATTTTTCTCTATTTCAAGTTTGTGTAAAAATGAAGCCACTCTCAAGGATAGTTTTTTCTTTGTTTCAAGCTTGTGTAAAAATGAAACCTATTCTGAGATTAGTCTTAGTTCACCATCATTGTGCCTTAGGTCCACCTCCAAGCCATCATAGCTTGATGGTAGAGCTTACCCGATCATGGATTCCCTAGTATTACAACTTTTTTCTATCTTGGTATCCATGTAGTTGTTTATTTTCCACGATCTTGGTCTCTGGGATATAATCTTAAATCACTAACACTACCAAACCAAAGATCACAACGAAAATACTTTGCACATCAAAATATAAACAATAATAAATCTACTAGTGCATAAAATATAGAAATTTTTTTACAATTTTGTACAATAACCAAACTTCGTTATATTAATCCAACTAAATAATACAATATTATAGGGCTCCCATACCAGGGATAATGACCCTCATACATCTACTAGTACATGCATACAAAACTGGGGCTTGGTTTCAATCCAATAAAAACCAATCTACCCTCAACAAGATACTCTAACCATCTAGCTATCACATGCGGTCTCACCTCCTCTCGGTCGTACACCGTACCTTCCTGTCCTTTGGCTCCCGATCTACAACATTGCCTCTATCAATGATCCAAATCCATCTAGCCATTGAATCTCGGCTATCCAATCTACTCACTAGTTGTGCCTTAGTCCATCAAGGGCACAACACATCAAGACTCCTATCGAGTTGTTCACAACTCTATATGTGAACAACTCACAACTGCCAATTGCTGCTCCTCAGCTACTCAGGTACTTCAACCCAATATGGTCTTCTTTCACTGGTACAATGAAGACTAACATAGGGCACAGAGGGCTTCGACATATCACTGCAAGATGTCCATCTCCTACAATGAACATGGGGTAGGAGGACCGCCCACCATCTGCTGTAGAAGTCCTTCTCCACACACAAGTCTAGGGCTGCACAAACTGCTCCTGGATGATAAAACCCTTGAGCTATCTTTTTCCACTCTAAAAACCACCTAATTCCATGAAGATGGTGCACACTAGGCTCCAACTTGGACCTATCACACTCTCCTCCAACAAGCCATAAATGCCCAATCATTATCCACACTCGGTCCACTCTCATGCTTCCCTCTAATAGTTCATGAGTGACCAATCCTTGCTATAACATTTTATCCTAGTTAGGGCATCCAAACATCTACAAAACCCTCCTCTTGGTTGCTAAGAAATTTCTCAACATGTCCTCTCCTAGGACACCTATCCACCTACAAATCATACACTTAAGAGGATGACCAAACTGCCCTGCAATGTTCTGCTGCTCCTCTTGACATTGTGTAATGCTGATGATGATTTTCACCTCTAGATGTCCTCAACTTTTCCTAATCTAGGACCCAAATCCTATAGCATCTAACATTAACAAATGAAGACAACCATACCTTATTTGTTGCTTCAATTTTCACGGGCTCCTATATACTTCTAGCAGACTTGGTTAGGGTACTTGACAGTCCCAATTCTTTGTTGCAAAAACCTATGTTTGTCCTCCAAAACAGGCTCATACGCTTCGCTTCCTTTCCTTGTGACTACCACTTAGGCTAGGCTGCCTTCTAGGCCTCTCGACCACCTTCAAACAAATGTACCATCACCTGCACTACAACATAAACAATTTCTACCTATTTTAGTGGAAAAATAACCCTAGTATGCTCCTCCAATCCTGTGATTGGAATGCTTGTGCATGCGGCCTAACATGAGGATGTGTCTAGGCTTCTTTATGCCCCTCCGAAACACACTAAGCTCCTACAATAACACAAGTCTGCGCTGCTCCAAAACAAAGAGGAAACTCACCTAGAGGATATGCCCAAATCAGCCCAATCTTGCCATAAACACCTTGACACTTACTACAGATTAAGTCGGATCTCAAAATAGTCATGAAGATGCTCAAATAGGCATCTTATCCTTCGCTGGAATCTCCCTTATTTTTGTAGCCCAAACAGAGGTCTCCTACAATTAATGTGAGCTACCTTTTGTTGCACAATGATATCTCCAAATGACTTACACTCACCTTATATTTATATCCAATACAAGGGCTTAGAAAAATCATCCAAGAGGGCTTAACAACCTTTCATTAGGCCTATTCACACTAGGTTGACTTGATCTTTTCTTAAGGAAAGCCCACATACAAACTTTAAAAATTCATAACTCTTCAATGAAAACTCGTGAGTTTTGACGCATCAAATTCATGTCAACGTGCACTGTCATCCTCATCCATCACATGTTGGAATATCTCCATGATTTTTTCCCCAACATTGATGGGTGCAAACCCACATGCTTGGATTTCAATCCCACAAGGCCACTTTGTGGAACTCCTTCCTCCACACACTCGATCGTCGAGGCTTGGAGTACCTCTCAAGCTACAAAAGTCAACACTGCCTCTTAGCAAGGGAGGTACTTCCAAGACTACAAATTAACCATCATCATCCATGGCACTAGCCCATCTCGCATTCATCACTGCAACATACCCTATAGAATGAACCCGATAATCTCGGTAGTGCCTCTTCCTCATCACATACGAACTTGAAGATCCCAAACCTCCATAGCGTTGCTCCCTTTGAGGCTAGACTCCCTTTGAGCCTACACGATCTCCACTAGATCAGTCCTGAAGGCACTCATCCTGATGTATCAAATACTACACGTGAAAATCCCTCCAATCTCGGATATGCAACATCACGATATGATGGAGACACTAGCCTACCAATCTATAGCCCATCACATAAAGCCATCTTGATTAAATTGATCTCATCCATGCCAAGGAAACCCTCGAGTTGTCCCAACCATACATGACAAGACAAAGTAAGCTCACAATCTAAAAAGAACCACACAACATACTGATGTGTGCCAAGTTAACCACTGGTCCACCAGAAATCTCGACCCATCTTGCCATGTAACTTGTTAAGACCGCATCTCCATGTCTTCTCTTGAACCTTCTACTCCATGATCTAGACAACCCCAACTCCCTCTGAGTTGCTTCGTTATGCACACTCTGATTCATTGTCCCTCAAAGTAGCTTAGGCACGCTTTGATGCCATGTGTATTATCCAAGCTCTTGGTTCCTGGGATATAATATTAAATGATTGGAACTACCAAACCAAATATTGCAATGAAAATACTTTTAACAGCGGAATATAAACAACAATAAATCTACTAGTGCACAAAATATAGACACTGTTTTACAATTTTGTATAATAACTCAACTTCATTATATTAATCCAACTGAATAATACAATACTCTAGGGCTCCTAGACCAGGGATAATGGCCCTCATACATCCACTAGTACAAGAATATAAAAATTGGGCTTGATGTCAATCCATCCACAACCAATATACTCTCAATAAGATAGTTTGACCATCTATCTGTCACATGCTCTCTTAGCTCCTCTCGATTGTACGCTGTACCTTCCTGGTCCTTCGACTCTTGATCTGTGGCAATGCCTCTATCAATGATCCAAGTACATATGGCCACTAAATCTTAACTATCTAATATTCTTACTAGTTGTGCCTTAGTCCATCAAAGGCACAACACATTGAGACTCCTGTTGAGTTGTTCACAACTCATTTTGTTCACAACTCACAACTTCCCATTGTTGCTCCTCAACTACTCTTGGACTTCAACCCACTATGGTCTTCCTGCACTGCTTTAATGAAGACCAAAATAGGGCACAAAGGGCTTCCACCTATCACTGCAAGATGCCCATATCCTATAATGAACATAGGCTAGGAGGGCTTCCCACCATCTAATGTAGAAGTCCTTCTCCACACACAAGTCTAGGGATGCACAAACTGCTCCTGGTTGATCAAACCCTTGAGGTATCTTCTGCCACCCTAGCAACAACCTAAGTACATGAAGATGGTGCACACCGAGCTCCAACTTGGACACTATCACACCATCCTCCAACAAACCATAAATTCCCAATCACTATCCATACTTGTTCCACTCTCATGCTTCCCTCTAACCGTCCACAAGTGACCAATCCTTGTTGTAGCATCTGCTCCTAGTTAGGGCACCAAAAATCTAGGAAACCCTCCTGTTGGATGCCAAAAAATTTCTCAACATCTTGTCTCCCATGACACCCATCCACCTGCAAATCATCAACTCAAGAGGATTACCAAACTTCCCTGCAACGTTCTGCTTCTCCTGTTGACATTGTGTAATACTGATGATGATCTACACCTCTAGATGTCCTCAACTTGTCCTAATCCAGGACGCACATCCTCTAACATCTAATATTAATAAATGAATGCAACCATACCTTATTATTTTCTTCACTTGTCCTGGGCTCCTATATAATGCTAGCAGACTTGGTGAGGGTACTTGACAATCCCAGTTCCTTGTTGCAACAACCTACACTTTTCCTCCAAAATAGGCTCATACACTACACTTTTTTTCCTTGTGACTATGATTTAAACTAGGATGCCTTCTAGGCCTCTCAACGACATTCAAAAAAATATACCATCACCTACACTACAACAGAAAGGATTGTGGCCTATTTTAGTGACAAATCAGCCCTAGTATGCTCCTCCAATCCTTCACTTGGACTGCTTGTGCATGCAGCCTAGCATGAGGATGCTTCTAGGCCTCTTGACGCCTCTTTGAGACAAACTAAGCTCCTATAATAACACAGATCCATGCTAATCCAAATAAGAGAGGAAACACACCTACAAAATATTTCCAAATCAACCCAATCATGCCTCAAACACCTCATCCCTTACTACAGATTAACTCGGCTCCCAGAACAGTCATGAAGATGCTCAACTATCCATCTTCTTCTTCACTGGAATCTGCCTTCTTTTTGCGGCCCAAACAAAGTTCTCCTTCACTTAATGCAAGCTAGATTTCACTGCACAAGGATATCTTGAAATGACTTACACTAACCTTGTATTTATATCCAATACAAGGGCTCCAACAAATCATCCAAGAGAGCTTGAGAACCTGTCAATAGGTCTCTTCACATTAGCTTGACTTGATCTCTTCTTATGCAAGTGCACACACAAACTTCAAAAATTCATAACTCTTTAATGACAAATTGGAACTAGATGATTTTTGATGCGTCAAATTCGTCTCAAAGTGCATTGTCATCCTCATCCATCACATGTTGAAATCTCTCCATGATTTACTCCCCAACATCGATGGGTTTAAAACCCAGGCTTGGGTTTCAAGCCTACAAGGCCACTTGTATAGCTCCTTCCTCCAAACCCTCGATCCTCAAGGCTTGGAGTACATATCAAGCTACAAAAATCAACACTTCCTCTTAGCGAGGGAGGTACTTCAAAGACTAGGAAGTAACCATCATCATCCGACGACACTAGTCCATATAGTGTCCATCAGTACAACATAACTTGTAGAATGAACTCGACAATCTCTGTAGTGGCTCTGCCTCATCACATCTGAACCTGAAGATCCCAAACCTCCATAGGGATTCTCCGTTTGAGGGTAGACTCCCTCTGAGCCTACATGATCTCCACTGGCTCAATCCTGCTAGCACTCATCCTCCTAGATCAAATACTAGATGTGAAAATGCCTCCAATCTTAGATATGTAATATCAGGATCTGATGAAGACACTAGCCTGCCAATTTGTAGTCCATCACATGAAGCCATCTCGATTAGCCTGATCTCTCACATGCCAAGGAAACCATCAAGTTGTCCCAATCATCCATGACAAGACAAAGGAAGCCCATGATATGCAAATTTCCACACAACATACTGAAGTGTGCCAGTTTCACCATCGATCCACCAAAACTCCCAACCCATCTCACCATATAACCTGCCAAGACCACATCTCCATGTCTTCAGTTGAACCCTCTGCTCCATGATCTAGATAACCCCAACTCCCTCTGAGCTACTTCATTGTGCACACTTTGATTCATTATCCCTCAAAGTAGCTCAGACATGCTTTGATACCATGTTGATTTTCCATGATCTTAAAATTTGAGATAGAATCTTAAATCACCGACGCAAACCAAATATCAAAACGAAACTACTTTGTATAGCGAATATAAACAACAGTAAATCTACTAGTGCACAAAATATTGACAAAATTTTACAATTTTGTACAATAACCCAACTTCGTTATATTAATCCAACTGAATAATACAACATTCTAGGGCTCCTGTACCAGGGATAATGACCCTTATACATCCACTAGTACAATAATACAAAACTGGAGCTTGGTGTCAATCCATCGACAACCAATATATGCTCAACAAGATACTTTGACCATCTCGATGTCACATGTTATCTTAGCTCCTCTCGGTCGTACCCTGTACCTACTTGCTCCTTCAACTCCCGATTTGCAATACTGCCTCTATCAATGATCCAAGTCCATCTAGCCACTGAATCTCAGCTATCCAATCTCCTCACCAATTTTTCCTTAGTCCATCAAGGGAAAAACATATTGAGACTCCTATCGAGTTGTTCATAACTCTATTTTTGAACAACTCACATCTTCCCATTACTTCTCCTCAGCTACTGAGGGACTTCAACACACTATGGTCTTCCTTTGATGCTCCAAAGAAGACCAACATAGGGCATGAAGGGCTAGCACCTATCACTACAATATGTCCATTTCCTACAGTGAACACGAGCTAGGAGAACTGCCACCATCTGCTATACAAGTCCTTCTCTACACACAAGTCTAGGGTTGCAAAAACTGCTCCTGGATGATCAAACTCTTGAGCTACCTTACCCTTGAGCTAAGTCCATAAAGATGGTGCACACTGGGTGTTGGCTTGTTGGGGCCTGACCCAGGTTCAGATTTAATTAGCTAAACAAATCCCGGTACTACTGGCCCTTTCGGCAATAGTGTGCGAAGCGCGGACTGAGGTCTCACCCGAAGTAGTATGGGAGGGTGCTAGAACCAGGTTTCTACACTCTAGAGATATCTGATGAGTTCGACTAGTAATTTGTTTATCCCTACATGTAGGTGGCTTCCCGCAATTTTCCGTTCCTCACTGCCTGGTACACTGTCTTCGTGCAACCCTAACCAAGGGTTGTGCCACGCTCTGCGCTATTACCCAAGATCTTATTTATCTTCCAATATTTTTTAAGCACCTTCACCTACTTAAGTGTCTTAAGTTATACTTAACAATACAAAACATTCATATAGGTTTGCGTAGTAAATAAATAGTATATTTGCAAACTATATCAATCATGCGTTAAACCAGGAAAAGATACACAAAATTATAGCAAAAATTTTCTTTATTGATTCTTCCAACGGTTACAGACTCAACCTTCCCTGCGCATTCAGATGTAGGGGTCCGCGCACTCAGCTGCAAACTAATAGGCCTCTGCGCACTCAGCTGCATAGCCTTCTCCTACTCTACGACCCACATACACAATTTACACTTTGACTCAATCACTTAGACTTCCTTATTCATCAGTCCTCTTTTACACTTAGAGCTTCGCTCTATTTATACAATCGCATGGTCCAAGGACCATGGGTAGGTCTATCTAGCCGACATTACATTACAAAACTAGGGCGGACAACCCTATGACTCTATCATACTTTCGCGCCCCGCACCCTCTATTCGCGGACCTTTTACAACAAGATTTGATGAAAACTTGGGCTTCAAGCCCCAACACATGCCTTTGGGGGGATTCCATGCCCAAAATGCCCCCAACACAAACATCGTGACTCACCCTTGAGTCACTCTATTGGCACAAAGATCTTTGGATGGAGTCCTTCCAACTGTTCTCAAACTGTGGCAAGGTCAGCAGCACACTGAGTTGCTGCTTGCTGGATCTACTACATACGTTGTTCTGAAACCTCTATGTCAGAAGTGCTTCTCTGCATTAGGGTGTGCATCCCTTGCATGTGTGTGAGCTTGCCTTCAATTTCTGTTGTGATGGTGAAGGCCTCATCGATCCAAGGCTGAACGCGCACCTTCACGATTGCGTCCTTATGTCGTGCCGCATCCACCTGCTCTTTCAGCGCTTTTGCCTGTTGCATCCACGCGAGCCTCTGAGTGAGGACCACCATCTGCGTAGTTCCTCAGACGCTGTCATACTGCTGTTGGAGTTCTCACGTATCTGTCTCTAAACGCTAGATGTTGGGGTCCTCCTAAAAATTTGTGATGACCTCAAGTGATACTTCCAACATATTGGTGCAGTATCGCACTACACCGCCAATCTCTTCTAGTTCTGCTGTGATAGCGCTAGTGCACTATTATCTGACTTCTGAGGGGGTGGACGGATGTGCCTTCAACCGCAACTCATTGATCTGAAGGTTCAAATCTAGCTGAACCTTTGTCATTTCTTCCCTTGCCTCGTGGACCCCTACTGCTAACCTGTGGATTCACGCCTCTACTGGCATGTCTGCTAGGATGGATAGCTCTGGGATGCTTTGGCAAGCATCGTCTATTACCTATACCAGCTGTTGGTTCTGCAACACCACTTCATCGTGCTGCAAGCTGAGTTGTTCCATATTTATTTTCTGCTCACTGAGGAATTGCTGTGCGCAGCTCTCCCTAGCGTGCAACTCTACAATTATCCCATCCTGCAAAACATATAATGTCTCTCGCAGAAGTGTAGCCATATTGAGACCGAGACCTTTCAATGTGCTAACCATAGGCCTATCAGCCTCATTTGATGTCGCTAGTGCCCCTTTCGGCAGCACTATGGTATTTGTCATCCGCATGCGCAACATCTTCTCTGCTGCTATTGAGCCGACTGCGAGGCTGGTCGAAATGGTACCACCCTGAGGAGGGCACGCTTGTAGTTCCTGCAAATGCGCTCTGAGGGCCCCCAACACAATCTGGTTCTCCTGCATGAAATCTTGGAGAGCCTCAGAGGTGACATTGTGCACTATCTCGCCAATGTCATGCAGATCACCCTCGGTTAGGGTGATTGGGTCAATAGACAACTTCGATGCCTTGACCTTCTTACGCGACCCTGCCTACTCTATTGGGTGCTGTTGCTTTAACTGTGTTAACGCTATTTGTGGGTCTGTGCCTCCCTCTACTGTTTCTACTTCCTCTACTTCCTGCCCCTATGAAGGCGTCATTTAGCCCCCGCCCTCCTTCGTGGCTGCCTCCTGTGTTGCTGCTACTGTTGCAGCCTTTTCCTGCTCAGTTTCTTTCTATGTAGCATCCCGCGCCACCCGCACTTCTACTGCCACTGCTTCCTTCCTTCGCTTTTCTTCGAATTGTGCGATGCACAGTTTGGCCTCTTCTTTCTTTCTCTGTGCCATCAACTTCTCTATCTCCGCGATGTCTGGGGTGTGCCACTCTGGCGGCCATGCCTCTAGTACGTTAAAAATGACATCATCTGTAGCTATGAAGGGTTGCTTTATCCATTGTTTGGTTGGATCCTTGCACGCTCTGATATAAATGTTATGCATGTCCGCTTTGAATTCTGCAAAACTCTGTAGACTGGTATAAATAGTGGGTGGCAACAACGGCTTACAGTTGATCCCCATTCTGAGGTTCATCTCCATGAACACCCAAAATATTTTGCTGTCATGGATCCTCTTGGCATCCTTTGTGGCCCATAGCGAAGCATACTTTGTGGCCTCTCGCAGGTTCCTATCAATTATGGGGAATTAACTATCCTTGGGTAACACCCCTGCCATGAGCACTATGGACAGTAGAAGCCATGAATAGTGGAACTTTTTGCCCTGTTTCTGGGCTTCGCGGCAATACTCTAAAAAATCATTGTAGAGGAACTTGGACTAGTTAAACTAGAGCACACTGCTCAGCCAGTGCTACCACTGGCATGGGGACTTTGTCCGCACGACACTTGCACATAACCTTTCCTGCGAATATTTGGGTCACCATGCGTACTGCTTTCTCCTTGATGCTGGAGATGGCGTAGCCCCTCTTCTTATTTTCCAGCTTGTACTTTTTCTTCATGGCCTTTGCGATGGACAAGTCACTGCCCTTCCTTCTAAGATGTCCATGGGGTCCTCCCCTTTGCATGGAAGCCGGGAGATGTGGTGATTCAAGTCTGCTGTGATGGGAATGGGCTCCTTCAGCCACAAACACCCATCATGCACCAGGCAGAGCAGCTGCCTGATGACAAAAATGGTTATTGGGGCACGGTGGAAACGCGACACCCAGAGTAGATTCAGTAGCCCCGCCTTTTCCACTCCGCGTAACCACTTTCGCAACTAGTTCTGTAACCCCTGCTGTGGTGTTTTACTTGGGCTTCATAAGGTGCCTGGTCTCAAGGTGAGGGAACTTCTAGTGGTTAGCGAGGTACCAATCTTCGAATTTCAGGCTCGGCACGCATCCTAGGTGCGTGCCCTCAAACATAATGTTGTCCGGGAGGAGTGGGGTCTGGAGTGAGCTCTTCGACTTGTCCAAGTCCTTGGGCACTTTAGCCTTCCCTTTTTGCGGGGGGACATAGGCGAGAAATTTTGTTGCGGGGTGCGCAGGCTGAGTGTCCTCCTCCATGCCTTCATCCTCATCCTCTGCGATGATAAGATCCTCTAGATCTTCTTCTTTGTCATCGGTCTCTATGGTGACGGCTTTCCCCTTCTCCTCCATCGACATCTTGGTGCGCAGCGGGTTCCGCGGGGACACACGTACGAGAACCATTGCTTGTTTGTCCTTCTTGGGTCTTGGCATGCACGGTGATTTTGGGATTTCTGCCACAATGTCGGCACCTTCCAGAGCATCCCCCACAGTCAGGGCCTACGCAGCCTCCTCGGCGGTCATTTGTGTATCCATAACATCCTCAGCTGATGCCATTGTATCTGTCCAGAAATCTCGCACTCGCGAACTCAGGGGCTCAATCAATGCTCGACATACAACAATCAGGGCTCTGCTCAATAGCTCAATTTGCAAATGACCAAGTGTTGTTTGTTGGGAAGCCCTTTGTATTTTATAGTGCTTTTTGAATTTGAATTTGACTGTTCCCCCCAAATCCGGTTCATTAATGCTCTCTTAGCGGCAGATTTTCCCAAACCTTGCCCATAAGTTGCGTCTTAAACGCCTGCCGCCTGCTCCATTTGGTCTCAAGTCGAGCATCCCATCATGAATAGTGACTTCAACGGTCACTTTCTAGCCAACCTACGCAACAACAGTACCCCCCATACACGGTCACAGACCTTGTGACTCTTTGCTTCTGCGCGTAGCTCCAACATCAGGCAGCTCCTGGGAAGAATAGTTTATAGTCCTACGCTTCCTTTCAACTGCCTAGAGCGCTAAGACTATTCTTCCGTTGACTAGTCTGGTGGTCCTACCACCCGTGAAAAGTTTCATCCTATCATCCATCATGTTTATTGGAGAATACCCACCTTTTTTTGTTACAGTTGGCATCGCGCACATTACCATCTGCAATGTGCTACCTTGGTCAATACACTTAGCAATGTGCGGTCCAAGCCAAGGAATCAGACTGACCAATTCATGGCGATAGGTATTAAACCTGTCGAGAAATGATCATTCACATCCTGCCTTATCACCCTGGTTGTTTTGTCGAGAAAATATTCCTTTATCTCATCCTCTAGCTTCTTAACTTCCGCGTCCACTAGAGTACTTTTCTTCCTTAATAATATCCTTTCTTCTTCAAGTTCTTGGAGTCTGAGATTTCCCTGTTGGATTTCTGCTTCCACGGTTCTGCGAACCATCGTATCTATTGGTGCTATCATGCACGGTCTAAGTTCTCCAAGTACTATAGGGCTTACTGTGGTTGCTTCATACTCCAGCCTTGGTGGTGCCTGCGCGGTCAGGTTTTTGCACGTGGTCCTATAAGCCCAGAGAACCGCTGGTACGCGTAGGTCCCAGTCAGTCCACTTCACATTGTGGACCTTGTTCAGCACTTCGCATACTTTGTTAAAAGCTTCTGCATGGATATTATTCTACGCACTTAGCCTTTCCATACTTCATGGTCCCAGCTGGAGGGGTCATTCGCGCCATTGCCTTACCCACCCCTGCTTACCGATCATGTTTCCTACCACGAGTACAATGTGCATTCCAACAAGTATCGCACCATATGCTTGTATCCACCTGGAGAGGTGGGTGCGTAGGCTGGTTCATCCGAAAATTTTGTCTGGTAATCACATTGGAGGCTTCCCAAATCACATGTGCATCATCCTTCGGCGATCACGCCAGTCCTCAAAACTCTTTTGGTGCATACCCCACCATCTTGTGGGTGTAGCGCGTAGTACTCATTTTAGAGCATCGAAACGTTGTTGTTTCAGCACTTCTCTTTCAAATTTGTTCAGGAACTCCTTCACTTCACCTAACCCGTCATACGTAGGCAAATCCCTTATCTCTTTTGTTACACAACGTAGTGATCTCGTCATCATGTTACAGTTGAGCGTGGTTACCTCATGTAACTAGTTCTTCCATCTTTCTATCTCTTCATCGGAATCTGATGTACAGGAGCCTTCGCGCTCCCATGAGATTCGGCCACCACGGTTGGATTTACCCAGTCTTGCTCGCATGCAGTTATCTTGTAGATGCAGTCTAGATCATCGTCGCTGTCGTAGTCACACATTGGCTCTGTGTAGTGCGATCCTTCTGCAGGGTCTAATGGTACCACTACGCACAGTGAGTTTTTTCTCAAAAATCATCTTGCGCTTCTTTAGATTTATCACTTCATTCATGTCAATGGCCCAATATATTCCCAATAGTGTGGGGTAGGGATTGCTATCATCAACAATCTCTATCACTTCGAAATCTGCTAGCGCGTTTGCTCCTTCGATGTCTACTGTGATTCCTTGCAATATCCCCATAGGTAGGATATTTTGCTGGTTCACCATCTGCAGTTGGATAGGAGATCATTGCAACACAGGCCTGCCCATGCATTCCCATGTCTGCTTTGGCAGGACGTTCGCGTTCGATCATAGATCTATAATCACTTGATCCATCTCATATTCCCTGATCTGCATGGTCAATCTCATCTCCCTCCCTGTTTGCGTCGTGTGCTTCCTGAGTTTCCAGACTATGCACAGTTCTCCTGGCGTGGTTCCAACGCATCTAGTTATGAGTTCTTGCAGCCCCTTTATAGCCTTACTACCGCACAACAGCTTCATGCATGTCTACAAGAACATAGTGAGCGTTGATGGGTCCATTTCTGGCTCCAGTCTATCTTTACTTCCTGAAGTGGAGGCATCAGTGAAGCTCCTCTTAGCTTCCATGAAGGACTTCTTAGTGCGCTCCAAATCAAATTATGGTTCCTTCGTTGGAGCCTTGCGAACCCAGGTACTTTCTTCAGGTTTCTTGCCTTTGTCATCGCCTGTTGTAATACCACTCTGGAGCACGATATTTACATTAGGGTCTTCCTCACGTGGCTCAAACCTCATCATTTGCAGGTTTTGAGTCGGGGGAGGTTGGAGTGCTCCTTTATAGCGCAACCTCGCTATCAGTGTTGGACAGTCCTCTGTCTCATGATCAAAAAATGTAAAATACAAGCATGATGGTCGCGTTGGGTTCGTACAGTCGCGTGCATAATGTCTTGTCCCTCCACAATTGTAACATATCAGCTGTCCGCAACCTCTTCCTTGCCCCATTCCACCTTGGCCTCATTCGCGCCCCTGAAATCCAGTTCACACCATCCCTGGTTTCTGGTCAAGGGGTCGTGTTTCGGCCTGAACTCTGTAGGTAGGATTTCGGTCCATCATCAGCTCATAACTTCTACAGTTGCACTCATCATGGCCTACTGATCTACAGAAATTACAAAACAACTGATGGGAATTTTACGTATACTTCTGTAATAGATGGCAGTTATCTGTAGCATGCTTTTCTCCTATCTGAAAAATTTCGCACCATAATGCAGGCGCCGCGCTTGGTCCTGCTTGTGCCTCCAGTCTCAATGGCATTGGTCCTCCTCCCGTGAGGTAATTCGCGAACACCAGGCGGTGGTCCTTGTCGTGCCCTTGGCCTTTGCAATTTACGCACCATACCACGTCGCGCACTTCTAGATGGTCCGTCCTGTCTTGTTTCAAACTGTGCATCTCAAGACACAAGTTTTTCAGCTGCACATGAATCTGCTGAACTCCCAGTTTAGGATCTTGTATCAGAGTCTCGTGCCATCTCATTGCAACCTCCAAAGCTTCAACCTAAGTGGTTAGTCTTTGTTGCACTAGCGCGTTCCGTAGATGCAGCATTAACTATGCTACAAACCATTCGTGGTGTTGCCCATCTGTTAATGTCATGTTTGCTTCGCAAATTGTGCACTTTAGTCTTTGATCCAACTCCCATGGGGTTTCACCTGGTAGCATTGTGATTTCCTTGAATGTAATAATCAACTGTGCCTCTGATTTTGGCCTGCTAAATTCTTTGTTTAGCACACTTTGAATATCCGCTATCCTCGCATTCGGATTGTCATTGGAATGCTTAATGTACCAAGTCAGCGCGTGATCCTGTAGAGTGCTAACCAACGTTGTTTTCTTTATATTTTCATCCGTGACACCCTGTGCTTCCCATACAGCTTTTATCACGAACCAAAATTGGTCCAGATCTTCATTCCCTACTCCCTTGAACACTTGTAGCTTTATTGCACTGGCCATACTACTTCGTGGTGGGGGCGGAGGTGGTATGGGTGAAGTCGAGGGTGAAGATGGTTAAACTGGTGGTGGTGTGGGTGGGGGTGGTATGCATGGAATACTCTGCCTTATCAGATTGATCACACTTCTTGGCGAAGCCTTCGCGAGATCTTCTTCGCCTCCTCGCGAAGGTGAAATCAAGGGTCTAGTCTCTAGTTCCATGCTACCTTTGTTTCTGTAGATTCTCCCACTTCATGTAGCTCCTAACATCAATTTACTCACATAACCCGCTTTCACACAGTAGCATTTTAATCTAAGTGTTCAAAGATTTAACATACTTACCTCACGGTCCCTTGAGGAAGCATCATTCTGCCTCACTGTAACTGACTGAAGTATCTACCACAAATTCTGTGATTATTCCTCCTATGATTCGATCGATTTAGTGGTCAATAATGCGCGCGATATTATCTTCTGATGCTTCCAGTCTACGCACCAATTCTAGAGTCCACACAATAGGTTTGTCGAGTTTACACCTTCCTTGGCTATCTGCTAGCTTCGCGATCCACTCGTACAACTCAGTAGGGAAGGATGTAAAGAAAATTTCATGGATCTCTGTATACAAGTAGCAATTTAACCAGTCCTCTTTTGATAGTTGCGGATTCCTGTTTTCTTGTGCCACGAACTCGTGAATCTTTCTGTCCAACCAATCTTCAATTCCTTTATTTGTCAGATTCCTGTGATACGACATCAGACATCTCTATGCAGATCCTGGTCCCGGCAATGGAATCATTTGTTGGCTTTCTGGGGCCTGACCTAGGTTCAAAGTTAATTAGCCAAACAAATCTCGGTACTACTAGCCCTTTCGACAATAGTCTATGGAGCGTGGACTGAGGTCTCACCCGAAGTAGTATGGGAGGGTTCTAGAACCAGGTTTTCGCACCCTGGAGATGTTTGATGAGTTCGACTGGTCCTTCGTTTGTCCCTGTGCGCAGGTGGCTTCACACAATTTCCCGTTCCTCACAGCCTGGTAGACTGCCTTCGCGCAACCCTAACCAGGGGCTGTGCCACACTCTTACTCGAGATCTTATTTATCTTCCAGTATTGTTTAAGCACCTTCACCTACTTAAGTGTCTTAATTTATACTTAACAATACAGAACATTCATATAGGTTCGCAGTAAATAAATAGTATATTTTCAAACTATATAAATCATGCATTAAACCAGGAAAAAGTACACATAATTATAGCAAAAATTCTCTTTATTGATTCATCCAATGGTTACAGACTTGACCTACCTTGCGCACTCAGTTGCAGGGGTTTGCGCACTCAGCTGCAGAATACTAGGCCTCTGCACTCAGTTGCAGAGCCTTCTCCTACTCTACGACCCAGGAACACACTTTACACTTTGAATCAATCACTTAGAGTTCCTTATTTGTTAGTCCTCGTTTACACTTAGAGCCTCACTCTATTTCTACAATCCCATGGTCCGTGGACCATGGGTAGGTATATCCAGTCGACATTACATTACAAAACTAGGTCGGACAACCCTGTAACTCTATCATACTTTTGCGCCCTACGCCCGCTATTCGCAGAGCTTTTACAACAAGATTTGGTCAAAACTTGGGCTTTAAGCTCCAACACATGCCTTTGGGGGGGATTCCATGCCCAACACTGGGCTCCAACTTGGACACTATCACGCTGTCCTCCAACAAACCATAAATGCCCAATCACTATCCACACTTGGTCCACTCTCACGCTGCCCTCCAACAGTCCGTGAGTGACCAAACCTTGTTGTAGCATCTACTCCTAGTTAGGGAATCCAAACATCTAGGAAACCCTTCTCTTGTATGACAACATATTTCTTAACATGTCCTCCCCTAGGACATCCATCCACCTTCAAATCTTCAACTGAAGAGGATAACCTAACTTCCCTTCAATGTTTTGTTTCTCCTCTTGACATTGTGTAATGTTGATGATGATCTCCACCTCTAGATGTCCTCAACTTTTCCTAATCAAGGACCCACATCCTTGTTGGCATTATGATTCTGGTATGGCTCTATGTTACAGGTGTTGTACTTGATGGCAACTCACTCTAGTGGCAATGTTCTATTCAGGCTCTCAAAATGTTGGAAATTAAGAGGTTCGCAGGTGAATGGTTCAAAAGGTGCGAACCCACAGGTACGCCGTGCAGGAAATGCGGTCATACCCGCAGGTTACCCGTTCAGAAGGTGCGGTCCCCCAGTCCACTCTCTTCAAGGCAGAGAAGCGCGCTCATATGGGGTTTCTTATGTTTGGCCCGTGGTATTTAGCCTGTCGTTCATGTTCCTATGGTTTTGGCCCGTGGTATAGGATCTAATTTAGCCCCGGTTTGGATCCCTTGTTTTGATTATTGGATGGTTTTGTCCCATGGTGTGAATGAGGGCTTGACTATAAATAGGGAAGGAGATCACTTGGCCAGAGGATCTTTGCAAATTGAATATCTTAATATCTGAAATATTGGGTTATCGGTTTAAATGCTTGATCTATATAAAAGTGAAGTTGAAAGCGAATCTATAAAGTGTGATCTCTCGGGCACATGATCTGATCTGGGCATCTGACTGTCAGTGGAAGTTTGGAGGGTTGTTAATTCGGTTCAAATCAAAGGTCCGCAGGTATTTCACGGTTCAGGTGCGGAGGACTGCAGCTCGGTGAAAGGTCCAGTGCGGTGGTATGCGGTTCACAGAAAGGCACAGTGCGGGGGCTCGCAGCGCGAACGAAGACGCAGTGCAGAGATACAGTAGAGGTACGCGGCATAAGAAAAGGGCACAGTGCGGACGCACGCAGCGAGACAGAAGAAGAAGTGCGGAGAAAGATCAGAGGTACGCGGCGTGATAGAAGGAAATCCGGCGTAGCTACATAGAAGTACGCGGCGTGATAGAAGGAACAGGTGCGTTGGCACAGTAAATGTATGCAGAAAGGCAGAAGGTGAGTTGCGGTGATACGCAGTGAAGTAGAAGACGCTCTGCGTGGATACGCAGGAAAACAGAAGGCGGGGTGCGGAGTCACGCAGTCCAGATAAGGAAAAACTGCGGATCTGTCTTAAAAACATTTGTTGGTTATCTTTTATCTCTTGCTGCAGAGTTCTGGGTTTATATTTCTGGTACTATCTTTCTGTTTACAGCATTCTGAGAAGTTGGGTGATTCTTGGTTGATTGTATAAGGAGTTTGGGTAATTTTCATGTACTTGATGATTATTTGATATTCTTGGATCCAGTTTGAAAATTTATGAAAAGTGGTCCTTGAAAGAAAAGAAGTAGGGGGTTGTAGCTCCCTTCCAAGAGAGACTGGAAAACGAAAGAGAGTTGTAGCTCTCTGCAGGTTGCAGCCTGCATACTGGTAAAGGACTGCACCAGTACAAAATCATTGTAAAAGGAGTTTGTAATTGAAAGAAGATAGAAACATATTGCAGCAGGTGGTTTTCACCCACATTGGGTTTCCACCTTATATCTGGTGCTCTTTGGTGTGACTATCTGTTTTTCTTGTTCATGCTCATTATTTTATGGTACTGACATAGAAGAATAATTCAAAGTGTAAATAAGGAAGATTTATTTAAAAGAACTTGATAATACTGATTCACCCCCCCTCTTAGTATTATTTCCAACAATTGGTATCAGAGTAGGTCCTTCAGAGAAGCTTCATCGCTTGAAGGAAGATCATTCATCATGAGCAACTACGAGAGGGAAGCATCAATCAGGCCACCAATTTTTGATGGGACAAACTTCAATTATTGGAAGGTAAGAGTTACTGCCTATCTTCAATCTCTTGGTACAGAAGTTTGGGATATCATAGATATAGGCTACACTTTTCCTTCAGCTACTCCTACAGATCCGGCCGAGAAGAAGAAATATGAAACAAATGCTAAAACAGTCAATACTCTGTTGGGATGCTTATCTCAAACAGAATTCGTGAAGGTTATGCAATATAAATCCGTAAAATAAATATGGGACAAGATTGTCTTGAGCTACGAAGGAGATGAACAGGTAAAGCGTGCTAAACTTCAAACCCTCAGGATTCAGTATGAGAATCTCAGAATGTATAATGATGAAAGTGTGGCTAACTATTTCCTTCGGGTAGATGAGATTGTTAATTGCATGAAAAACTTGGGTGAAGAAATAAAAGAGGCTATTGTGGTTGAAAAAGTTCTAAGATCATTGTCCCCCAAGTTTGAATCTAAAGTGTCTGCAATAGAAGAAAAGGAAAATCTACGAAATCTTACTATGTCTCAGCTACACGGAATCCTAACTGCTTATGAAATGAGAAAAGGAGGTCCATCAGACAGGAGAGAAGCTGCTTTTAAGGCTTCAGGCAAAGGAGACTACTATGAATCAAGTCATGTGCCAGAAGAAGAAGAAGAATCAAATTTTGTCAGAAATCTTCAACGGGGTACTGGAAGGTTCAGAGGTAAGCTACCTTTTAAATGTTTTGCTTGTGGAAGAGTAGGTCATTATGCTGCCAAATGTCCTCATAAGGATAAGATTGACAAAGGAAAGGAACCTGCTAGATGGAACAAGAAACAGAATGCAAATAAGAAAAGCTACTACACTCATGAAGACAGTGATGGTCTATCAAATAGTGATGAAGATGAATGAGGTAATGACTATAAACTTTTAATGGCATTTGAAGATGATGATTACATGGATGCTATAGATGTGGATAGTTTTTATGAAGAGATTTCTAGACTCAAGACATGTATAGAAGAAAAGAATATGATCATTGATACTCTACAATTTCAAATTGATGAAAAAGAAAAATATCTTGAAAAGTTAGAAGGTGAAATTGTTGGCCTTAGGAAAGAAATTGAGAAAACAAAGGCTATTAATCTTAAGTTTGTCAAAGGATCTGAAACTCTGGATGAGATCATCAATGTACAATGTTCTCCGCTAAACAAGACAGGTCTGGGGTATAATGGAGAAACATCTCAAGCATCCACCTCAAAGAGTTATCTTGATGCAGCAAGAAGGAATGAGCAAAAGCACAATGGAGATCACCAGGTAAAGCAGGGACGAATTACATCAAGAACGAACAAAGACTATCAGGTAAACCAGGGGCAATCTGTCTTAAGGGTGAACAAAAGCTACAACCAGCCACAGGTAAAATCTTCTCAATTTGCTTCAAGAATGGATGACAATAGAAATTACAATCATTTGGCCGGTAGATTTGATAATCGCAGAAGTTTCTTCAATGGGCAATGTTTCTCTTGCCATAACTTTGGTCACAAAGCAGCTCAATGTGTTGCGTATAAAACAATCATGACTAGAGAAGCTCAAAAACAAAGAAGTATGACCGGGATTACAAAAAGGACCTATAACAAATTTTCGGCTCTTGAAAATGAAGTTGAATGTTCTATCTGCAATAACTTTGGTCATGAAGATTCTGAATGCAGGAGCAGGTTTCAACAGACAAAGGAACAAGCCTCAAGCACCAGAACATGGAGAATAAAGGAACCACAAACAGAAAGATGTAGGATAGCATTTTATGCAGAGGGACAGGAAAACCTATGGTACATTGACAGTGGATGTTCGAAGCATATGACAGGTGATAAAGAAAAACTTGAATCATATTCTGCTTTAGAAAAGGGAAAGAAAGTTTTTTTTGGAAATGATACTCCTGCGACTATAAAAGGAAAAGGCACTGCTTAGTTAAAAGAAAAGGTCAAAGCTGGAAATGTTTTGTATGTTGATGGATTGAAGCATAATCTTCTGAGTGTCAGCCAGATGTGTGATCAAGGAACCGAGGTGATATTTAGATCAAATGGATGTCGTGTTCGTGATCTTGATACAGGTGAAATAGTGATCAAAGGTAGAAGAACTCCAAACAATCTATACATATTTGAAGAAGGACAACAACAATGCTATTTGAGCAAGGATGATGAACACTGGTTATGGCACCGGAGGTTGGGGCATCTAAGCTTTTCACAAATAAGGAAAGCATGCAAATATTAGGCAGTTCGTGGTCTTCCAGATATCAAAATTCCAGACAACACCATATGCAAACCATGTTAGTTTGGAAAGCAAACCAGAACTAACTTTCCGGAGAAGGAAGGATCAGCTAGCATGCCTCTTGAGCTAGTACATACAGATGTATGTGGTCCATTTAGGAAAAGGACACCTCGAGGAGAAGAATACTTGATATTATTCATTGATGATTTCTCCAGGTTTTTTTGGTTAGGACTTATGAAGCACAAAGATGAAGCATTCGAAAAATTGAAATCCTTTAAAGCCTTGGTTGAAAATGAATCAGGTTACAAAATTAAGTGCCTCAGGTCCGACAGAGGTGGGGAGTTTACCTCAAATGAATTTTTCAATTTCTGTGAAGAACATGGAATAAGAAGAGAGTTCTCTACAGCTAGAACTCCTCAGCAAAATGGAGTGGTGGAAAGAATGAACAGAATAGTCCAACAAATGGCTCGTGCTATGCTTGATGAGTCTGGAACTCCCGCAAATTTCTGGGGTGAAGCTGCATATGATGCGGTTGTTATTCTCAACAAAACAAATGTTCGGGTGAACAACACTCAAACCCCTCAAGAGCTCTGGTATGGTGAGACTCCTTCGGTAAAGCACTTCAAAATATTTGGGAGCAAATGCTATATTAAGAATACTGATGAGCAACTTGGCAAACTTGAACCTAGAGCAGATGAAGGCATTCTTAATGGTTATTCTCCACACAGCAAAGCATATAAATGCTATAATAAAAGACTTGGAAGAATTGTTGACAGCATTGATGTAGTGGTTGATGAAAAGGGATACATTCCTAGGCAAGTAAATCATGAAAATATCGAAGAAGATGAAGACTACCCTCAAAGACAGAATGATGAAGAAGAAGAACCTCAAGAAGCATCAGAAGAACAGATAAGGATAGAAGAGAAGACTCCATCCAGGTATGTTCAGAAGAATCATCCAAAATCTCAGATTTTGGGGCAGAAAGAAGCAGGTGTACAAACAAGAAGAACAATTGCAGAAGCTTCAAGCTATTTGGCATTACTCTCTTCCACTAAACCACAAAATGTGAAAGAGGCATGCAAAGATGAATGTTGGGTCAAAGCAATGGATGAAGAACTTGAGCAAATCGAAAAGAACAACACTTGGGAATTGGTCCCTAGACCAAAGTATAAGAATGTTATAGGGACAAAATGGGTCTTCAAAAATAAGTTGAATGAAAATGGGGAAGTAATTAGAAACAAGGCCAGACTTGTTTGTAAAGGGTATGCGCAGCAAGAAGGAATAGATTTTGAAGAAATTTTTGCTCCTGTTGCAAGACTTGAGGCCATCCGAATGTTCCTTGCTCTCTCAAGCTTTCAAAATTTCAAGGTATTTCAAATGGACGTGAAATCAGCCTTTCTGAATGGAGACTTAGAAGAAGAAGTATACATTGAGCAGCCAGATGGTTTCATTCTTGGAAATGATCCAAATCTTGTATGCAGATTGAAAAAGGCTCTCTATGGTCTCAAACAAGCTCCAAGGGCTTGGTACTATCGTTTGGACAAATATCTTCATCAACAAGGTTTTTCAAAAGGATCAGCAGATAGCAATCTTTATATAAAAGTTGAAAATGACAAATTGCTAATACTTGTTGTGTATGTAGATGACATTATCTTTGGCAGCAATGAAGAAGCTATGAGTCAAAGCTTTGCCTTGGTGATGCAGAAAGAATTTGAAATGTCCTTGCTTGGAGAACTGACATATTTTCTTGGTTTGCAAATCCAACAAAAAGGAGGGATCTTTTTGTCTCAAACCAAGTATCTCAAGCAGATTTTGAAGAAATATGGCATGGAAGATGCAAAACCAGTATGTACACCCATGGTCACAGGATGTAGCCTCAGTGCAATTGATGAATCATGAAGCAGTGCATCAACCAACCTACAGATCTATGATTGGAAGTCTACTTTATTTGACAGGTACCCGACCAGACATCATGCATGTAGTGGGAATAGTTGGAAGATTTCAGGCAAATCCAAAGGAAACTCATCTTCAGGCAGTGAAGAGAATCTTCAGATATCTTCAAGGGACTCAAAATTATGGCTTGTGGTATCCTAGAGATACATATCTCACACTTCATGCTTACACTGATGCAGATTGGGCCGGAAGCGTGGATGACAGGAAGAGCACAAGTGGTGGTGCATTCTTTATGGGTTCCAGAATAGTATCTTGGTTCAGCAAAAAACAGAGTTCGATTGCCTTGTCTACAGCTGAAGCGGAATATGTTGCTACTGCATCTTGCTGCACTCAACTCCTTTGGATGATGCAGACCTTGCAGGAGTTTCAAATTACTTGTACACCACCCATCTCCATCTTATGTGATAATACAAGTGCAATCAGCATTTCAAAGAACCCAGTCATGCATTCAAAAACCAAGCACATACCAATCAAGTATCACTTTCTCCGAGAACAAGTGCTTGAACAAAAGGTCAAGTTGGAGTATGTTCCTTCTAAGGAACAAGTTGCTGATATACTCACCAAACCTTTTCCAAGGGAGACCTTTGAATACCTCAGGCAAAAGCTGGGGGTTGTTGATGCATCATCTTGTTGTTGAATCGCTTCTGATTGTTGGTTGTACGCAAGGATCGTTTGGGGTATATGCGTACATATGCTGGGTTGTGGATTGGTCGAAGATCGAATGGCATAGGTTCAGGGGGAGCATATAATACATTTTTGGCATTATGGAGGAAGTACAGAAGGAGATCATGGATGCTGGTCTGAATATTGCTGCAATATGTCTCTATCTCTTTCATGGTCATTTATGGTGTTTGGTGGATTATGGTTCTTCTTTGCAGATCTGGTTTATAGTCAGGGGGAGCATGTTCTTAGGGGGAGCATAACCCTTTGCCCTTGATGTCAAAGGGGGAGAATGACGTTGAGGATCTTGAGGTTGCCATCAAGTCCAAAGGGGGAGATTGTTGGCATTATGATTCTGGTATGGCTCTATGTTACAGGTGTTGTACTTGATGGCAACTCACTCTAGTGGAAATGTTCTGTTCAGGCTCTCAAAATGTTGGAAATTAAGAGGTTCGCAGGTGAATGGTTCAAAAGGTGCGGACCCGCAGGTACGCCGTGCAGGAAATGCGGTCATACCCGCAGGTTACCCGTTCAGAAGGTGCGGTCCCCCAGTTCACTCTCTTCAAGGCAGAGAAGCGTGCTCATATGGGGTTTCTTATGTTTGGCCCATGGTATTTAGCCTGTCATTCATGTTCCTATGGTTTTGGCCCGTGGTATAGGATCTAATTTAGCCCCGGTTTGGATCCATTGTTTTGGTTATTTGATGGTTTTGTCCCATGGTGTGAATGAGGGCTTGACTATAAATAGGGAAGGAGATCGCTTGGCCAGAGGATATTTTCAAATTGAATATCTTAAGATCTGAAATATTGGGTTATCGGTTTAAATGCTTGATCTATATAAAAGTGAAGTTGAAAGCGAATCTATAAAGTGTGATCTCTCGGGCGCATGATCTGATCTGGGCATCTGACTGTCAGAGGAAGTTTGGAGGGTTGTTAATTCGGTTCAAATCAAAGGTCCGCAGGTATTTCACAGTTCAGGTGCGGAGGACCGCAGCTCGGTGAAAGGTCCAGTGCGGTGGTACGCGGTTCACATAAAGGCACAGTGCAGGGGCTCACAGCACGAACGAAGACAAAGTGCGGAGATACAGTAGAGGTACGCGGCGTAAGAAAAGGGCACAGTGCGGACGCACGCAGCGAGACAGAAGAAGAAGTGCGGAGCAAGATCAGAGGTACGCGACGCGATAGAAGGAAATCCGGCGTAGCTACATAGAAGTACGTGACGTGATAGAAGGAACAGGTGCGTTGGCACAGTAAATGTACGCAGAAAGGCAGAAGGTGAGTTGCGGTGATACGCAGTGAAGCAGAAGACGCTCTGCGTGGATACGCAGGAAAACAGAAGGCGGGGTGCGGAGTCACGCAGTCCAGATAAGGAAAAACTGCGGATCTGTCTTAAAAACATTTGTTGGTTATCTTTTATCTCTTGCTGCAGAGTTCTGGGTTTATATTTCTGGTACTATCTTTCTGTTTACAACATTATGAGAAGTTGGGTGATTCTTGGTTGATTGTATAAGGAGTTTGGGTAATTTGCATGTACTTGATGATTATTTGATATTCTTGGATCCAGTTTGAAAATTTATGAAAAGTGGTCCTTGAAAGAAAAGAAGTAGGGGGTTGTAGCTCCCTTCCAGGAGAGACTGGAAAACGAAAGAGAGTTGTAGCTCTCTGCAGGTTGCAGCCTGCGTACTGGTAAAGGACTGCACCAGTACAAAATCATTGTAAAAGGAGTTTGTAATTGAAAGAAGATAGAAACATATTGCAGCAGGTGGTTTTCACCCACATTGGGTTTCCACCTTATATCTGGTGTTCTTTGGTGTGACTATCTATTTTTCTTGTTCATGCTCATTATTTTATGGTACTGACATACAAGAATAATTCAAAGTGTAAATAAGGAAGATTTATTTAAAAGAACTTGATAATACTGATTCACCCCCCCTTAGTATTATTTCCAACAATCCTCTAGCATCCAACATTAACAAATGTAGAGAACCATACCTTATTCTTTGCTTTAGTTGTTGGGATAGGGTCCCTGGGGTCATTTTGGTCAAGTTTTGGTAAATCTTGTAATATCTTTTTGTAACGAATGTAAAGTCTCTGTGAAATGTGGAAGAAGAGTGTGAAGCTAGTATGAGTCAAAAGGGCTTTAGTCCCTTAGGTGGGTAAGTGATAGAGTGGTTTTGAGACCCGCCCATGGTTTGTGGACCATGGTATTGTAAAGCAAATTCTATATATAAATGAGTCATAGCAAGTCTAGAAAAGTAGCTTTTGGTGAAGAATCATTGTAAGAGTAAGGTGCTAAGGCAGGAAAGGTCTATTTCTTGTACTTAGGCGAAAGGGGAAGGCTCTTGCAGCTGAGTGCGTGGAGACCTTGGTAAGTCCGTAGGTTGAGTGCACGGGCCCCTGTAGCTGAGTGCGGAGGGAAAGGAAGTCTATACTGAATTGAATATACTTAATAAACACAGTTTTGAGCCAATTTTGATGCATATGTGCCTTATTTATTACTTCTGCAAGTTTATGTATCTTTTCTCTGTATTATGATTTACATGAAGAATGCAAATTTTCTATGTGAAACTAGTAAATATGTAGTATTTATGCATTTTAAGTATAATTAGGAACCTTCGCGAAGATATGGAAGTTGTTTAAATGGTTTTACAGTAATTATAGGTTCAGAAGGGTTAAAGGTGCGTGAAGGTAGATCTGAGCCATAAGGACTGCAAGAACCCATCACATAGGCCTCTGGATGTAGAAACCTGGTTTTGTCATCCCCCAATACTTCTTTGGGTGAGACTGCAACCTGCGCTACAAAGGTTGTTTCTGAAAGGGCCAACAGTTAGGGTTTTGTTGGTTGGCACGGATAACGTTGAACCTAGGTGAGGCCCCATCAAGCCAACAAATGGTTGTGTTGTTGGCACAGAGATCTGTCTGAGGAATGTGTGATGTTGAATAAGTGGTTCCCTACTAAGAAATAAATAGAAAAGTGGATTGATTAGAAGTTACATGCATTTGTAGCTCAAGAGAACATAAACCTGCAGTTATCCAAGGAACAATGGTTGAATAGATACTTATACACAGACAAGACTGAAGCCTTCTTCTACTTCTTTCCTTGAGAATTGCATGAGTGGCTATCTAGATTAGCAGATAGCTAGGGTACATGGAGACTTGACGACCCTTGTGTGTGGACTTTAGAACTGTTGAAGCGCTTGGAAGATTTAGAAAATAACATC